>JAAGVU020000040.1:14911022-14922789 GCA_011763525.2 Mormyrus iriodes | reverse complement strand
CCGGGCGCAGACGTGAACCCTGATCCCAGAGGTGTGAGGCAACAGTGCTAACCACTGCACCACCGTGCCACCCCCACTCAAAGAATGAGAGGGTTAAATTATGAAGGGTAGGGGAAGGACATTGCTGATCCCTATGATACAGCAATAAACAGGAAATGACTCACAAATACAAATATGTTGTATGCTCCAGCCCTCACACAGCCATGAATTGGATAGAAGATGGCTGGGTGCATTGATAAATAGCCACATTAACTTTTATACTTTTTATATTGCATAGTCTGTATGCTGTGTATACACTTTTATGTTCCTTTTATCACCCGATTTTAAAAATAATTAAAACTGTCTCATATGCTATGGTTGCAGTTTTATAGTGCATGTTTTGGGGGAAAATGGATTGCTTCTCTTTTACAGGAATTTCAGAAAGAAAGGTATTACACAAGGTAAACGATAATGAAAATGTCAAAGCGAGAGGAGGGAAAAAACTTTTCAGACCTATTTTCAAGGCCAGGGAAGCTTTCGTGTTAAACCAAGTTTGTCAATGGTGCTTTCAGTGCTGGAGTTTCAGGGCCTGGCAGTAGTATTCACAAGGGTAGCTTGTTACTATCTGAAAGATGGGGAGTTAAAAGGAAGAGATAAGTGCTCCCATGAGGCATGCGCTCCTTTCCTTCTCCCGTGAGCCTGCTGCCTTTTGTATGTCACTCGCTGTTATTGCACTGTGCTGATCAGCTGATGTCAACATGCCAGTGCAGCTCTGTCCATGGTCCTGAAAATGTTGAGATGGTCTCTTTGCATTTACACTATTCCCTACAGTTAAGCACTTTACCAGAGCCATGCATCTATTTATCTCCCAGACGCTTATCCTGTACAGGATCATGATGGGCCTGGTACCTGTCCCAGGCAGCACGGGACAATGAGGCACCAGATGCCCTGGGTGAGATGCCACTACATGGAGAGACATACATCACAATCACACACTATGTGCAGTTTGGGCACACCAAATCACCCAGCTGCATGTGGTCGCATGTCTCAGGAAACCTCACACACATATTCAGGGAAGGGGCTAAAAGCAAACCACCAACAGAATACAAGTAGACACATTTTATACATATACAGTACCAGAAAGAGTTGGACCACATAAGCTGATATATAAGCTGAAAAAAATTTATGAGATTCCATGTTTTATTTGTTTGTGGCTATTTTGAATAATTTATTGCTGCTCATTTTTCACAGTCGAGAGTTTATTTATGTCCTCATCTCTAGTGTTGAGACCAGTCCAAGAAAAACAAAAAAATACCTGAAATGAAACCTGAAAGATTCCAACATACCGCACATCACCCTGCCTATATATGGTAAATACCTTTTCAACTGCTAGAAAATGTCACAATTAACTATAAAAGCTGATAGTAATCACAACTGAATGCATGGTCTTATGCTGGTTATACTCTTAAATTAGTCCCAATATTATTTAAACTAAAACAGCATATTAGATTCTTAGCTGAGGTTTACAGTTTATGGTTGTGTGTTAATTATGTATTTTGTTATTAAGAAAGGATTTACAAATATTAATCACAACTGCACAGCCCATGTCAATTATTTGTGTCAAGAATATGAGAAATACAAAAGAAAAAATTGTAATGCATCTTGGTTACTGAAAATGATGATTGTATTCCTGTATTTCTCTTAAAAAAAAACCTTTTAAGCAAAAGACTTGTGTACCACACAAAAAGTCCCCTTGAAAAAAAAAAAAAATATATATATATTTTTATATATATTTTAATATATATATACTTTCAGTAAGCAGTATGCTTTCACGTGTTTATGGCATTAATAGCATATTTGGTGAAATTTATATTTGCATGGAAAAGAATTGTTTATATAAAAAATTAACAGTACAAAGAATTTACTGCTCCCTGCCTTTGATGATGTTCTAAACAGGGTTGATTGTTTCCTAAATTCTAAATTACAGTATTGTTCTTTACAAATTATACCTGTGCAATGTGGCTGTCATGGTTGTGGTTGTGCTTTGCATTTTTATGACAACCTTTGTTTTGTTAAAATTTAATTCTTTAATCTTGAAGGCACATGGAAGTTGAATTATAAATTTTCAGACTGCTAGCAAAGTAAAAATGGTAAAAAAAAAAAAAGAAAAGAATGCGGGTTGACAAATTCACAGTGACTGCTGAACATGGCTCCCTAATACAGAATAAGCCAATTAGATTGCAGGCAGGAGCTTGAATGGCTAAGTTTAGCATCTGTGAAAATGTTCTTTCTCTGTGTGTTCTGTCCATTAGGGACAAGTCTGGGCTCATGATTTAGATTTAATGATTCATACGCTGGATCTTTGGGCCACTGAAAACAAAAAAAACAAAAACAAAAAAAACATGGAGTTTGCCATGTTTAAAAGTGTTTTAATAAATAACACCGGGCAGATTTTCCGTCTTTGCAGTTGTGGTGTCACGTCTAGCCCTGCCCTGCCAGTCTGTTCCTAGTGTTTCCCACCGGCGGGGCTGCTAATCAGCCACGCCTGTCGCTCAATGTTGTTACCTCGTGTTCCTGCCCCTTGTTAATCAGCCACAGGTGCCCCTCGTTCATTCCTATGTGTTCCGATGTATAAGAGTTCCCTAGTCCTGTGATTCTTTGTCCGGTCATTGTAGCCTGTTGTTTGTCTGCGTGCCCTGCTTGTTATGCCAATAAAGTCCCCACACAGGGTTTCCCTTAATTAAACCGTTCTTTTACTGGGCTGTGTCCTTTCCTCCTGCATCATGCCTCACCATCAACCCTGAAGCCTTGACATGTGGCACCAGATCTGGAACAAAGTATGACATTGTATGTTGTTTCGAATTAGCTGAATATGACCACCCATAAACTGATATAATATATAAATTAAACTTGTAATTGTATTTACTGGCCACACTACAAGCATCAATGACATGAGAGCTTTGCCATATCACAATAAAAACAAGCTGGCAATATGACCCTGGCCCATTTATTCTGCAGCCAAGTGCATGCTAATTACTGATGTGTCATTTTGCATTTTCACAATCACATGGCATGTGTTCAAAGAGTTAGATAGTATACAGCTGACATTATTAGGTGAGCTGCAATAAACTAAAAGGGGTTTCACCCTGCAGATCTATGGTGCCGAGCTCATACTAATATCACTGAAGCCAATATCTCCCTTGGTTCACATTCATTTAAAATATGATATATCAATTTATTATACCATTTATCTGTGCTTAATTATGCTACATTAAAATATAGTGAATTGTATATCCGGATACTGATTGTATGATTGGACAATATATCAATAATCATAAAATTATTATTTAATTTAAAAAATTAAATCTCTGGAAAAGGAATATTGTGCAAGGGGTCACATACACTGAATACATTGTTTTCGTTTCATTATAAAACTCTTCAGAAGTATTTGTAAAAGACAGGAAATGGAGGGCAGAGAAATACTGCAGCATGGTAGCAAAGCTTCACTGGGCAAACGAACTAACAAAAATCAGGAGCCAAATGCCTGAAAATGTAAACTGAGTCATAACAGAAATATGCCTGCAGCTTCCATTACTGAGAGGTTGTATTTTTCATCTCATGTTTTTTTCAGCTTCTGTCTCTATGAGTGAATAAAAATAGAGGCATCAAGGACACCAGGTTTATACATTTTTTATCCATTCTTTACTTGAGTGCTTCTGAGAATTTGTTTTTAATTATGGTAAGGAGACTGCTTTTTCTCTAAAGAAACAGATACAAAAATAGTGGTCGAATTCAGGCTTGGGTTAAAGGAGAGCAGAGTCACAGAACCCTTAGATTTGAAAATTTCTGAAACTGCCCTTCAAATTGCTAGCTACTGGGAAAAAGTAAAATGTGTTTTTTCTCTGTAAAACAGATAATTTTGTGTGGTACACAAATAGTCCCTATAAGTCTTTTGCTTAAAAGGTTTTTTTTAAGAGAAAACTAAAATATCCTTCTTACAAGGTGAATGTTAATTTTTTACATTAGCGAACATTCAATTTGCGGTTAACGGCATTTCATTTAGCTACAAAAATTACTAAATTTATTATTGCTTTCCTTTACAAATGACTTTAAAAGATGTGGATTTCAGATTTGACTCTCGTGATAAATCAAAATGGTTACTCCCTTTCCATTTCAATTTTGGGTGCGATTGTTTATGCGTGAGTGGCTGTGTATGGTCTGAAGCGGACCGGCATCCTGTCTAGGGTGTCCACTGCCTTGTGCCCTGTGCCTCCTAGGATAGGCTCCAGGCCCACTATGTCCTAGTACTGGGTTATTGCTATGCTGTTTTTTTCCATGTCACATGGAAAGTGGCCCTGCTGCTGAGAACTCAGACTGGAAGTGTTGAAGTGTGCAATGACCTGGGGCACACATAATAGAAGTGTTTCTTTGGACAAGCCATTGTCTATGCACCCAGCTGACAGGAGCACATCACCCTTTCTCTTCAGACCACCGACAGACCTTCTGGAGTCGCCCAAGCCCTCATCCACCCTGGTGCTTTGAGGTACAAGCTGGACTCTGGAAGCAGTGTCATGATGACTCACCCCTGCTATGTTGACAGACTGCGTTGCACGTTTCCGAGGAGATGAAACAGTCTTGGTATGGGACTGAGAGCAAGTGAAATTTCACTCTTTATTAATTATATATGAATTATAATATTGTGTAATAGCAACTTTACAAAATTTAAATTGTGTAATAATTATTATGTTCCTAACCAAACCGTAATGCAAACCAACACTAAAGTCAAGTTAAGTTGATAGTTAATATGCTTTTCTGTGGCTGGCTAAGAGATTTCAGTGTTTCTTTTTTTTTTTTTACTTTTACTCTTCCAAGAATGTGTCGGCCTACTTAAGCTTACAGCATAAAAGGGTATCCCTGCATATACATGTGGGTTCATAAAAACCCAGGCAGAAATGTAAAGATTTCAGTCAGTAAAATTGGGTCTAAGTCTTTGACTTAGAGGTCTTTGGAGCTGTTGCCTATGTGTGACACTGGAAAATATGTATATTCATTACATAACATTTGCTATGGTCTTTCTTCAAGTTCCCAGAGATAATGTTTTGCTCATCATACCATAAGTTATGCTGAACCACCTGAAAAAAAGTTGTATATCCATGATTATTCTGCCGTGTCTTATGCACATGGCTATACTGAAAGTAATTTAAAATATAACATCAACTTCCCACTCATATTTAAAGCATGAAAAATGACAACAATAACAATGAATTGACTAAATAAGTACTCTGTGTGACACCTGTATAGCAGGGATATTCAACTCTTGATTCTAAATCCAGGCTGTGTTTTCAGTTCTCCCAGGGAGTTAGTTTAATAATTACTGATTCTGAGTAGCCAGAGGCTTCACACCTGATTCAGAGGTGAAGAAAGGCTGGAAAATCAGCAGGGCTCGAACCTCGAGGACCGTGAGTTGCAGAGCCCTTCTGTATACTGTAATCTGTGTCCCTCGTGTGAAATAATGATCCAGAGTGCATATAAATACATGCATTCAGCCGGCTTCCATAATCTTTATCCAGTATAGGATCATATTAAGCCTGGAGACTATAAAGACTGGAGGCAGTGTAGTTCACAAAGTAGGGCAATGTTTCTGAATATTAAAGATAAAAATTGTACATGTTTTCAGTAAATATATTATTTATGTCCATTTTCACCCTATGTACAGGTACAATTGGAGTAATACCTTCATTCAGGGTTGTGTTTTGTTTCTTGTGTGGGAGGGGAAAGAAAAATATAACATATGTCAAATAGTAAACAACTCACTGGTATGAAGAATAAATCAAATAAAAAGGGGAAAGCCCTGTTCACTCCACCAGGGCAGAGCTTTCTCTCCCCCATATACCCTTTAGACTAGGCTAAATTACAGTGTAAAGAAACCTCAAGCTCATCACCCAGGCAGAAGAAAATGCAAGTAGTTTAATATAAAGTCTGAAAGTATATCCTGAAAAGCACAATTTCCTATCCCCTTTCTGTCTGGGGTTAAAGTCTAAAGGATAGACGATATTATTTGAGTTACTGCTTTATATGAAGATTTTATTTTGTATCTGGAAGATGGGAATAAGCCAGCATATATGTAATCCTTGGTACAATACAATTGCATTATCAGTTTTACCCCGTAAATCTAAATAAATATTTATTAGGTGCTTTTGACCTGGCGGAATGGCAAATGTGGCTATGTGACATGAGGATGGGAGAATGGAATGAGGACTTTGCTTTGGTATGGGATTGAAGATTTAAAGAAAATCGCGTAGAGGAACAAGAACAGCTGTTTTAGGATCAACTCAAAGGAAAGCACATCGGAAAACAAAAGAGACATTTGGTCAGGGAGCGCCTACAATGAGCACCAAGGTCATGGTGCATTTTCTCATGAGAAAAGCAGATCTCAGTTGCACAGTACTGCTAACAAAGACACAGGCAAACTTCTCACAACCATCGCATCCTGCATTAAGTAACCAACTCTCTAATTTTTAAAAGAAATTTTGTGTAATGTATATTATGTGTCATCTTGATAAAAGGAAAGCCAACTATAAAAGGTCAAGCTTGTCATTGCAAATGACAAGAATGTGCTTAATGTAACTCATTCTCCCATATAGGGCATCTTGACAATTTCAATAATGGTGCAGGTTGATTGAGAAATGGTCAGGAGTTATTGACTTTTAGTACCAATATAAAATCTTTTTTTTTAAATTTGCCCGGAGGGGGTTATATGTGCATCTAAGAACCTCTTTGAATGCCTTTTGTTTTGAAGGCACTGATTTTGTAGGATCCCTGGCCTTTCTCTGACCTCATTCAGCACTTGTTCAGACTGACACTGGAACTTTCTTATGGTTATGCCACTTTAATGTCCTTGAACTGCTTTATTAAGCTGAAAGTGTGTAGAAAAATATGCAATGTCTGGTGCCAGATGATCCGGGAAGCGCCATTAACAAGAAATTCACACGGAGGCCCATCTTATTTCATTATTTCACTAACCATCTGATCAGCAAGCAAAAGAGGAATAGTTTGACAGCGTTTGACACTTGAGTGAACAAATAAAACTGGTTTAATGTGGCATTGTCTCTTTGTAAAAAAAAATGTACAGTCAAATAAAAAGTAAGTTTTATAAATTATGATGAATCTTTACTGAAACACGTACAGGCAGCTCCTAGCTTCATTATTACAAACCATTGCATATAATTCAAATTTTATTATAATAGCCTTCACGGCAGTCCGTTCATAAGTATGAGTTTTCTGCAAGTCAGACGTCAGATGTTCTTAACGTGGGCACATTTTTAGTATTTTTTGTATATTTCTGACACAGATAATGTAATATATCATTTTGTTTTCTTGTTTCTGTTTTTAAAAAAAACAGTTTGTCTTCAACAGAAGTCACATGAATATTTGTGTCTTCCTTTAAAATGCAGATATTGTTTTTAAAAGTATTTATTTTTTTAAGTATATTTCTAGTTTTGAAAAAGCACAGCTGGCCAGATGATGTTACATCACGTTCTCGTCACACTTAAATAAAATAAAAAGTACAAAAAAGTAGGGAAAAAAAAGCACTAAGCATGAGGAAATTGATAACTCTGTAGTAATGCTGAAATGCATGTTACATTCTTTAACGACACTGGATCCAAATCCCACATTGTCTCGGCCAGCTCAGTGAGCTGCAATACAAAGTGTGCATCAGGTAATCCTCCAGTCCAAGGGGGAATCACTCTGGATGCGGCAGCACAGCTGATGACCAGAAGGAACTGTGCTCTGCCCGGGGCATAATTGCAGCTGATTCAGTTACACCAGTACACGGTGTTGACTGCTGACTTTGGGAAAACGTTCCACTGAGTGGGCACATCGATACGCTGCGGGTTTGTTCCCCTTCGACACAGAAACATCATTTGCGACAAAAAGAATGCCTGCCACCATGGCTCTATTGACCATCCCCTGGAGGCCTGTTGCTATGTCATGGACTAATGCCACTGGAGCCAAGCCTGGGAATATGACCTGCTGTGCACAGGAAAGAAAATAAATAACTTTGCAATACAGACAAAATAAATCCTGGCACCTTTTTATTAAGATGGTATTTTGAAAAAAAATGAATATAGACTTAAATGGGACTTCCATTATGGCAGTAACTAGTTCCCTAGGGCATAATTACCTTTTTCTGGTTTTTTAGCATTTGAATTTAAAAACAGGCAGTGATAATAATGTTATCTTTTCACCATGCATTTATTTTGCTTTTCCTCGGTACTTCAATTGTATCTGTAATTATATGTGTACCTTAATGGAAAAAAATTATGTAGTGCCGGACAGTGCGCTTACTGTTGTGTATGTGTTCCAGGTGACGTGGGACAAGGCCACGTCTCCCTGCCTCTAACGTGCTAGGTAATTTGCATTCCCCAATGTGCACCACTCCCCCTTGGCTAGTGAATTAATGTTAGCTTCCCTTTTTATGTTAATTAAGCTCATGTTTTTAAAAAGGCTATCTGCTGTGTTTATGTGCCTGCTTACCTTTTTCCATGTGTTCCTCCATGTCCGGGTATTCCCTTCACCATGTGTTAATGTGATAGTAAAATGTATAAATATCCCCCCCCCATTTCCTTTTGTTACACCCTGGTGTGGTATAATTTACTCTTGCTTGCTGATTGTGTGGTATCCATCTAAGGGTGGCTTAATAAAAGCACTATTATTGAACTGACTTTTGTATCTGCCTTGTCATGTCTTTATAGGCAGATCAACACATTAATGTAAGAAGTGAAATCATCAAGGAGATTCACGTGGTGAGCCTACGAGGATTCCAGAGGAGAAGGAAGTGGAGATGTTCTGAGCTGAGATAGTGAGGAGGTGTTAGACCTGTATTGCTGAGCAGCACCCAGGAAGTCCAAGGCATAAAGACAAACTAAAGACCTTGGCTCCATCAGAACTTCCCTCACCCCCGCTACCCTGGCAGTGCTGATCAGGCTGCTGAACTTTAATGGGGAACAGCTGTGGGAGGTCTACCAGGTCCAGCTCAATTTGGCGGCCCAGCAGAATGCCTGGGATGACAAAGTCACAACCACCCACATAGGCCTGTCTCTTGAGGTGGTAGCACTTCAAATCTTCCTCTACATTCCTCCCAACAATCACCTATGCCTGGGGAAGCTGAAGGCCGTGCTCCACCAAAGGTTCAGCAAGACGCAAGACGAAAACAGCCAACCAGAGAGGAGAAGCTGGGGGTGCCTGCCACCGAGCTGACTGCTCTGGCATGGCAGGCTTACCCACATTACCTAGCACCAGTGCAGGATGACCTGGCGCAGCAGGCCTTCAGTCCACACCTTCCTCTGGGACCAGCTGGCATGTGAATTATGATTAAAACTGATTCATACCTGCTAGCAATAGGCAGTGATAATTAAACAAATGTTTTAATTCTTCATTGTGTATTCTTCATTAGCATTTTTGTACTTTTTACTGTATAAATGTCACCATTTAGGATACATGGCATAGAATATGACAGGGCCTAATCAATACTATCAAGAGATTTCGCAAGAAGAGCAACCAAACAGCATGTAAGATGGCCCAGCCTATCAGTAGAAACATACAAGCAATAAAATTAAAATAATATAATGCATTTTTAAAAGCAAGTTGCCAGAAAGTTGTAATTTAGAGTAATATTACTAGTGAATAAAAATTAGCCCATCAAGTTCTTTAGGAAAATAGTGTCTATATAACTAAGCTAAATAACAAAATATGTAAACATGCAGCATACAAGCAGTGTATAAAAATGACTGACAGCAGTTGGGTGATTGATTGTGACCTGATTTTCTAGCTGCTGAAGGCAGTGGGCAAAGAGAGAGCCCATGCAGATGACTGTGTCAGTATTTCAGGGGTTTTAATTAATACCATGAACACAAAGATCGTACTTCTGTTCTTGGCAAGAGCATTCTTGCTAACGTACATCCCAAGAAAAAACTTGTGATGCAATGAATCATGGGACTGTTCTCTTTAGCAAGGATGCAACCAATGCATCCTTGATATTTGGGATGGAGCAGAAATGCCATCCGGGTATTTTCACCATCCCCCACGCCTTTGTTCTTGAGTATTGGAACTGTACTTCGACAACGGAAAATGACGTCAAACAGGTACGTAAGAACACAAATGTGGTCAAGTATGCATATTGATAAACACCCCAGTGTCACGTCCATCCCTGCCCTCCTAGTTTGCTCCCAATGTTTCCCACGGGCAGGGCTGCTAATTAGCCACGCCTGTAGCTAATTGTCATTACCTTGTGTTCCTGCCCTATTGTTAATCAGCCACAGGTGCCCCTCGTTCATTCCTATGTGTTCTAGTGTATAAGAGTTCCCCAGTCCTGTGCTCCCTTGTTGGGTCATTGATGTTGTTGCTGTTGTAGCCTGCTGCCTGGCTGCTTCTGTGTTGGCACCTTAGTTAATAAAGTCCCCGCTTGGGGTGATTCCTAGCGTTGCTCTCCTTTGTCCTGGATTGTTTCCTTTCTGCCTGTGTCATGCCTTGCCGTCAGCCCCAAAGTCATGACACCCAGGTCTTGCCAGTGAGTTGTTCTGTTCACTAAAATTGGCTTATTGGCTGATGATCTGCTAACTCAGATGGCCCTGAGTGAAAATCAGAAGGCAGCAGAATAAAATGCTGTATTGATAATTTGAAGTAGGTAGTATATAGATATAGACTTAACCAATTACATTACTCAATAGCCCTGGTGAACTATGCTGTAGAAATATAATTCATTAAAGGTGAAAAGTGGTATTCTATATTCTATTCTGATTTGACAGGCAGCCAATGGGGCGAATAGAGGACTAACATTTTCACACATTTTAGATCAAGTATGAATCTTTACAACTACATTATATATGTTGATGACAGTTATAGCAAAGAATTAGCCTAGTCTAGAGGTAAGTAAAGCCAGATGCCCTTTTAAGGAAACCTATGTTTGACCTGATATATATTTCTTTATATTTGTTAGATACATGTACATTGCAACATCATGGTATTTCAGTGCGGAATTGACAAAGAAACTATATTTCAGTTAGATTGTGTCTTGGAAATAACTTGGCGACTACTATGCTTGTAAATAATACCCTTAAAAGACAGCACATTTGAAAAATGTAGGGGGGGCAGCACTTCAACTGCATTGTTGAACCCCATACCTGACTACTGAATATTTCAATGATTCATTTTCTCAAAGAAGCATGGCATTTTCATATGAGGGAGTGGTGTGCTTATTTGTGTTTTTGAAGGGTTCAGCTTTGTAGAGTCCAAGTCAAGTTTCCCTATGAAGTTTCTGTTTAAACAGTCTAACAGAGAAGATCAACACAAACAACCTGCCCAGCAACTCTGTTCAAGAAATTATGATCTATGGCATCGGAAGTAGCACTCTGCTTTGAAACTCAAGAACAGACACATAAACACAGGCAGAGGAACAAGTCATTTGTATCTCTGAAGGAGCTGTATGGTGAAAGGGGTTACTGCCATGCTATTGTGACATGGCAGATTTTTCATGTCAGCATATTCCATCCATTCTTTGTACCTGCTTGTCCTGTTCAGGGTTGTTGGGGTCCAGTGCCTATCCCAGAAGTTACCAGCGCAAGGCAGGGAATAACCCAGGATGGAGCACCAACCCGTCACAGGTTTATTCCTTTTGGAAGATTTTAAGTAGCCTTGTGACTAGATTTTTATTCATAACATTGGATAGAGACTGTTTCTTGAGTAAATATTCCAATGCAGATGTTTTAAACCATGGTCAATTGAATAT
>JAAGVU020000040.1:14891410-14906568 GCA_011763525.2 Mormyrus iriodes | reverse complement strand
CAGGGCTGGTCAAAGTCCATGTGGCAACATACATGGGCTTCACCACTGGCACCCCAACCTCCTGCCTCTACTGCCGATGCCAAAATAAACACACAAACAATGGAAGTAAAGGAATAAATATTGTTCGTTGTTTAATATGATATACCATAATAATGCAATAAACAATATTTAAAAATTACATAAAATAATAAAATGAAATAAAATAAATACAATTAGTAATGATCTTAACTAGCAGGTGCTTTTAATAAAATGCACAATTAAAAACATCTCTCATGCGACATAACCAAAGAAAGATGTAGGAGTGTAACAAAGAACAAGAGTTGTCTAAGTTAATACATCAATGCATTAGCATTAAAGTAATAATGATTTATTATGACTATGATTTCACTGACTTGAGATCATTTTGATACTCCAGTGGCCCCTTAGAAATTCGTATCATCTCACATATTGTGACACAAGAAACAGACACATAGTTAAGCGATGGCAGCCTTGGCAAAGAGTCTTCATTAGAAGTAGGAGACATGCTCAGCTAAACAATTTAAAGCTTAATACAAGGGCAGAGGGATGTCAGCAATTGCAAGTTTTCAAGTTAGCAAGCTATTCCACAAGTAACAACAGAGAGCTACCCCATCGCCCCAAACTTTGTTCAACTGAGCGTATGATTAAAAGTGATTAAAACGACTCCTAGACACAGCAACAATTTCCAGCAGAAAATATAAGAATCTTATCTGATATTAAATTTTCACAGCCCATGAGCACATTTTTGATGTACTTTGATGTACTAATTATTGCCTATAACCATATAAGTTGGTGGTTTGCATGAAAAGGATGCGAGCCAGAAACAATTCTGCTTTCTCGGATTATCCCACCAATCCACCTGAAAACAAAGCAATGAATTAAAAAAGGGCAATTTCAGTTAAAATAGTTTTCCATTTGTGAATGAAAATATGAAAAAAAAACATATACCAGGTGAAATGATGAAAATATTAAAGGATTTTGTTTGTTTTTAATTCAATTACCAGGCCAGTTTGCACGGTTTCAGCATACAACACACTTCCCATACATCGGTACCTGTCTACAAGAGGTATATAGGGAACTCTTACTTTAATCATTCTCCACAGTCCTTATCCTTTTTAGACCATTGGATAATTGCCCTTTTTTTCACACAAGCTGGCCCTAGGGAGCCAGACCCTGTACTGTCAGTCGATACTCTGTTCTGTATCTGTGTATTATTGATTGTTTTGTAATGATCTTTTATTGAGGTCTAGCTGGAGGGGAGAAATTCCTCAGCAGTTTGGGGATAAATTGGTTTATTTTACTTTAAATAACCCTTCTTGGGATGCTTGACCTTCCCAAAGAAAGCAATATATGTCACTTGGAACAATGTAGAATATTGCAGCTGCCAATATGAGCCTTAAGGGAATTTCAATTTTAAAAAAAAAAAAGAAAAAAAGGCTAACGTTTTGGTTCAAGGAATGCGAATTGATTCATTCAGCCTGAAGCAGATTTGAAACAAACGTTGTTTTGGCATAGTACTGTAGTACTGTAAGGTCGTGAACCTGTAACCTGATGTACTGATAATGTATAAGAATGAATTTGAAAAAAATGTTGGAATTCAGTCTTTTTTGGGCAATTCAGTTACTTTTTTACAAAATCTTAATTTTTATATAAATATAAAAAATACTATAAAGCCAGATGCTGTGGGAATGACAGCGATGTTCCTCAGGTGGCCTCGTCACCCCCTCCCCAACCTCCATTTCTCCCACTCCCTACTCTTCCCACACCCCCAGTCCCTACAATCTCTAGCTCCCCTACACTAGACTGGGCAGTATCTGATTTCTCATACTGTCATACCATCTATACGTTCTACTGCAGTATACATTATTTTGATGATATTTTTAAAAGCAAAGTTACTCTGGGGGCGGTCTCCCAGTTTTGCTGAACAAAAACACCACGGTATACCATATAACTATGATTGCATCTTGAAATGAAATCAGGTTTTCATCTATATAATGTTTTTGTGAAGTGGTAATATGATCCATCAAAGATTAAGTAGAGTAATAGAGCAATTATATCAAACAGACTTATCCTGTTCACAAGGCCACATGTCTTCCTGCAGACACCCTTTCCTTCCTTTGATGCTGCTTACTATTGCTGCTTTAATCTCCTGGCAAATTGTCTCAAAATGAAATCAGATGTATTACTTCATTTATAAAATGTTTGTGTAAAGCAGAACTAAGATTCATCGAATACTTTTTGAATTATCACATTCACAAGGTCAAACGTTATCTGCAGTTACCCTTCCCTTTGCTGCTTGGATATATGCATTTTTCCCCTAGTATAAAGCTATTGCTTATAAATTATGTGGTTTGCCTTTGAGAGACAAAAAAGTATAAAAAATTAATAAATAGAACAATTGATCATGAAGAACAATGGTCCACAAGGTCTTTTCTTGAAAGATTTCTCTTCTGTTTTATAATGTTAATTAGGAAAAAATTGATTGGTACTGATGCTATTGTCTAACTGCAGATGTATGAAGACCTATCCTGTTCAGGGTGGTGTGGCATGAAGCCCATCCCAGGCAATCTGGAGCACAAGGCAGGGGTACCCCCTGGATGAGATACCAGTTAGTCATAGGGCAATTGCACTCACAATTTAGAGTTACCAATCAACTTAACTGACTGAATGAATGTTACATTTATATTGGCCCTTCTCACGACACCTAAAGTGCTTTACAGAACCAATGGGGAGCCACTTCAACCACCACCACTGTGTAGCACCCACCTGTATGATGCGATGGCAGCCATTCTGCGCCAGTATGCTTACCACATACTAATTTCAGTGATGAAGGGGCAGGAGGGATTCACCAATTAGATATAGGGGATGATTAGGAGGCCAGATTTGATAGGGCCACTGTGGGCAATTTTATCCAGGACATCGGGGTACCACTCCTACTCATGCATGTCTTTGGTCCATAGGAGGAAACCAGGTCACTCTAGCATGACACAGATGGAACATGCAAACCCCACACCAAGAGAACGCCAAACAGCAGTTTTACAAAATATTCTTAGTCTGATATTTGTTCTTTCCTAAGTGAAATAGTGTTTAAAATATTTTATTTGATTTTTGCAATAAATATTAGATTGAGTCAGTGCGCTTCTTTTTTACCCTAGAAGATTTCTTTGTTCTTGTTAAATAGGAAGCAATTTTCCGCCGTAAATGCCAGCCAATTGCACTTCCCTGTTGATTACCTTCATGTGTGGTATCTTTCTTTCTCGTGACAGAATCCTTTTGTTCAAGTTCCATTCCAGTATTACTGTCATAAAATCAGGATTTTCATTGTCTATGAAAGATAAAAAAAACAACATTTCATTTTCCTATTTTTTCCTCTTTTATGTTGAAAATAATTTTATATATGTCAATTTCTCATTTACTTATGCATATTGCTGAATGTAATTTCATTTCAAGATAAACTGATTTAAGCCATAATGTATATACTCCACTTACATTAAGTTCTTTTGACAGAACATGTGCCAAAACAAGCCAGTGCAGATTAAGTGGCATACTGCTACATTACAGACTTCTAATACAATATAGAGATATCCATCCGGTTCACATTCACTGTGAGAAGTCGGTAATTAATCTTCTTTCAGTGGCAAGAAGAATATTAATGAATCAGTTTGAACCTGTAACTGGATACATCCTCAAAGTGGCACACAATCCTGTAGAAACTATGGATCCTGACACAAAGGATAGCTTATGAAATTAAAAATAGAAGAAAAAAATAGATAATATTGCTATTCCATTGCTGAGCCAATCATTTTTCCCAGTCTCATTTAAGTGTTTCATGGTTACAAATGCATCATTGTGGGACTTCGACCAGTAAGTTATATTGATTTATATTTATTCACATTTAGATTTATTCATTTATTTAGCAGACACTTTTATCCAAAGTAGTGTACAGCAATGCAGATAATACCTCAAGGATACAGCTGTTTAGGAACCAACCTAGATATAAATACTGCTAGGCTGAGCTTCCAATAAACAACATAGAAAGTTAGCATCAGAGCAAGAGCTTTACAATACATTGTAACACATTGCAATAGTCTTACAGGAGAGCTATTACAAACAACAACACCATGAGGACCAGGTTCCTATTAGAAAAGTGAAAAATACAAGAGCATCCAATTTCCTTAGTGAAGGAATAGCTGATCATGTTACAGGGAAGTAGTAGACTGACCTAGTCTAGGGATCCCTGGAAGAGATGTGTCTTGAGATGTGAAGATATGAATGTGTAGCCTGTTCCAACTTTAAATTACGGCATATGAAAAATGTCTAAACATGTCATGTGATGAGGAGATCATAGGCGGCGTTGATTTGGTGATAGAAAAGAGATCATTAGAGGGTGGGTGCCAATCCATTAACAGGCTTGAAAGCCAGCACTAAGGACTTAATGCTGATGCAAGCACCCATGGCTGGTCAATCTTATAGGCAACATAGGCAGCTAACTAGGATGCCAACTTCCAAAGGGGCACCAACTTGCCAGCCAGTTTCCCTTGGATGGGGGGAGCTGCCAGCGATGCTCGCCGAGGGCACCATGTCGGCTGCAACTGGTCCTGTAAACACCTATTTGAAGTTAATGAAGAAAGATGAGGTGGGACTTAACAGATGAGCATTTTTGCTGACTGTATAACTGAACTGCTGGTGCATTTTGAATCATCTGCAAGGGGTTTAATACGTAGCACAAGCTGGTATCTTGGCCAGGTATTATATGATTAAAGTGCTAGTCAAAGGATTCCAACCCAAAGCCATCAGGACACTAACCCAGATTAAGCCACTCTAATGATGTCCTATTAATAACAAAAATATATTGTGTCTAATACTCTATTATAATCTACTTCAAAAACAAGTATAAAAATAAACAATACGAGAAGGACATATTTAAAATCTTATAAACAAAACACATAAACCTTCAACAACTTCCAGCACAGGGTGATGTGAGCTTATAGCTTATCCCAGGTTGTATAAGGTATGTGGCAGGAGACTCCTTGGGTGGGATGCCAGTCCATCAAAGAGCATGCACCCAAAAATACTCATGTACTATGGAGGATTTGAAGCAGACCCTTTTTTTCTTAGGATTGCTAGAAGAAAGTGGATTACCTTTCGAAAACTGACATAAACATAAAAAGAATCTGCAAACTACACACACGGAGGCGGGGTCTGGAATCAATCCCATAGCCCTGGAGGCGTGAGGTCCACGGTTCTGCCCACTGAGCCACCATGATAAACCATGAATAAAAAAATAATAATTATTATAATTAATCAAAAAATACATTTGAATACAGATCGCTACAGGCTTTCAAGGACATCAGTAAATATTCCACGCAGAAATGTCTTTTACAATAACAAGAAACACTACTGAAAGACAATGATATTTATCTTGGGGCTTTAGATTTTTTTCATACTTACCAGCAATTTAATAGGAAAAGAAAACAAGATATCATATAATTTAGTTTCTTCGGTTTGTTTACTAGGTAAATATAAAATTTGACATTATAAGTGACCTATTTGCATGTCTGCCGAATCCACCTGCAACAGCCTGTCAGTATGTTAAGCCTTATCATCCCCCATCTTGTCATGTCCATACTAATGTAACATTCTTAGTTTCAATCTCAGCCCCTGTCATGCATCTCAGGACCAGGCACGTAATACAAAACTGCCTTTTTGCCTGTCTTGACAGTGCTTGCGTGCGGATCTGTCATTTTGAGCTCTGTCAATATATCAGGTCATTAAAATGAACTGAACTCTCTCCATCAGCAAGTAGCAGAGCGATCCCATGTGTCAGGTAGGCGCCTCCGTCACTCAAGTGTGTATGCACGAGGAATATTATATGGTAGTCTGGCTTTGCAGTTCAGCTCCGTTTCTTGTATTAGGTATGAATTTTTATGATGATTGTGCAAGTAAATATGAACCACACCTTGGAAAATGCTTCCAGTATATTACATAGGAATGTGTGTCACAGTATAACTGAGTTAAGACATGAGTGCAAATTACAGCTAGGCAGGGGTGCCCCTAGAGATTTTGGGTTCCTTGAAAGCAAATCATATTGCCCCCCAACTCAGACTAATCCAATTATCTTCCAAATTTTTAAGGGTTGCTGTCATTCAAGGCCCCTGGGAATCGTCCTAACTCCCCTGTCGCTATAGTGATGGAACATTGATTATTCAAAAAATATACTGAGGTACATTATGATAAGATAGCAAAATCATGCTGCTTCTGCTTTCCGTATGGAAGTAAATTAATGACAAAAATTGTTGATGCAAAAAAGCATGTTGAATTACAGTAACTGACAGGACTCATGTCCGTGATGACACAAAGAAAATCCACTGTTCTGTCAATCAGTGCAACAAAACATGTGCTTATAGCATATTTGCTGTTGACTCTGTATCTAGACAATTTATTTAAGTTAGCAATCAACTGCTCATCCTGTTAATCCTGGATGTAGAAGCTTGAATTTCAGATCGTATTTTAAACCACTGAAATTTTGGCAGCATATTTGTAAGGCGAAAATACACTTTCACTGATTCACTGCACTGATTGACAGAACGGTAGATTTTCTTTATGTCATCATGGACATGAGTGTCCCAAAGTCGGCTACTGTCCCATCCCTACTATCTATAGCTAGCTGGCTTGCAAACTAAAAAACACAGTAGGTCCCTGCAGGTAGCTGAATATGTTGAAATATTTGATGTTTGAATGTACATTCTCATTAAATTACAGTCCCCAAATATTCAAGCATTATTATTACATGCGATGTGTCTTTGTTCAATTATTATCAAATGCAATGCATTTTTATTTGATTAGTGTAATTCAGCATGCTTTTTTGCATCGAAGACTTCTGTCATTAATTTACTTCTATATTTCCAGCCCTCCATGACCCTGTACTGGGGAAGGGCTGGGAAGCCTTAGAGATAGGATAAAGAGCGTAGACAGCAGCTGCTCCTCCACATTGAAAGGAGCCAATTGAGGTGATTCAGGCATCTGTTTGGGATGCCACCTGGATGCCTCCCTGGGGAGGTTCTTAGGGGATGTCCAACCGGGAGGAGACCCCAAGGCAGACTCAGGACATGCTGGAGAGATTATATATTTCGACTGGCCTGCGAATGCCTTGGTATTCCCTCGGTGGGGCTGGAGGAGGCGACTGGGAAGAGGGAGGTCTAAGCATTCCTGCTTAGACTGCTGCCCCCACAACCCAGCCCTGGATAAAATGGATGGATGGATGGATGGATGGATGGATGTAGAAAAATCTGTAGAAAGTTGAAGTATTAGTTCAGTCTGAAATGAAAACCACACCAGTTTTCTCACTTCCTCTTCTAGCTTCCTAATAAGTCATTTGTAAAAGGAACCATTGACTACATTGTAATTGTTCACAATCTCTTGAAATTCAGAAATTCAATTAAAATCTTCATATCATGATGAAATTTATATATTGGATACATTTGTTATTGGTTTAGATGTTGTTGTTGATTTATTTTAAAAATTATATATATGGGTGATAGGTTGGCACCCCATCCCAAGTTATTCCCTGCCTTGCCCCCATAGCTTCCAGGATAGGCTTCGGACCCCCACAAGCCTGCACAGGACAAGTGGGACTAGAAGATGGATGGATGGATGGATGGATATAAAGGTGGTATGGTATCTAGAGTAGCAGCTCCAGGTTAAGTTAATCAAATTTCACTGTCACTGTGTGTTTCTGGAGTTTACATGTTCTGCCCCATCATACACCTTTATACCTGCACTCCAAAGACATGCAGTAAGGCTAAATGGTGTCTCTAAATTGCTCAGTGTGTGTTTATGTGTGTGTGTGTGTGTGTGTGTGTGTGTGTGTGTATGTGCCCTGCAATAGGCTGGCACTATGTCCAGGTTGCAGCATAGCCTTGTTCCCTGTACTGCCTGGGATAGGCTCCAGGCCCCCTGTAACTGACCAAACTAAGCAGAATTTTATAGTGAATGTAATTTCTTACAGGAACTCTAAGAGCTGTTGCGTTGGTAGAAATATGAATATGAAAAGTATTTGAGCACCTCCAGTGATGCAAACCCTCACCAGATGAAACAATCAAGCCAGTAACTTTGACCTTTAGAGATATCTTGAATAGCCAATATTTCTTTTTTGTCATAAAGCCAATATACACAAAAAAGGCATACATTAAACATTATCTGAAGCTACATTAATTAGCCGTGAGCTTCTTTTGCCAAGTGTGCAGCTCATTGCACTTTAAACGTGAACAAATTCCCAGTGACTTGGATTTAACCCTAAGGCAACTTCCCCTGCTGGTTAATGTCCTTGGGTGACTGCGATATACTTTACTTGCTCATTTATATGCTTTTTCTGCACAAGGTGGTAGCATTACCAGGTTGCTGACACTGATGCGTTTCCAGTCTGGGGTGCGGTCGTCACTCTGCCCTGGAGCTACAGTGTTATTCGTTACATGGGGCATATTAGCATCAGGTTTGCCAGCAATAATACAACAGTAATAGGATCATTTGACTGAGAGATTAACACGAGACTGACAGCTCCAGTTACACTTTCCATTGCCTTCTGTTGCCCTGGATTGACAACCTAACTTTGTTAAATGGGTAAGTCATGTTGAATCCGTGCATATATTTTTGTAGCTTCTTGCTTTGTCTCAAGGGAATTACACTAATTTGTTTGTGCTATGAATGTACTTAGCATGTACACATTCTCTTGATAAAGGGGAGTAGGCAGTCTGAGAATATATACTCTCATGCAGATGGAAAGTAAAGCACAGAGCCCTGTTAACTCCTAGCTGTATAGGTAGTGAGTGAACAAAGGATTTAAGAGGCAGATACCAGTTCTTATTTGTTTTAGCAAATACATAATTCTACACCCCTTAGAGAAGAATTCTGCAAGGCATAAGACAAGGAAAGATGCATAGAAGATTCCCTTCTTCCTGTTTTCTGTAGTGACATAACAAGGAAAAAACATTATTGAGAATGTAGGGGGGAGACAGGGGTGTAATCTAATAACTCAATCAATCTTTATTTAATGTAATACAAGCCTTGTTTTTTATAGCACATTCTGGTTTGTGTTGTAAAGCTCATACATTGATCCACACAGGAAAGGTAAAAGGTTACCTACAAATGCTTCAATGAATCCTAGGTTCGTTATCTATTGCATAAGGAGGACATACAAATGTGGGAGGAGGAGACAGAGCTTGGTTACTGCTGCTATCTGTTTGCAATTTTCTACATTCTAGCCTTTTCAAAAACTCTGTGCTAACAGGCCTATAATCATACAAAGGGACCAGGGGCTGGTGCTGTGGAGAATGGGGGAATAGCAAGAAGAGTACTGTAACCAGCAGGACACCCTTCCACAGCAGTGAAGAGAAGAGCAGGCAGCATGACAGGGAAGCTGGGTGGAACAGCAGGCAGGAGGGCTGAAACCGGCACCAAAGTGACATCAGTGGACCAGAAAGCCGAGGCAAAAAGGCCTGGATGCCAAGTGCAGCTAACGTAGGATCTGTGAGGTATATGTTATTTATAGCTTAGGACTTGGAAACATTCCCCTCAGTCTGAGCATCATATAACCAATTGCATGAAAAGGCTTGTTTCACAAATTTAGAGAAGCCCTCACACTTTCTTGATGCTTCACTTAATTTTTTTTTCACACCGACTTGTGTGTAAAATATATAAGGGCCTTGAACCTGACACAAGAATGAACTGAAGGGTCTGTTACTAAAATAAAAAAGGCAAAAAAAATCACTCCAGGGCTTTCAAGAAAAGCACACCTGTTCATTCAAAGAAAAAAAATCCACTTTCTGCACACACTATTAAAGATTAAAAAAGAGTTTATAATAATGCAAAATGAATACAGCAGTCATGTTTTAGCTACAGAAAACAAATACCTGTGTTACATTAGTGTTCAGATTTTTCATCCTTTTTTGCAAAGGTGCTGTGACTTCTGGCTGGTAAATCAGTGCTGTGATTTTCAGAAACCTGGAAAATGCATGTCCGGTTCCTCTCTCACAACATGCATGACAATGTATTTTACCGAATACAAAAACTTAATAACATCATACTTTATTTATGCAGTACCACCCCCAAACATTCAATGATGTAAATTTACCATCAATCGTATTGTATAGATAGAGAACATGTTCAATGTCATTAGGCTGTAAATGAGGCAGAGTACAACTTGTATGTGGTCTGTTAGCTCAGCCCTAAACCCTGTGCTTAGCATAACAGGCACTCGATGCTGCAAATGTCCACCAGAGCACATCTAACATCGTCAAACTATTTTACTCCACAAAAATATGGATTCAGTGGTTCAAATTAATAAAAAGGTATTTATACATATTTTAAAGTGCTTATTAAGTACTTAGTGAATGCAAGTAATTCAAGACTGGTACGCTTGTTTTAGCCTTGAGTCATTCAGGGTTGTGAATGCAGGATAAGCAATCGAGGATAAGAAGACTCCCAAAGTGGATTCCTGTGCACAATACCATGCACCCAGTGACAGATGAAACCCGTTTTCATATGCTTTCTATGCCAATAAGATTATTCTCATCGCTCATCCATCATTTATGAATGGTTCAATGTTACAGTTTCATTTGAATAGAAGGACTGGCTTTCCATCTTTTTTTTTGTGATCACAGAAGGTCAATGATAAAATAACCTAGTTTCATTCTGAGGAAACCCAATATCCTAAATATGAAGGGCAAATGGTGTCAGTATCTGATGGTCCTGCTGTGTGGCCTTTGCAAAGCAAAATAGTGAGTTATTCTTCGGAATTTCCTAATCAATCATGATACTGCAATGCAGAGGAGGCAGAATCACAATCGCTAATCATGAAAAGCTGCGAAATCCCATCATATCCTGCTGGGGTTTCTATTTTCCAGCTCATTGCTAGGTGGCAGACCAGATAATTCAACTTCTATATATTACGGACGGAAAGCCTCCCTTCTTGGTTTCATTAAGTTTCATGACCAGATGGAAGGAACAGCAACACAGTGCAGTAGACGCATGATGTGCAGCAATTGATTGCTGAGACACACTCCTATGCATGCGTTCCTCTTTGACCTAAACAGCACACTGAAGTTCACCTTCCAAATCCTGAAACATACTGCTATGTAGATACATACACGGATGTACATTTATCCATGTGTGTGGCCACAGGATATGGGAATATGATCACTCAGTCGTTTCTTTTCTCTGGAAGTTTGCAGCATAGGCCACCTCTTTATTCATTCACAGTACAATAAGTTAAAAAGTAATACATGAATTCTTAAATAACTACGCAACCAGCATACATAAGCCAGCATTTAACACATAATTTATGTATTTTTTTCACATGTGAAATTTATTAATTATAAGAACTGTATATATTTGGGCAATATGTATACTGTAGCATGTACAGCTGTGGTAAAAATTAAGAGACCACTCTATATATTTAAACAAATCTGCATTTTTAAATTCTGGTTTAATCCTGGATTAGCAGAAAGCTACTCTGAGCAGCAGGTTGCTTCCAGGTTCAAAAAAAGACAGCAGTACAGAAGAACAAGGTAAAGCAGGAGACATTGGGAATGACTAGAAAACAGGCAGGTAAAGGGTGGAAGTGACTTTCCAATGCCATAGATGACCGTTAACTTATCTGATGGTTTCTCATGAATTGTAGAATGACATCAAGTGACTTTCAAAAGGAATGGGAAACATTAAGTGCAGGTGTGAAGTGCCCTGCTAAGACAGATAAATTGTCCCTTGGTATCTTAATTTTTTCCATAGCTGCATTTACCAAAAAGAGGCAAACATACAATATATTTATGTATGTACAGTTATTTATCTTTCAATGTATGTATTCAGAACAAGACTTCTCCTCTATTAAAATTTTTACTGCATCTTTTTTCTTCTTTCAGAATCCCACAAAGCACCATAAAAGTGGTTGAAAAAGGTCACAATTTGCATAAGTTGTTTCAGATTAGAGAAGCAAATAGTTGTATGACCACAGTTTATAATTAATGCAAATGTTTTACCTCGAAACAGTGTATCCTTGCATTATGTTAATGTTGGTTCACTGCATTCCATGTTCACGGATGTCATTATATATGTGTGTAACAAGTGGACCAGCTGCAGCAATTCCCACAAATATTAAATCTAGTTACATGATTCTTACTCCCCTACAGGTTCAAATAAAAATGCTCACTGTTATGTTCTGTCAGGAGATACTGGCGTAGAAATGACCATTTCTGTGAGGGTCATCGACCCAATCTAGAAATGTGAAACAGGGTACAGTGATATCGAGGTCACAAATAAACATGTTAACTGAGAATCTCCCCAATTTCATATGAGTTTAAGGTGTGAAAGACTGCAAAATGACCATAGATGCAATCTGTCCAATTATTCACAAGGGTTGAACCTCAGAGTCAATGTGAAACAGAAAAAAATAAACCTCCATCTGTAGTCAATAATTAAGCATAAACATTTTTTTTGTATTTGATTATAGTAGAGATCATTTGGATCAGGTCAAAATTGTGTCACTTAAAAAATCAACTACACTGAAATGCATAAATACTTATCCAATAGTTTTCTTAAATACCAATACTACAAATTTTTACAATATATAGGCAACATTGGTAAAGAAATAAACAAACTGACCATAAAAACGCAGGCTGAGGAATACTGAAAAAAATTATCTGCAGCTAAAAACTGGCACTTTCTTTAACCCTTTTTAAAAGAAGGATAAAAAGCATGAAACAACAGATAATCAAAATAAGCCAATACCATTATGCTTCTATGAATCTATATAGCGTACATAACCTATAATAAACTCATCTGGGAAAAATGTCATTAGAAGGACCTGTCATTAGGAAGACATATTTTCCCTTCACTGACCTGTTGTATCTTTAACTGATACTGCTCCCTGAAAAGAAAATTATTTAGCTATTTTCAAAATTTGATTAAAATTTGCACCCAACCAGTTGCAAGTTATTGTCTTATTATCTAATCGGCTGCATGACAACTCTATTGAATTATAATTATAAAACAAATTTTGTTCAATGAATTTATCTAGGTAGAAAATTATTCTTTTGTTTATAAAACAAAACGAAACATATATGTCGGCTAACATTATGAAAACCCTCACAGATGGCACAGTTTCTATTTCAGACATCTACGCAAACACTGGCCCTTGATTTCCCCATGTTGCATTGCAGCTGTTTGAAATGGCGAGTTTAGTCACGCTGAGAAAAACACGTTATGATGATCATCCATTGAGTCTGTCCACCTAACAGGTTATTAGGTCTAAAAGATTAAAATCCTATTGAGATTTGGACAAAGACAGTTGTGAGTCTCTAGTGGATCTGTAAAATTTTCTTAAGCAAGTGCTAGAGTCAGTTAATTGGAAAAGATTTACAGGTCTGAATGATTCTTAGCATCACTTTCAAGATTTATTCTAATATCAAATCAATGCTGAATCAAAGCAGTGATTTTTTTTCATTAGTAGATGTCAGAAGTGCATCGAGTGGTTGTTATAAATTATAAATATATTCAGCACTGGGGAAAATTTGGCAAATCCACAACCTGAATAAACAAAGCACATCTTTTGTTGGGTAGTAGAAAAACACAAATCTATCAAAAAAATCTACCCTGAATTATGGTTTGGTAGGACTATAATGCAAAATGATACTTAAAATATTTGTCTAGCAAGTACAAGTCATTGCATAATTTGGTATTTCTTGATATATAGTGCTTCCCACATTTAGAAGTACAATGAGATATAGATTAGCCATACAAAGTGGTCGAGTCAAAAAGATACATGGGTGTTTTGGATGGTTTCTGCAAATACTGACGTTAGGAGAAGTTTTGATATGGTTAAGCTAATACACTTTGACAGACACAACATCATAGTTTTACACCAATATCAAGATAAGAATACCTGGAGGAAACCCACTGCCATGCAAACTCCACAACAATCTGGGGGCAGGAGCATGAAGCCCAAACTTTGGAGGTATCTCCCATGTCTAACACCAGGGATGTTCAACCTGGGGTCCGTGATGGTCTTTGGGAATGCAGAAATGCATGGTAAAATAACAAAATGGCAGTATATCCATGTGGTTTACGCAAGGCGACCCCCCGCAGTCCTTAGTTAATTATGTGATCACTCTGGTCGGTTTTCATTTGGAGGTTTATGAAATATTGAGAACTTCTGGGAAATCTTTCTTTCCAATATCAGGATAATATGAATAAACAGACTCTTACATTACTTAGTTTTTTAATTAATGAGAACATATTTAAGTAACAATTCAAAAATCATGGTGTGAAGATGGGAACCTTGTAATACAGTAGGCCGTAGCACAGCATCTGTAACTGCAGCCAAATGTTTCTTATTGTTACTCTCTTACATCTTCTTTGAGGAATTTCTGCCAATTCTTGCTTACAGACTAGCTTCAATTGTAGATGTGGGGGTGGTGTTTCACGTCCACGTCAGGTCACATCCATTACAAAACACAACATTTTCTACTTAATCCTTCCTTTGGTAGATATGCTTTAATATTTTGACTCCTTGTTGCCTTGTACACAGAGGGCCTCTTGTCAGCCAGCACTACATATGAGATAAAATTAAAAATCAAAATGAAAGCCAGAAATATAAAATGGCTTGGCATGCAACCAAAACATATAGAATCAGCTTTTGTAATTTAAAAGCAGAAATTTTCTTTTTGAGAAAACAGGTTGCTTACGTACCATGCTTACTTCCCATTAATACCATTTATATCTGTATTGTTGAGGAGGCCTAAGAAGAAAATGAACCCATTATGTGTTCCTCAGTGAGCTCACTTTTTAAAAGACATCTATTTTGAATCACCGTGGTATTAAATATTCTCTATTTATACAATATTCTTTTTACATTGAAGTTATGTATGACTATTATTTGGAATTGATTTTGACATGTAGTAGAGAGTCACCCTGTCCAGATGATTGGCTCTTTGATTGATTAACCTGGCGACAAATAGTTTATTCACCTGAATGTAATTAACTGATAAATTCCCCCTTCCCTGTTTAAAGTGGTAGATAGATAGATAGATAGATAGATAGATAGATAGATAGATAGATAAACATTCATTATCAGCCTTCTACCTGCTAAC
>JAAGVU020000040.1:14803478-14836516 GCA_011763525.2 Mormyrus iriodes | reverse complement strand
CTGCTGGGCGCGCGGTGGGGTGTGTAGGAGCGCGACGGGGGGGGGGGGGGCGGGGTTTGTTTGTTGGGGGGGGGGGGGGGGGGGGGGGGGAGCAGATGTACTTGACCTTAATGTCCTCCAAGTATTACTTACACTATATAGCCAGCATTAAGAAGCAAAAGACAATTTTGAAAACTGATTAATGCTTTGCAGTCATATTTTACAGTTTTTACAAATATGTAACTCACTCTGATTTCTAGTTTAAACTGTCGGCTTCCACAAGCTTGATTATTTTTTTCTGTCATTAGCTTTGCGCCAACTGAAGCGTCTCACTCATCCGGTATACCGGAGTCCGTCAAGAAAAGGTGCTTACATTTGTGTTGCACCTGATCCCAGTGCAGAAAATATTACCCCACATATATAAATGGTAAACTATAATAATAATAGTAATGATAATACATTTAGTTTAGACCCAAGCAGCATACGTATTTAGGGGGGTCCTTGCATGTTGTCACGGGGACACTGCCCCCTCCGGCCCTCCCCAGAACTGTTCTGCCATCAACTTCCCCCCGCTGACCACCGTAGCCAATGCCAAAATAAATGTACAAATGATGGGAGTAAAGAAATATAGATGGTTCATTCATTCATTAGTTTATTTTCTATATTACTTGTCCTATACTGGGCCACAGGAGATTGTAGTTTAATATACAATAATGACGCATTTCCGCACCCCCCATAGCACTTCGTGTAGCTGTTTCGTGGTGGCACTACAGAACATGCGAGTATTTCATCAGAGTCGGTGCGAACTGTGACAGCACATCATCCAAGGCAAAGTGAAATTAGCTGGCTATGCTGACACCCACTCAGCAGTTGGCGCTCCAAATCACGTAGCTGTTCTATGCCATCTCCAAATGTCACTGTGTCTAGAATGGTTCGTGCCATGCACAAATGAAATTGGCTGGGTAAGCCAGCACCCCTCAGAAGTTGGTGCCTATGGTGGCCACCTACATCGCCTATTTTGTTGACTTAATAATAAACATTATGTTTTCACTATATGATAATTATATAATTGTGTTATATTTTTGACATTACATTGTTAATCATTTGGTAGATGCATACAGGTGATCACGTACAAGTTAATAATAAAATTGATAATAAATAATACATTTTTTTAATAATAAAAAAAATGCAATAATAAAAAAGGTCACCCATTCAAATCATTGCAGAACACAGTACTCCAAGTGAAAATGTTTCATTTGCATTTTGAAAACCTGCACACATCTTGCAACTTGAAAGGGTGGCATTTGAATCTTTTCTTGACGAGAGCAAATTTGGTACTGAGAGAGGAAGCTCATTCTACCAGTGAGCTGCAAAAGCAAAATGGTAATACTTGGTTCTTCAGGCAGGCAGCAGTAAGGATCGCTGGCAAGGCTGAAGATAGTGACCTTAATGGGGTATAGCGGTAATATGATGTGGCTCCCCAGATAGAACTGTAAACTATCCATCCATTTTCCATAATTGCTTACTGAATGCAGGGTTGCAGAGACCATGGAGCATATCCCAGGAAGCACAAGACACAAGGCAGGGAACACTTTAGATCTGATGTCAATTCATCATAAGGTAAAGACACTTATAGTCTGTATGTAAGTTTAAAGATTTTTTTGATTCAGGTATCGGTAAGACTGCAGGAAATCAGAATAGAGGAAAATATTGACATCTGCTAAGATTACAGGTAAGTGCTGAGTGTTGGGTGACACCCATTGGTCAGAGAATCAATGAAATGGCTAGAAAGCACAGCCTTTGCCGCTGCATCAGGGAGGTAATGCATTGTTTTACTTACTTTGACAGCATGACAGTCAATCAATAGTGAATATGCCCAAGCAAAATTTTATCATTAATGTAGGCCATTTTTGCACAAGAAACTGTTTCCCCCTATTTTTCTTATGATTGTATAGAGTAATATGTGAAAAAAGGTTTCTGTTTACTTGGAAAAGCAGTATGTTTGGCTTGTCTGAAATAACAAACCATGTAAGAATTTGTCTGATTGTGAAAAAATCAATGCAATCGGGGCTTTGTAAAGTCCTCCCTTGATGTCACATGTTATTGCCTTGAATGTCTTAAAAGGTTTGAATAAAACAAAAAGATTTAAAGGATTTCAGGCATGAAAGTTTATATTAAAAACCTCTAAAATCCCCTATGCCTAGAAAATATAATACACGCTTTGTAACCTCAGATGTCACTAAATGCTTCAAACAGGGGACAGTATTCATTGTCTGTTTATCTTCTTGTTATTCTGAGTTATTTAAAAAAAAATCATCCACACAATCGTCAAGTTTTTCGAGACAAAGGAGTCGAGGCAAGGCGTTTTTGACAAACAAATAGGGTTTTACTGAAATAAAATTAAACAGAGACTGGAAAGAAACAGGATCATGAGGGATCAAAATGAGAGTACTACAGCTAGGAAGGACACGGGCTAACAAGAGGAGCAACGTTAATGACCAGACTAATGAAGATGGGACAAACAGGTACTTTTACACATAGACTACAAAGGGGCAACAAACACCAGGTATGGCCCATCAGGGCCACGCGTGGGAGGGAGGCAGGAGGGTCAGGCGGATATGGCGAGCAGGACAATAATATTTTTAGCCATATGATTCCCAGCATGGAAAACACCAGATTTAGTATCCTTTCCTTCTCTGCTCAAAGGGAAAAAAGGCAGAAAATTCTCATGCCCGATAACATTCTTTATTGAAAACATGTCACAAGAGGATTCCATTCATTGTGTCAGTGGTGCATGTTATAGTGCAGAAAGAAAAATTCCATGCGATCTAGATGTGGTTCCTCTGAAATTCTCTTTCGTGCAGAGGCTGAGTCGCCGATCTTGTAAAACTGAAACCAGGTTCTTTTTACGGCAGACATAATACTCCCACTCCCTGCACCCACAGCAGATAAACAGGCCAAAAACTCACACAAAAAATGATATATTTGATAGCTGTTGTAATGAAATGTCAAATCTTGTTACGACCTGGTCAAGGGGTCAAGTGCAACAGAGAAGTTGGGCATGACCGCTTCTTTTATGTCTTTTAATTATTTTTAAAATGTAGTAAGGCAAGCTTCAGAATCCAACCAAGCCAAAATAACAAATAGAAATCCCACTAACTGCATAGACAGACCAACTTCTTAACATAATAAAATTAAAACTGAAATTAAAAACACAAAACTTCACTAACTCCCTTACTAGTCATAAACAGGAAGAAAGAGAATTCAAAGCAAAAGGGCCTCAGTTCCTAATTTCCCAGCTGCTCACAATGTATTCAATATTTACAAATATATACAAAATATTTACAGAGAAAATCTAAGCAACTAAATCCAAAAAGACTAGGTCTACTCGAGCACAGAACAATCAAAGAGTGAAGTGCACTTATTGCCCATCACAGAGAAATGTACAATCACAAAATTAGGAAGACAAGTTCAAAATAATCAACTCCTGCTTGAGTGTTTGGCAAGGATTGCGGCAAACTGGGAATCATCCAGTTGGGGCAGGAAATTAAAGCTGGGTAGGAAGACACAGACACACTTACCTACAGAAGCAAAACACACCGACAAAACAATTATGAACAAGGTCCTAACAACTTCAGCATGCAGATCCCATCATTTCCAAATGGGATGGTATTTAATCAAAATCACCAACTTCAATATGGTCCTATAAAAAAAATCAGTCAAAATCAACAAATTTATTACAATTTTGTTTATTTTTCTTAGCTCCGTTTCCGCTTCCTGTGTGAAAGCCCTCAGTATTACACATGTGAAATTATATTTGGACACCACTGTGAAAGTGACTATTCAAACATCAAATAAGTTTCAACGAGAAGCTTTAGGTAATGTGCCTAGACGACTGCTGCGTTGTACTGATAATGTAAAACATAATTTCCCAACCTGGTTCTCATGAACAGACAGTTCACATTTTTCGGAGCTGGGAGGAAGCAAATATGTGCATTGTCTGACAGGGAGCTCGGATGGAGCAAAAACATCGACTGGCTGTGGGTCCCTGAGAACTGGATTGGGAAACACTGATAAAAAACAATATATCGTAGGTCTATTGTATTTTGAAAATATGTCTTTAAAATCTGCTACTGAATGTAATATCTTTCAAAGTGAAATGTCGCATTTTCAGGAATCATAATAAAACAATGTGTCCAAAAGTATCGAGACTGCCTTGACCATTATTTTGTACAAAGGTACATTTGTGGTTCTTATTTAAGAGATCAGTTTAAAAGAATCCAAATCATTCGATTCTTTAGGGGTTTGAACTTGAAACTATTCTACAATGATTTTTCTCATTCTTAAATTTTACAGAGAGACCGTAGGAAATTAATTTGTTACTTTGTATTTTAGGCAAAATCAAATAAGAACAATATGGACAATATTGGCAATTTTGTGAAAACCTCATAACTAAGCAGAGGATAACCAGGTAGGATTCAACAGTAATAATATGCATATTCATTTTTTATAATTTAAGCGAAACAAAGATGAAATTAAAGAATTCATTTGACTTCAGTCATTGAAGTGTGAAACTACACAGGATTTGTCTCATGGCTTGATTGATTCATGTTTAAGCTGCTTTTATAATGTGCATGAGGCAATAGTAGTTTTTGTTACTTGAGCTGGAGCAGGATCCTGAGAATATATTCCACACAAATAATGAGCTACTTGACCAATCAAGTATTCCTGGATGCCATGTCAGATGTCTTGGGTGACTACCTTGAAATTATTATCCGAGGCTTTTAAGTATCTGTTTTATATTTTACACAGTAAATAGAAGAATAGTTATTTATCAGTCAAGATTTCTAAGGAGGGGTGGCACGGTGATACAGTGGTTAGCATTATTGCCTCACACCTCTGGGACCAGAGTTTGAGTCTCCGCTATGGCTCCATATGTGTGGAGTTTGCATGTCGTCATTGTGGGGTTTCCTCTGGGTACTCCAGTTTCCCCCCCACAGTCCAAAAATTCGCTGAGGTTAAACGGAGTTGCCAAATTGCCCATAGGCGTGAATAGTGTGTGCATGTGCCCTGCAATGTGTTGACATCTCATCCTGGGTTGTTCCCCGTCATGTGCACGTAGCCTCTGGGATAGACTCTGGACCCACCTGACCCTGAATAGGATGAGCAGTTTCAGAAAATGGGTGGATTTCTGATGATATCCAAAGGCAGAGATGAGTGTTTATTAAGAATCTTACACTCATTTCAGAACATTTCAAAATTATTTGTTTATGTTTCAGCATTAGTAAGTTGTTGATCTCTTGGTAGAGTGACATATGCAGTATAAGTATGTAAAAAGTATATATAAGTAAAAAGAAGCAAATAAAAAAATCTTTATATTCTTTAGCAAAGCATGTTCACTCCACATAAATTAAATAATATATTGAAAAATTATCAACAAATTAGATATAGTACTCTTATAGGAAAGTGACTCTTAAGATCTAGCTTTACAGACTTGCTATGTTTTTATTCAGACCATATGTAAAACCATACATATAAAAAAAATGAAACATGTTACAAGACATCAAAACCTCACATCTGTCCAAAGTAATTTTCAGTTCTTGGGCTATATAGGCTTGTAGCATCCATCAGTACTTGTTGGATATATCAGATCTGTAAACAAAAGCTTTACTGTTAAAATTTTTGTTTTTGGCAGAAAATGGTGCCCAGTGGTCCTCTACCTTTTAAAAACTTAAAAAAATATCTTTAGTTTCCCACGGTAGAAATATGGCATTTACATTTTTTAAATCAACCCAGCAAACTGAGAAATATTATTTTGTGGAGCACCCCCTTGCTCACTGACCTGCTGCTTGTTTTGATCATGAATTTTAGATTGTGATTCTGAAAATAAAACCTAGCACTACTACTTGGATACATTCTTGTTAGAACATTGCACTAGGAAGGGATGTGGAGTAAATTGTTGATAAGTATTTGTGAAGTACTTTTTACATTGATATCTGCATATTAATTGTTTGATGTTCATATTTTCATATTGCTTGCACAAACTACCATTTTTTTTGTTGATCACATGCATTGAAACATACAAAACAGATGTCCTTAATTTTATTTACCCTTTTACAAAAGAAAAATCAATGGGAAAAAACATTGTCCAATTTAAAGTTTGTTTAAAATCTGGCTGCGCTTTTCCCTTAGGACAGTTCTCCCTTCACACCAGTGTTGATTTGGGTTTTTCCGGTTCCCTCCTACATTTCAAACACTTGCTGTTCAGGTAAATTGGTGACTAAATTGAGCATGATGATTGACAGTGTGAGAAAATGTGTGTTGGTGTATTTGTGTATATATATATATATATAGATATACATAGCAGGGTCGCTCAGTGGGGTCAACAGGATCTACTGCTGTTAACACTTCAGGGCTGAAAAGGGTACTCCTGTGAAATACCATAATGTGTAAATAGGTAAGTTGACTAAATATCCAGCCATATTTCTTGTTTCTCATCTGGTGCAGGGTCTCAGGAAATACCCTATATATGATGTCAGTTCACTTCAGGTGTTGATTAACCAGCAAAATAATCATAATGTATTATAACAGGAAATTAATCATTGAATGAATCATCAACGACTGCTGATCTATAAATAGATAAATATTAATGCATGCAACATGAATATATTTCTCTATTTTTTAACTGTATCTTTACACTTCTAAATTGCATTTGTAAAAATAGACCAATTAGACCAACAGTCAAGGTTCTACACAGGAAAAATGTAGTTCATAAATTGATTTTCATATGTACTACAATCGACAGTGTCATTATTTCTAGATTGTTATACTGAGCATTACTCCTTGCATAACAGAGTCAGTGCTTCATACATTAAATGCATTTGTTTGAAAGATGTTTCACATTTTGTGTTGGAGAATATACAGTACACAGCATTAACCATGCTTGAAGCAATCCCACCCAGGAACGCGTGAGTGTCTTTCCCAAATATATCAACTGCATTTGTGTTTCCATTAGTAAGCCAGGGAACAATTTGGGCAAGACTAATTGGCTGTGAAGCATATACAGTACAAAGTGCAAATGAAATTATGCTGACATTACTCTTGCTGGACATTGTGAGCTATGGGATAGTTTGATATGAGCACTTAACAAACATACTTGAAAAGGTAATGACAGTGTTTCCATGTAAAGATGAAAAAAATGTCAGCGGATTCAAAAATGATGTTTTGTTTAGTACCTCCCAATGCATTTTATTGCTTTAATAGAATAATGTAACAATGTATTCAGCCAAGCAGTAGGAAAGATGTTTTTTTAGTGAAATGGCATTAACATCTCTAAAATACTGTTGGGCATTATTTAACTCCCCTGTATGAAAACAGGAAATGTGCTTCCACAGCCCTGCTATTAGAAGCAAGAGTAACTTTTTTTATAATGTTCTTTTGTTAATGAAGTGAATGCCGAAGTGAGCTAAAATATCTTAATTTGAACATCCTCATCGCATGCTCAACAGCACACACATGCACACATTTACAGAAAGACACAATGAAACATCATCAGATGTAAAATGCATGTACTTTTTTGTATTTGTAATGACATCATGTACTTAAGAATCAAGCACCAAATATAACTTGGTAACATGAATATATTTGAATCATAAGTAAGCCTGAATTAAGTCGTTACCCTCATTCGATATGGGACATCACTCTGGCCTTCTTGATATTTACTTGATTAAGATAAAATGGATTGTTTTCTCTGTGTCTCTACTTTTAGTCAATGTTGACTTTAGCAATGAGACGAATGATACAGTCACTTAATGCTGCCAGTTGTGCCTGACAACTTGTCAATGGCTGCAACTTGATGTGCTGTGTGTAAATTACTTTCCCTCCCTGCAGTTTGGTATCAGCAAGAGAGGCTGCACATCACATTGTGATTAATCTTACTTATTCATGCTATTACTGCACTGTCTGTGGAGTGGTATTGATTGGATACATTTATGTGTGGCACAGCAACTGCTAGTATCCTGACAGCACCCAAGGTCATTCAACAAAGTCAAGAAAAGACTGTTTGTCTCTGTCATTCTTGATCATATAATTTATGGAAAATAAATAACAGTTCAACAATTAACAGTGTAGCAACTAATGACCAGTAGATTAGTCTTCCATCTTCCCATCACTGGGCACACTCACACACCATTCATGCACACCTATGGGCAATTTGGTAACCCCAAATAACCTCAGCATGTTTTTGGACTGTGGGGGGAAACCGGAGGAAACCCCACAACGACACGGGGAGAACATGCAAACTCCACACACATGGAACCCGGGCGCAGACGTGAACCCTGATCCCAGAGGTGTGAGGCAACAGTGCTAACCACTGCACCACCGCGCCGCCCCTTCAGTATAATTATCTGTGTTAATAATATTCATCAGAAGTTCAAGAAAATAGTCATGTTCTTTTGATTTTTTGTTTCACTTTTTCCATTTGTTTCATTAAATCATTCAGTTTTTAATTATTATAATTTTTTCCATTAATTGTTTATCCGTTTTAGGCATATTGGATGCTGGTTATTGATGTTTGTAGATGTTCATCCCTCCATTTTCTATAACCGCTTGTCTTATTCAGGGTCGGGGGGGTCCAGAGCATATCCGGAAGACTATGGGTGCAAGGCAAGGAACAACACAGGATGGGGCACCAACCTATCGCAGGGCACACTCACACATACTCACTTACACATGCACACCTGTGGGCAATTTGCAGAGGTGGAATATTCAGGTCCACGAAAGTACAAATCCAGACAAAAATTTTGTTTTAACCAACCAGTTTAGTTCTCTGTGAATGTAACTCTTTATACTCAGCAGGTGGGTTGAGTATAAGATTTAGTAACACATTACACTGGATATATGAAAAGGAGCCATTAATTTTGATTAATCTATATTAGGTACATATGACTTCAGTATATCAGGTAACATCAATCCATAAAAAAAATATCGCTGACAGCTCTTCGTCTTTGTTGACCATACCAGGGCTTACATCCCTCTGAAAATTAAGTGCCAGTTCAGCAATGTCACTGTGTAAAAGACCAGAGCATGCAAGAGCAACCCCACTTATTCAGACAGCTTTGACTTTTCAGTCGTAATCTCAGGCCTGTTGTCTGGAACAAACTCAATTTGCATTCAGCCCAGAAGTGCAAGCATTATCACATCCATGCATTTATGCTTTATGTGTGACATGGCATGTTATACAACAGCTCCATGCCAAATCAAAGGGAAAAAAAAGATATCATAGAATAACACTGGTTACAAAAACCATTTCTTCTTTTATTGGTGTGATCACTGGTCATGGTCACATCAACAATTTAATGAAGATGTGTGAAAAAAAACTCTTTAAAGAATTATTGCTTGTACTTTCCACATAAGGTCAGTTACTATCGGTAAAGCAATAGAGACAGGCATGTACTGCAATCACCATGACCCTGTACTGGGTAAGCGGTTAAGGAAGACGGATAGATGTACTATAATCAAGACAGCTATCTGCAAAATGATGACTGAGTGAATATATGACACAATTATCAGAAAGTTGCTTCCTGAGGTTTATACAAAATAGAATTCACTTTATCTCCTGAATCAAAATACATCTTGGCAGATTTTAGGGTTGAAAATGGAATTGTATCAAAACACTAGACAGTATGGCGCAAATAAACAAGAGATTCTTACTGAAAATATTAAACAAAATGGAGGCAAAATTCCTTTAAAGCTCAAATATATAATGCTTAAAAACAACCAATGAGCGACCAGTCTCTACCCTTAGGGCCCAACTGGCCACATACTAACAAGCACTCTTCTTAAATCCACCAACCTGAACCCATTATAAAAATCTAATAAGATCAGCCACCTAATCAGGGTCAGCTGGGATTCATTACCCCAGCTGCTTGCTCACCATAGGCTGGTGATCAATTGCCATGGAGAGGTTTCAACCATGCCCTTGACATTGCTCTGACATGCTTATAATGTTTATAGACACAGGTCATGGGAAGAATGCAAATCGTGGCTATAACAATATCAGCGTATTGAATTTCTTATCCCCACATATTTTTAAATGTATTAATTTCCCTGCCAGTGTTACGTAACTCAATGTTGCGTTGCATTCATTCAATTAGACATGCAGTTTATTGGATGTGGTGGATTAAATCTTTCATCAACATTGCAGTTTTCCAATAAAAATACAGACTTTGAAGTATTATATCTACAAACTTTTGAGGGTAGAAGATTGTTGTAATAAGTAAAGTGATGACATTTAAGGACAAACATGATAAAAGTTTAAATGAGCAAAGCTATTGTGTGATGAAAGATACAGATTGTCCTTACAAAGCAAATGACGAAAAATTATAAACAACTGCAATTCATCCTTCATCCATTATCCCATTTATCCAGCCATTCATCCTTCTACCACTTATCCTTGACAGGGCTGTGAGAATAGTTATATAATTATAAACTATTGATTATATCATTAATTTTATAGGAAGAGCAGGGACATTTTACTTTCAGTGTTCACCCTGTGGTATATTATGTGTATGTTGACGTGCCTGTGTGTATGGGTGGGGGGGTTCTATCTCACCTCCATATCCTCCTAAAACCTTTGCCCATAATAATAAAGTTCAAGTTCAAGGCTGATTTCATTTCTACACAACAACTGGATAAAGCTTAGATAATATGAAAGCTCTGGGATACCCAGTAGTATTTTATAAAAAAACTGTTTCTGTTATGCAGCAGAACAACAACAATTTGGGTTCATGGCAATGGCAGTTCTTCATGAAAAGCAACAAATAATAAGAAAATGCCAACAGGTATGTGTGTACCGTTGATATGAAACACAGCAAACCACAATTTCTAATTAGGAGAGAACATTTTTTGTTATAGATTTTTTTGTTATATATCCATACCTTGACAAAAATGGACTACAAAGGCATGGGCTTATATGTTCACAGCAAAAGAGCCTAAAAAAGTTATTCAAAATTTATTAAGGAGAAGCCATTTAAATCAAGGTTGCAAGTGTTGCATGCAAGGATGTTTTTGTTGTGATTGGTGCATGGTCTTGGTGTCCTCTGGAGAGATTGCACATGGCCACTGAGGTGAGATTGTTTATTCCCTCTATTAAAACATCATACACTGGAAATAGAGGTGGAAACAAGGAGGAGGTGAGATTCTGGGAGCAAATGATGGAGGACTAAAATATTTTCTGAGGTCCACCATGCTCATGACATGAACTAGTTGGACTAGAGTGAATTAGTCATGTACGAAAGATATAAAAGCATCCCCTTCTGATTTTATGCTGAAAATGCACCATGGATAGCAACAGACTATACATACATTTTCATAATGGTGCCCATCAAAGATTACCTTGCAAACAAGCAGTGAAACAGGATGCAACGCAAGGCTCATTGTGGAAATTCGAAGCAATTTGCACTTCTGCATTGGTGTGGGGTGTTGTTGTATTTAATATACATAGAGATGAACAACTGATCAAATTGGATATAACTCAACACCAGATCTGAGTACAAAAAGATCTGATTGTGAGGAAATGAAATTAGGTTTTAAAATTACAATAATGTAGCCTTAGCGGGAAAAAGTCTTGTTTCCGGTCTTCACCTTGTTATTGTAGTTCCTTCCAGTTCCAATCGTGAGATAGTGAAATTATATCATTCTGTGCTTTTTCCCTCTTTTGGATTTCCCTGGTCTATGTGGACCAGTACAAATCAGCCCATAATGTCTGCCTGTTTTGCTAGTGCTAATTTGTACTGTAGAGTTATCCATGAGAAGGAAGATGTTCTGTGAGCATGAATTTGCAAAGAGCTCACCCACAAGTACATTCGCCAGAGAGCTTTAGAGCAAAATACAGGGTATGTCTTGCATGACACCCCAATCCACAACAAGAAAGTCACACACAAGAAATTTAGTTAGCATTTCACCTGAACAGCATGTCTTTGGATCGTAGGAGACCAGAGAATCCCACGCAACCACAGGGAGAAAATTCAAACCCCATACAGGTAGCTCTAGCCAGATGTGATGCCACAACCCTGGAGCTCAGTTATGCTGCCCACTGAGCCTTTGTCTTGCCTACCTGAATATATAATCATAATATAATCTGAACTTTTTTTTTTTCCAGTACTAAAATGGAAACCAACTGAAGAGTATACAAATGGCTGACTGTTAAATAAATTCTCTGTCTATAACAACCAGCGTATAATAAAATAAATAAATAAGAGATTAAAATTATTTGCAAATTTCACAATCCATTTTTTAAATGTTTTTGTAAAATTAAATGCAGCTGTTTCCACCCTAAGATTGAACTTTTACTTTTTTATAAATGAGTCATTATTGCATTTCAAACTAATATAAAAATAACCTGGAGATTTAAATCAAGATCCAACATTTAGATTTTGAAGCCCAGGTAACTAATCACATCTGTCACTGCTTTAGACATAAAGGATGGCTTATCTTTTCCTCTAAATAAATTGTAATTTCTGCTTGTTTTATGTTATTTTTCTTATCATGGTATCACTAACTGTTATTACACAAGATTGGTTGTTATATAATCATATATCAGTACAATAATATTATATTGGACATGGAACGTAAAATAATATTCTAGGCATGGGAGGGAATTCTATTCTAGGTGTGGGGGAAATGTCATAGAGACAACATAGGGATTGTTCATTTAAGTCCCTGAGAGAGATCTGTAACTGTACGTTCACACCACGAGCGCCAAGAGCATCAAATAGAGCAGAAGTAATTCATTATATCTATGGGAGGGTGCATCACCAGGCGGTGAAGAGCTGCGTGTCACAATTTGGGCAGCGAGAGCATCGAATTGAAGTTGAGGTTCGGTCAACTTTATGGTAATGACCCATGGTGTGGTTCCAAAGGTAATTTAGAGATGCTCCGCTAAAGAGAATTCCACGAAACAGAAGCGAGTAAACTTTTGTTCCGATCAAATTAATCCCAAGCGCATTGGAGGAGGAACTGATCATCGTCATATCGGGATTCCCAATTACTTATGATTTGTTTCTACGTGTACATAAATTAAAAAATGAGGCATGGAGCAAGGTATCAAATTTTTGGTGCTGCAGGTGAGTTGGTGAAGTGCATAATATAATTTTGTAAAAAAGAAAGGAAATCGTGTACTAATTTTGGCGCCATATAGCATTCAAAATAATCTGAATTGTCTGTAACGTTAACGCTATTTATAAGCTCACGGTTTGTCATAACATAATTACATATTCTAGTAAAACAGATTATAAAACAAATTACACCCTATCGGCAGTCGGCACAAATATGAGCTACACGTTTGTTTGCTTTGTGGCCCCTTTAAAAAGTTTGCAGGCCCTAGTATTACGAATGGTCTTGTCCCCGCCCACCCCATCTACGTTAGAGAGCGGCCAAAGCGTTCGCGGACTGGGCGGCCAGAGTGATCGCTGACGCTCTCCACGCTCACGGTGTGAATGTACCATAAGAGAGATTATAAAGCACTATGGGCGGAGCTTAGTGAGTGCTATGGTATTGATGCCGTCATGGAGGGGCAATGAGTATGATTTCTTTATAGGAAATAGTTTCAATAGCTTTAAGGAGGTCATGTCTTCCTGTCAATTGCATTGCATTGCCGATGTGTCCGGCTCATGCCTGCTCTGAAAGTGTTCCCCACACCCCATTTGGAAACCGCAGGGGTTATGATCCGCAAAAAAGGCATCAAAGCAGTCAGCCTTATAGGAAATAATTTCAATAGTTTTAAAGAATAGATAATGTTATCCGAATTTGTTAATGTTCTGATTTAAATAAGTTTTTCAGGAATAAGAACTTTTAGCAGGACGGATTTAAGTGTTGTGACAGTTTACACTCACAGCTGGAGGTCGTGTCTGCCTATTAACTAAATGCATCCTTCCCGATGTGTCTGGCACACGCCTGCTCTGAAAGTGCTCCCCACACCCCATTCGGATACAGCAGAAGCTACGATCCTCAAACAAAGACATCAAAGCAACAAACGAACTGCGTACACAGCATGATAACCCCTGTGTTATTTTTGGGGTCGAGGCTACCCCAGTCCATTTTCAAAATGAGGATAAATTCTATAGAATCTAGAATTTAGAACGGAATAAGTAAAATACACAAGGGATAAGCGGAAAAAAACATATTGCAAACCCCGCCCAGACCACCATGTTACTCCATATTAAAGCAGGATATGAGTCATGGCTAAAATATCAGACACCTCTAGATGTGAAAGAGATCGCCGGCATAAACTCGACTGCGCTGGAAAAAAAATGGTATTCTATCCAGGTAAGCCAATTTTTTGCCAAGATTAAGAACTGTTAGGCTAGATGTTGATACTGTGAAAACTTACTGCAATTATTTTAACCAAGAGTTTTTTATGGTGTCAAGTGAATTAAGGAGTCGGAGTAACAACCGTGGAGAACTGGACTGTCACAACAGTAAGTTCTTGCTCATAGTTATTTCTCCCGTTTTTGCTGTTTAAATGCTGCAAAGACTGAATATACAGTATTATGTTCACAATGTTACAGATGATGATGACGGGCCGTTAAGTACGCCAACGGTTGTTTTCAGAGACAATTGTGAAGGGCCCGTGACCGTACAACATAGCCTGAAGTGGAAAAGAGCAGATAGTTTTAACAGTGAGCGGGTACACAAGGCTTACCGCATTGTTTTCTTCTGTGAAAATAGCGTAAAGACTGACTTTGGTCATGTTGTCCAAGACTCAGATAACAATGAGCTGATGATCGCCGCCGCCCGAGAAGCTGATGCGAAGCTTGCCCTGGAGTCGTCGTTCGACATACCGATCCCATGGACAGGTCAAACGGCATCCACGAGTCAGGCGACTTCTGCGACACGGAGTGGGACGCCAGTGCAGGAGGGGTCGGACCCAGCTACCAGCACGGCGAGCATCAACAGAGTCTGATGACTTCTTAACACCCGGCAGCAACCTGTGAGAATCCCGATAAGGCGTGCTTCGCGGGGTCAATGGTTGAGTCAACTAAAAGAGTTGTTTCTGTTTGCAATATCATTCGTGTGATGTTTTAGTGCATTTGTCTGAGGTGTATGAAGAAGAAGAGATGATTGCTGAATTGAATGATGAGCAGCCAGGTAAAATTCACGCCTTCTTACTTGCCTTAATAAATGACTTAAGTGAAAATGGACCAGATGCTATGGGTGGTGCTATGGGTAATGTACACGGGTTAGATCCCGAGGTTGTGGATGACATAGAAATGGACGATGTGGAGCCGGATGCCGTGGTTAATATGAATGTACTACAACAGCAAGGCTTGGGTGGTGATGCTATAGTATATTGTAAATAGTACAACATATATGTGTTGATGTTATAGTAAGACGCAGACCCAGATTTAACAATACAGAAATAAGACAACACTTTCATTTTGATGATTTAGAGCATAATGACATAATCAATTTCTACAGGGGTGTGATACAGACGTTCCAAAATTTAGTGGACAGAGATAACGCTTTAGCGGGCCCAAATGATGTCATACAAGTTGAACCGCAGGGCAGGGTGATTCGGTAACTGAGTGTGCTACTGTACACGCTAGAGGTGAAATCAATTTAGATGATTTGCTTATGATGATAGAAAACCTATCACAAAATATGTCTGAGTTTTTTTTTTCAGATGAAACATTGGAACTAGTTGTTAAAATTGTCCACAATTGTAATGGTGGTGTGGCTGCACACCAGAAATTAACAAACCTTTTAAAGTCAGACTTTGTGCGAAAACAGTTCAGGTGTCTAATTGTTAGTGCCAACTTTGACAATATTCTGTGTTTTACGTATTGTGTAGCACATTTCTTAAACCCGGATCTCTCACACAATGCTGCAGAACTGGACGCCAAATGTGTGCAAAATGCGGTTGGTCTGAATGATAGACTTGGTCTCCTTCACAGACATAAGAGTTTGAGCAGTTGCTTGGGGTCAAGATTATTGTGTGGTATCGCTGTGACAAGACGGACGTTTTTAAGAAGTTTCAGACAATCTCTGTGCCTTGTGACAAAACAATGTTCCTTTACCTCCAGAATGAGTATTATTTTGGCATAAAAAGTTTGAAAGCATTTTTAGGCGCATCATATGTCTGCGATTATTGCTAACGTTCAGCGTTAAAACACAACACAACTGCAAGTACTATTGCAATATCAGTCCAGCGTGCCATTAGTTTCACCCAGAGTATTTACAGTGTGGGGACTGTGCCGTGAACCCCTTGGAATATCTCAATAATGAACAATTCATAGAGAAATACGGGCTGGCCTGGGGTGAAATAATGTGCCTCCTTGGTCTGGTGCAGGATAAATTGAAATGAGGAGCACACTGGAATTTTGCCCTCAGTGCACCATGTGGCTTTTGACAAGTCACTGTTTCTGTGCCACTAATGAATTCCTGCAGCCCTACAGATGCGTATGGCCTCAGCAAGGCTGCTGTGTCCTGTAACTATGCATTGATCACATTTCTGTTATTCCATACACATAACTACATACAATGTCCAGCAGGAGGGGATGCCATGCATGACACTAAAAGTGGTTTTGATGCCATTGCAGACATACTTGGCATTGGAGGTGCAGTGGATGGAACCCTCAAACCTTATATTTGCAGCCTTGAATCCCACCTGCACCTGTTGAATAGGATTCTTTAAAGTGTGGTTAAACCTTTATACCACAAATGCTTTGGCATCATTTCCAGGGGCAAAATGTGTTATCCCATGTTTCTTGATTATAATTATGAAAAGATGTATTAAAAAACTCCTTCCTGTGATCTGTTTGAAGCTTTTTGGGACACCTGCAGTCGGAGAGAATGTTTTCAAACGCTTTCTTTACCTCTGTACCTGTTTTGTTTTTAAAAACCTGCACCCAAGCATATTTTGGGTTAGTGCTGGGTGATAAAGCAATCTCGATTTTTTTTTCTCGATAAGAAAGGAGGACGATAACAATGATAAATGTAGGGTATAAAATTCAATCAAACCTGTTTGCTCTGTTTTAGACTGCGCTCTGAGACCAATACAAGGAATAAAAACTCTTTTTTAAACTTATTTAAATCAGAACATGAACAAATGGGGATAATGTGTTTTATTCTGTAAAACTGTTGAAACTATTTCATATAAGGCTGACCTCTTTGTTGCTGTTTTTGCTGATCGTAACCCCTGCTGTTCCCAAATGGGGTGTGGGGAACACTTTCAGAGCTGGCATGAGCCAGACACCTCGGGGAGGATGCATTTAGCAGATAGGAAGACACGGCCTCCTTAAAGCTATTGAAACAATTTCCTGTAAGGAAATCATATTGCCCCCCATGACGTCATCAATATTATAGCACTCACTAAGCTCGGCCGATACTGCCTTATAATTTCTCTCTTCTGTAATACATTCTTACAAAACTGTTTTGTCATGAAATCCAACTGTGTAAATGTGCAAAAAAAATGTATGTTGCTTTAGATCTAGTTGTGAAACTGACGGTCATTCTATAATTGAGGGTACATTTAATTTTCATAGGATATATGGTATTTTCACCAATATATACAATGTATAAGTTCTACATATTCATACATACATACACACACGTACACTGGGAATACATATACATATAATGCATTAGGGTTCCAGACTAATATTTTACAGTAGTAGCCCTGGTGCTCCTTACTGAAAATTTTATGAGCACCAGCACAAAATATTGGAGCAGCACTTAAATCGACATGCAATGCAACACATTCATATTTTTTCCATTTAACTGTATTACTGATGAATGCTTTGGCGACGAACAAACAATTTACAGAAATTACAATGTGATGATATATTTTAAAAGAAAAAGTCAAAGAGAGAAGTAGTGCTTTAAAAGAAAAAAATCCTTAAGTTAAATGGTGCTTTTTTTAAAAGACATAAACATGAAAGTTCGTTTCACTGTCACCAAAAGGCCAAGTGAGAGCGAGAGTACTTATGGACCGGACACAGGCAGATGACATACTGAGCAGAATCGTCCTATACCCACGTTGTTATGATGATGACAGCATCTCATTAACACTCTGCTCTAATAACTCTCTGACTCCCTCCCTCACTCACTCGCGCACAAACACACACAAACACACACACACTGAAATCAATGGCTTTGGGTTTTGTTTAGATTTTATCGAAAATATGATTCTGCTCATCAAATCCAGCTCTTATCAATTTTTGGTTACGATTATAATATCCAAAAAAAAAAAAACTGTCAATGTTTCAGTAACACAAAGCTGCATTTATTCTCTAAAAAGAGTTCACCATTTACAGAAAAGGTCATTTGAAGCGGTTGTGTAATTTCCATCTTTTGTTAAAACAAAAACAGGGTAAGATTAAATAAATAAGGTTAACAACCATACTCTGAATCTTGGATGTCAGTTTGCCACTGATGTCAGTAACACTATATAGGTCCAGTTTTAATAATCAGCAAATGGTAAAAAATGGTAAATAATAAATAAATCGGGCTTTATGTATAACGTGGCTTAATGCCAGGAGGTACATGAAGCTGGATTAATTAAACAATGGCTGCATGAATATATATATATATATATATATATATATATATATATATACTTTCCATCTGCAGCCGTACATTTAAGAACATATAATACCCACTTAAACCATGGTCATTACATAGTTGGTTTACATGTTTGTTCATAAAGACTGACCTTTTGGTTTAGCCAAGTATTGGTCTCTACAGAACGCAGATGGGCCTATGGGCATCTCCAGGGAAACACCCATTGTGTTCTGCCGAGACCCCTCTCTTGGTCTGGCAAGAGGCAATTTCCAAATTAACGACTGGCTTATGGTCTTAGCAACAGAACATTTTTGAATTAAAGGCAGTGGCTGGACTCATATATAATCAAAATATTTAATAGTAGTAGGTGATATTTAATTTTTGATACAGGTATTACACTCAGGTATATGGTATTTCAATTGTATTTCAAAAAGCAACACTATTCTAGTTTCTCCAAAAGGAAATGCAGCAGTATGCTGTGCTGCCATTATACCGCCCAAGCCCAAATAGTAGTTCTACTCATAAATGCGTTTTTGGTTCATGAACATGAACATAATTTCAAGTACAAACGTGTAAGCGGAGTTGTCGTGCATTAACTCTCACATAGTTGATTAAACATGTACATGTAGGAATCAATAAGTGGAACCATAACTCAAATGTCTTAACGAATTCTTAAAAATTAAGAACCTTTTCAAATTTGGAACCTGTTCTGAATGCCTAACCCTACACACCAATCCCCGCTCCCTCCTGGTGTTTCATGTGATGTACAATGTTGTCTTTTTTTTCCTATTTAAACTGGTGCACCTAGTTATAAAATTTAGTCACATTGTCTCCAAAAATGGTGACAAAGACTAAAGAGAGAGAGAAAGAGGTAGTTTTTTAATATAGAAACATATACCAGTTTGTCAAGCTCTGTTTTAATATATTCCAAAAACGTTAAACAGGTAATTAAATATATATATTTTTATTTTTTTATTATAAAAATATAATAAGTATTCACTATGAAGTAGTTCATTTGATGCGTGTCTGAGGAATCCTTGTCAACAAAGGTACCTATGCAAAAAAACATTCCTACAAAAGAAGGGTGTCTGCGAATGTCATATAAATTGCATAAAATTATGTCATTTCATTAGGAATAGCGTGAAAATTATGAGAGTAAATCCTATCATTTCTGTACAAAGATTTTGTAAAAAGTTTGGTCTGGGTCAAGAGCATATAACATATAACATCAAGTATAACATAGTTGATTGACACTGATCATGCATTCTTACAGATTACAGGAGCTAATTACACACTTTATATTAAAAAAAAGAAATCATGTTATAACTCATCAATATTTTACACTGGTTCTTTACATCTTGACAACATCTAGGGAATTCAGTCCCTTCATTTGCACTGATGCATTAGATATAGATTGACTATCCCTTCTTTACTTTGTGTTTTATTTACAGAAAAGTAACAGCGTATACATCAAACAATAGCATAACTGTTTAATTGTTGCATTAAAAATTAGTAACTTATTTGTGTTCAAGGATTATCCGCTACAGAAAAGAGATTCCAGAATTGGGCTCATGAGACACTGGCATTTTTGTTAAAAGGCCACCAGAAATTGAGAGAGTTGAGAGAGCAAGGGAAAATAAACACAGTAGCTGACCTAACTGGAAGCCAGAAACATAGGCAACTGTAATACTGGAGAGAGGACAATTGGTAAAGAAGCTGTTAGATGGTATTGTTACCCCACCACAGAGTCCTGAGATTGATCGAGAGCCAGCTTGCACATGCAAAGTCATCAAGGTTAGATGGTTCAGAATTGTCATAGATAGTGCTTTAAAAGAATAGGACCATAATACACACAATGATCCAAATGATTCTTCCTTAGAGTAGGCACATAATCAAGATCCATCAAATACTTTTTGAGTTATCACATTCACAAGCTAAAATATCTCAAAATTTCCGCAGTTCTGGGTCTTCAGCTATAAATACTAATGTGATGGCTGTCTGCTGTGGTGAACCAGTCTTAAAACGATATGAATTACAAAAACATAAAGGTTATGCTTTAGGTAAAACATTAAACTTAGCTAAGTTGAATAAATTACCAAATCACAGTAGTCTGATACAATATTAATCATTATTGAAATCCTTTGACATATGCTCACATACGCCTGTATATCTGCTATTTGATGTTCTGTCAATTATGTCACTGTCAACTATCATCACACTGTCACCTGTTACTGATTTTCATTCTAAAATAAATTGATTCTAAATAAATAAATGTTGATAAACAGACATATTTACATATCAGAAATGCTAAGCATTTTATTATCTGATACATGTTCTAATCTTCAAAAATGCCTGTGTTAACACATTTGACAAATGAAACAATCAGTGTCACTGGCTTTCCAAGTTATATCCAAAATCACTCTCCCCCATGACTGGCAAATAGTAAATATACTTCTCTTTACAGGTACTATTTAAGAATATATTATATGCATTTTGGGGTAAAATAATAAAATTTACCCCTGCTTCTAGAATGGCCCCTAAGTGTTCATCTTCTGACGACTTAGGCTCCAGACGCCTTGTGACCTGTCTAGGATATCTGAGGCATTATGAGGCACAAGGCAGGGGTACATTCTGGGATGCCAATCCATTTCAGGCAATTCAGAATCGCCAATTTGCCTTATCTTATGCATTAAGACTGTAAGAGGAAATTAGAGTACACACGACACTGGGAAAACATGCAAACTCCATACACATATGATAGACTCTCTTGGAGGTGTGAGGTAACAGTGCAACTCATTAAGCCACTTGGTAAACATAAGTATTATATTATTTTGTTCAAAGAATAACCTTGATTGCGGTTTTGGGATCATATAACATTAATGTGGAGCATTATTAAATGTTATCTGTGGGGAATGACAGTGTGAAACAGACAGGCAGGACCCATGGTTATCAGTAGAAAACCTGAGAGTTTCATTACAATGGATTGAGGAAGGAAATTAAAAAGGAAACAAAAGTTGTTCACAAAAATATAAAGTGGATGATGGTTTGAACTTTTCTTTTGGCAAAATTAACCCAGGAAAAATACATAAAGTGAAACAAAATAGGATTGCCATAAAATGATAGGCCTGTACTGTCTGCTCTTCTGCATTCCCATTGTATGATCACGATTACTTCTGCTGGAATCTGGGTAACAGTGCACGCTCTCTCAACGCATAGCCATTTTTTTTCGGTAACACTTTACTTGAGGGGGCACAAATAATATAGTATTGAGCTATTACTTATGTATTAATTAACCTCAAACTAAGTGCCAGGTACATACTGATCTCATGTTTGTTCGTCATTAATGAATCAGGACGCATCTTTTATCTCAAGTAGCTCCTATATTTGTTCATGATTTGTACTCCAGTAGTAACTGAATTACTACTCAGAATTTGTGCCCCCTCAAGTAAAATGTTACCTTTTTTTGTATCCGCCTTGTTAGTCCACAGGAATCATCCTCCCAGCCCACAATAATAGCAGGTGAGCTCTAAATGGAGGAACAGAACAAAATATTTTTATCCTCAAAATGCTATAAAATGCTGTACATATTCTAGAATCTCCAGGACTTTGTCTATTAGTTATTGTGGTGTAGAAGAGCTGCTTTTAACGTGGGAGACTGGGTTTGCACTTCCATCATCAGACTTGCTACTTTAATGTGACTGGTGGGATAAGCTATATTTGGGGACCTAAGTGTGGCAAAAACAGCCATTATTGTGTAACTTGTGCCCTACGACAGGTCCTATTTTAGACCAGTGTAAAGGTGTTTTGTGGGGTCGTGTAATGATCCTGGAAGTCTTGCTAAGTGCCCTTGACCTATCTGTGATGAGGTTAGAGACAGCACCCTTTGACAGGAGAGACTTGTCTGTGTCTCACCTTAGGTTGTCACTCCAGCAGAGCTATTATAGGTTTATGGATTCTTTGTTGACCAGCACAGACAGTTTTCTCAGAGACCTGCTACTGGCATTCCATGAATTACAAGAAAGCAGAAAAAAGCAACTTCATTATGAACTAGAAATTCAGGAGTAGAGCTGGAACTTTTGCTCCTCTGCACACATAAGTCGAAGAAACTTGCATAGACTTATAATGTGAAAGTTGTTCATTGAAGTCTCCAAGTGTGGGTCTACTGCTACAGTATATGGCATTTATCTAGAATTCTTTTATCTGGACCTATGTGTATGTATATGTGTGTATATACAATACCAGTCAAAGGTTTATTTGTACTATTCTCTACAATTTAGAATAATTTTAAAGACATAAAATCTATGAAAGAACATATATGTATTAAACAATAAAACACTAATTTGTACAGACACAGATGTTTGTACTCATATCTTTGTGGAGACTCTTCATTCATTTCTAGGGGAAAACCTTAATTTCAACAATGACAATCTTAACCCCTAACTAGCCTTACCCTTAACCATAAGCAACCAAACAAAATACAAGCCTTTGGCATTTTCAGTTTTTGGATTGTAGTCACAGATTTTAACAAATTTGAGTTTCCTCTTGTGGGGATCGGAAATGTGATTCCCACTATCTCAAAATAGCAGGTTTTTATCACTTTGTAGGACATTTGGTCCCCACAGTGCAATACCTACGTAACCCAAGTCTACCTGCAGTCTGCCTTCTCCTGACAATGTGATGCTTTCAGATAGCATTGTCACCCATCAATCTTCTTTCCTATACATATACAACATAAAAGGTAGCCCCAATAACCACAGAAGTAATTTTTGAAAAGCACTTATAAGCTATAGCAGCTATTTTGAATATTCTCTTTGTCCAACACCCTGTGTCACATACTTCATTGTCCCATTGTTGTCGTTCCATTGGGGGAGAAAATCTTAGGTTGACCATGTATTCATAATAGACTGAATAATTATTGACTTGTAGTATGACAGTTAGCCCAAGGCTGACCGTCATGTCATCTTCCTTCAATCCTCTATGGCTTTTTAAGTGATACCTTTAAGACATTTCTATACAAGACAGAACCTAAAAAACTTTTCTCAAATTGCAGTTTTTGACATCTCATTAGGGGGTTGCAGTAAACTGGGCAGCCTCTTAGAATCATTCAGTCCAGATTTCCATAAGCATTTTGAACATCCATAAATAGCAACTAAATGACTGTTGGGATAAAACATATTATGCATGCTGCACATGCGGTTGCCAAAACTTAGCAGCAACTTGTCAAACATTGCAGTGCTGTTTATGGGTCTTTAAGCCACCCGTATTTTCATTACTACTAGTCTAATGCATATCAAAGGATACCATATGCCCTTTAATTTCCCTCTCCTTTTTTGGAAGCTTTAAACAGACTGTGCTGTCAGGCTTTAACTGGATTAGCAATGGAGGCAGTTCACAGGCTTAGTTCCATACCCAATGGTCAGAACGAAGGCTATGATGGGATATTTAATTGGTTGTATGAGCCTTACATGAAAAAGCAATTAAATACTTGAGCTGTGATAACTTTGTTGCCATCCCTCTCCTTTCAACCAACCATTATCGTTCATTCCTTAAATACAACACAAATACATATTTCTGCATTTTTTTGCATTTTGCAAATGATAACTAAGCTAATTTTGTTACCCGAAAGGACTTAAAATATAGTTCAGATCTTTTGATCAAGCCAATAAAATAAACAACCGTTTTATTGATGAAAAATAAAGAAGGTATTAAAGTTAGTTTACGTCATTTTCACACAAGAAAAAGGTACTGAATTTTTCAATATCAGCAATTGAATAATACAACATTACAGTGTGTGTAGCATGAGCATAACTTGAAAAAAAACGTCGCCCATGTATTTGGAAAAAAAAATACAGACCCAGCCGGTAATAGGTAATCGTCCATATTGTTTCAAAATTTCTAGGTTTCAATCTGGCAAACAGCATGTGGTATCCAGATGGAAGTCTGGACTCAGTACGATGACATATAAAACTGTTATTTTTATGTCGTAAGAAATACAGTGGTGGATTTGATTTAATTATGTGTGTTATAATTGTATTTTTATTTATGTATTTATTTCTTTACGTCCTGAAACATGCTGCATCATTTTCAACATTTGAATCAGCATCCACTTTATATATCTATATAGCATACTATGTCAGCTCTTAGCAGATACATGCCAAGCCTCACTTTGGAATTGTTCCACTTCTCACCTTAGAGGTTTTATTCATGCTGTGTAATCATATTACCAAAGAAGCCTGTTACAAGCATGCTGGTAACATCTGAATCAATGCAACTCAAAATTTTATGCAATTAACCCACATTAGCCAGCTCATGTTTGTCAAAGATTCCTTACCATTAATCCTTCACAGATTAATGGTTATTGGTGTAAGTAATTCACCCACATCTGCACATTTTTTAATGGAAATTAGTTTAGTCTGAATTATATACAAAACCATCTAACCATATAGTTCTTAAAATAAGTATTTTAAGAAAGTTGAACATTTACAAAAACAAACCTGACAAATAGTATTTTAAAAGCTATGTTTAATATGTCATTTTTACTGGCTTTCATCAGCATCAGTCTAGCATTAAGTTAAACTCTCAGGCTATTAGAATGCTAGAGAAGTGCAAAAGATATTCCATGCTCAACCCAAAATCATGCAGTTTGAAAAAATGCAGTTGACGTCTCGTGACTTTTTTTTCCTACAAATTATATAACCATTTGTTCAAGTAGGGCTCTTAAATGGATACTCATTCAAGTTTATTCAGATCTTATACTTTCCAAAATATTGCACTGTTTTGATATATTAAGTCTGTATTATTTCAGCTTTTTATATGCATGTATTTCTTTTTTGTATTTCATATACAACATAATTATTTGCCTATGTTAAGGAAAGAATATATTTGATGATATGGAGTAAACTTTGTGTAAGTAATATGCAAGGGTTCATTGGAATATGCTAGCACAGTGTATAAGTGCATTGTGGACTTGGAGAAGGCTTGTGACCTAGTACCCCAGTACAGTGGGGCATTTTGCGGTATTATAGGTTTCCAGGTCTACTATATGTTTTCAGTTCCTGTATGAATGTAGTAAGGGTTGTGTCCGCATACCAGCCAAAAAGTCAAGTACGATGGGTGTTGACCTTTGGTGAGGGTTTGCCAGTCTTTTTTTGTGATTTTCATGGATAGGATTTAGCTTTTGCTTATAGGGAGTTATGTATAGAGGGGTTAGAAATACCATCCCTGCTGTTTGCAAATCATGTTGTGTTTTTGTCTTCATTCAACCAAGACGTGCAGTACACACTTCAGTGGTTTGTTGAAGCAGCAGAGATGAGAATCAGCACCTCCATATCCAAGGCTATGGGGCCGACAACAGCGCACTGTTCCTTACAGGTGAGGGGAGTGAGTATGCTCTTAATAAAGGAGATTAAGTACCTTGTTCACAAGTGTCGGTAAGAGGGAACCTGAAATTGACAGGCAGGTCGGTTCAGTGGCTACAGTTCTGCAGCTAGTGGGCAGATTGGTGGCTGTGAAGATTAGCTAAATCGTCAGATGAGGCTTGCAGTTTACCACTCTATGTCCCTAGACTCACTGTCCATGACAGGGTGAGGAGTGTGGAGAACCTAAGAGACCTTGAAATAGAGCAGCTACTCTTTCTATATGAGAGGAGTCAACTGAGGTGATTTGGGTATCTTATAAGGATGCCATCGGGTTAGGAGCTGTTCCAGACTTGTTCCACTGGGCAGAAGGCCCAAGGAAGACCCAGGTCATGCTGGTAAGATTACATCTCCCATTTCATTGGGAATGTCTGGCCTTGGAAAGAAGGGTCTGGTGCGACCCATTCATATGCTGCTGCTGTGAACCTTATCAGGAGAAGATGATGATGATGATAGAGAATCACACGCAGGTCTGGTCAGGTCAGGTTGGGGCTGCCTTCGCTGATGCAGCGTGTTTCTGCATCTACCACATGACAAAACACTTCAGGATCCTGGCTGGCGACCCGGTCTAGTCCCACCCTCCGGAAATGGCCATCAGTCTGCCACAGCCAGGTGTCATGTGGGTGTCCCTTCGGCCTGGTCCAGCCACTTGGGTCCTCAGCAATGAGGATCCCGCAAACTGGATCACCCTCAGGGAAACGCACTACAGTGTAGGTCACATGCATGAAGCCTTGAGGTCATACCATATGTAAAACAAAAATGTTTGGGATCCAGATGAACAAAGAATTTTTTGGAGACCAATATCTTCATTCATGAATTGAGCAGCCGTGGATGGTCCTTATCTAATGACCCATTTTGAAAATAACCAGATACAACTAATAATATTGATCCCATACCCCTAGGAGCTATGGTGAATCACTCTTAAATTCATTAATACCATCATGAGTTTAATCAACAATTGTTACAGCAAACAATCATTCAGTTCAGAAAAGTAAAATAGGAAAGTAAAACATTGTGCATGCTTTTTTATAAGAATACAGTAATATTGTAAAAATATATTTATTATCAAGAGAATCTGTGACCCAGGATTTTCAAGGCTACATTATCCACAACCTCTCTCTACAAACTTTTCCCCAGTTTAAAGTAGCTTTCAATATAATGTAAAAGAGCCATCTGTTCACAAAAGTTTGCAAGGTGGAAAAAAATGAAAAAAAAAAATGCAAGCTGATTTTCAGGCATTTTTTGTTCATTATCATTTGACTTTTTTTTTACAGGATGGATATTTTTTATCATTTTTTCTATATTAACTTGGATTCCTATATTAACTTGGATCGGGTGAAATGGACTAGTATGAACTTCAGCTGGTGCATGTGAAGCCAGGTGCTTCTTTTCGCTCTCTTTTCACAGGGTTTAGGATTTATTGAGCAATATAACACATTTTATTGGATCGCTATTTGTCCATTTCCACCCACCGACCTGTAAAGGCACACCTGTCAGAGCACGCCTGCTAACTTTCTTAAAGGTTCCCTCAAAGAACTTATGGGGCCCAATTTTACAGTTTTTCTCGATTACTTTGGAGAATTTTTCAAATGACAATTAACATTTGCAAAACAAGAAGTGTAATCATTATATCATAATGTCACTTCTGCACAGCAGAACATCATTTCTCATTGCCTCACGCAAAATATCCAAATGCTTTAGTACATATATGCAAATGGTTTTTCAGTCAGGTTTTCAGTTGCTTATCCTTGTTGGTCAAAATAGATTATATTGTTTTCCATTGTAAAAATATTACACCCAAAACTATATAGGTATGTGGCCATCATGTTAACCACCACATGCAAAACAGTTAACCAAGCTTTCAAAATAATAAAAAATATATTCCATAAATTGTAGTGATACAGCATTGTTGTGTTTTTGGTTCCCATAGTACATGATTTTGTTCTTCTATAGCCATTTTGCTGTTTTTCTGTCACAGTGCTGTGATGTTTTTGTTTGATATTATACAATGACTTGAATGATCTGAAAAAAAACATGTGAGTGCTTTTTTTTTTCAATAGTGAGCTGTTTATACGGTAATATGGAGCTTAACAAAGTTGAAATGTGTGTCTGACATGAGTATCAGTTTGCTGAGGAATGATTGGTCACTGATAATGAGAAAGTGGGAACCGACTATCATTCAGAATTGCGGAGCTCAGGAGCTTACCTATACTGATATTTTGGCAATATATCTAGGCATTTTGACTCTCATGGTTACAACGATGCTGATAGTACTTTTCATTTTGGTGGCACTGACTAATTCATTGGTGCAATTATTTGCTTTTGAGACATGAGTTAATTGTCTTGGTAAGTTATAGGCTTTTGTAGCCAAACCAAAGTGTGGTGCTACATGTAGCAACTGTTTTGAGAAATGCTTTATAGTCATGAGAACGTTAAGCATGTTTCATGAAATTTGACAAAGCAATCAAGAAAAACTGTAAAATATTTAACAGAGACGTAATATTCAGTCTTTCAGTATTGTTGCAGTCAAAGCTCCACTCAAGAAAGCAACTTAACAACTATAGACTTAGTCTGTAGTCTCCTTTTTGTTTCAAAAGTCTTGATTTTGGAGAAGAAAAATTGCCCTCCAGTGAAAGCATTTTGGGTTAGGACCTCTCAGGTAGAACAGGTCAGCATGGATCTTCTCGGTCACCTGACTCATCCTTCTGAGACAGCTACACTTTCTCTGTACCTTCTAATTAACAATACTTAGTAACTAACACCCCACAGCAACACAATAACTACTTTAATCTAAGATGTGAATGTTATATTATATCTTTTGATTTAAAAAGTGGTAAATTTGCATTTGAACACATTTTCAGCATTAGTGAGGTGGCCTATCAAATTTAGTGTCCCACCGGGATTGTTGCTGGGTCAAGATCAGCACTTGGGAATATTCATACAGAAATATATATTTAATTTTACAGGTGTGTACACAACACACAAACTACATTTCAGACAGAGCTAATAATACTTTGTTCATAATTTCCATGGCAAACAGTTTTTTAACTAAATCATTCTGATATAACATTTAGGGAAACGGTTCAGAATTGAAGCATATTATTTTATTTAGAATTATCTTGAAAGTGACAAATCGCATTTCTCGGGTTCAGAATAAACGTGTGGTTTTTACTAAATAAGAAAACTCTGATGTCACCACACGCTATACAGTAACAATCTGGTAAACATTTACAATTTGCTTAGCATATGTAGAATTTAGTACATTTTCCAATTTATAAAGCAATCTTAAAAATCTTTGATTCGATCTATATATTTGTGAAAATATTCAATTTTGGCTGGTTCATGGCAGTCAATATTGTTAACAAAAAAGCACAATACAGTTTCTTCCAGATGCATTGATACAGTTCTCAAATGATCCTTAACTTTTGCAAAACAGTATGCGCATTTCTCAAAACAATTTGTACAAGCAGCACCGCAAAATGGATTACCTGCAAAGGCCCATAAGTTGTTCAAAATCCCTTCTCAAAAGTAAATATTTATGTCAATGAACATGTCAGTGCCATCACAATGACAAGTCTTTCTGTTTACAAAAAATATGTAAAATCTAAATGTTTAGTCATGTTGTCAATATAACTGTGTGGTCTGTCAGTATTTTCTGATGTAAACCATGGCTAAGGTTTTGATGGCAATGATTTAAAATGCATGTCTCTCGGCTGGCCTGGGAACGCCTCGGGATTCCCCCAGAGGAGCTGGATGAAGTGGCCGGGGAGAGGGAAGTCTGGGTTTCCCTGCTGAGGCAGCTGCCCCTGCGACCCGACCTCGGATCAAGCGGGAGATAATGGATGGATGGATGGATTTAAAATGCACAAGGCTGCACTCTTTCTGTATGACATTTATCAGTTTCAATGGTACAACAAAGTTCTGTACATATAGTGTAACAGACAACCACACATATGTTATATATATATATATATATATATACACACACACACACACACACACACACACACACACACACACACACACACACACACATATGTATGCATATGCTGCTCAGCATGACATACGCAATTGATAATGTACGGAACAGCAGACAATTGTACAGACAAATAAGCAAAGAGCAGACAACTGATAAATAATTATTTGCATTAACATTTGCCAAAGCATTAGAATTTTTTCTGAAAGAATGAGACCTTGCTTTTATGATGTACACAAGTGAGCCGATGATGTGGAGAGGTTGGACATGTAGTTTTGAGAATTTCAATTCAGATCTGAGAAATGCACCAAAGTGACTGAAAAAACTGTAACTATAAAAACTAATTATTATTGTTGATAATTAAAGCTAACTAATCATCTTTTGTTGAATGCCCAAATGTTTTGCAGCAAAATATTTGTAAACACTACATTTTTTAAAACCCAAAGCTGAACAGTTGACATTTGAAACTGTGATTATACTAATCCACTGCCATAGATCACATGGTACTTTAACCTATGCTAACCTCAAAGAATATACACGTTAGCAAAACAAGATCACTTAGTATATTCAAACAACTAGATCAGCAGTCACCTGAGTTTAGAGAAAGCCCATTTAGTTTTGCTGAGTTCCATTTATCAACATTCTTACACTCAAGGGTATTCCTGTGTGTGTGTGTGTGTGTGTGTGTGTGTGTGTGTGTGTGTGTGTGTGTCTACGCGGGTGTGGATGTGTGTGTTCTACTTGTCTCCTGTTTATCTTTGATTGCTCCACTCTTCATGATTAATATATGTTGTGGAGCTCTGTACCTCCCGCAAAATTACAGATTGCCTGCTTGTTCTACTGAAGGAACATCCCATAAACGTGGTTACACTGGTGTTAACATGGTTCTCATACTTCTTATATGTTGCTGTGAGGGTGAGGGGGAGGGGAGGTCTATCCATGGTTATTTATGTGTAAAAGGGTTCTAGAATGCATCTGGAATGTGCTCTGTCTGCAGTAGTTGGGTTACTGTGCCTTTATAACAAAAATATTATACTGAGTGTACCTTTTATTTAATTTGTTTTTTACTAATGTATCTATGCATTAATTTATTTCTTTTCATTTTTTAATTCATGCAATATTTCTTAAATACTGCCACAAAGTGAACCCAAATGCCATGCATTAATTAACCACTTTAAATAACTTTAAATTGTATTGTATATTTTTTTGTTGGCACGATAGCTAAAAGGTTAGCATGATAACTCCACAATATCCCCCTGTTCTGTATGTGTGCAGTTCTTCCAGTGTTGCGCCAGTTTCCTACTCTAGAGACATGCAGTTAGGTAAATTGACATTGCTGAATTGCCCAGACTGTGTGTCCGTGTACCCTGTGATGGATGACATCCTGTACAGACTGAATCTCGCCCTTGTGTCAGTTATGCCTGAGATAGGCTTCAGGGTCCCTCTAACCCTATACTTGTTAACTGGTTGGAGACAGATGGATGGATATGATGCAAACTGAAAAAAATATCCAGTGTTACAGGTCCATGTAAGGGTATCTGTTAATTTTATGAAATTTACATGAAGCCTAATACTGCTACATTAAAGTAATACATTAGTGCGTGAACCAGCATAAGGAAATACACATGAGATATGGTGATTCGTTTCCAAATCGGTTCAAAATTTGCTTATTTATGATTAGTTGGTTCAAAAACTGCATATTTGAGACAGCTGGGTCGACATGCACGGAGAGTGTAAAGGGCACAGCTTTAGACAGTGGTGGAAAAGGATCCCTGAAGAAGTTAAAATGCACCTTACATTACGTTACACACTGTGTTCTTGAAGGGCCACATTTTCATTTAATAGAAATCATATGTTCACTTTATGCTGCAGAAATGGTGGCATCGATGTGAAAAACTATTTAGAAAGCAGAATATATATAATTCCATTTAGGTTATTCTGGAGACTCAAACTCCAAAATATACATTTATATTATAATTTATTATATTTAGCTATAATACTGTAATAATAGAAATTCTGGCATTGTCCCTTTGAGTCATTTGTTTGACCAATCAGGTAGCTATATGGTTTCCATATCAGTTACTACCCCAATGTTTGCCCCAAGTATTAAGATCAGTCATTTTCTTTGTAGTCTTTTCTTTTTAATTTGTAACACCATGCACTTTACAAAACACAAATGTACCAATTCGTTGGAAATCTGAGATTAACTCAGCAGTTTAAAATATTACAAAGGGCATCCAAGACTGTTTTATATAACCCACTGAATGAGAAAATGTGGCTAGACTTAAACAAAAAGAGAATGTATTTTTTATCATTTATAATTTATGCTTTATTATGCAATATGCAGTTGCACAAAACTGGCTGAAAAACATACCATTACATCCAGCCATTTAGCTTACTCTTTATTTTTGTCCTTATGGTTTGATCTTGAAAAAAAATGACTTGGAAAGTAACAAATGGTGGAGGCAATATATAATAATGATTGCAGACAAAACCAAACAGTTCTACCACTAGGGAGAGCAGCGGAATGTTAGGAGTGATATAGGGGTCCCATGTTTGACAAATATGCAGCAGTACAGCTTCAAATGAACATGGAATTGCTGACGTTAGCCTTGTGTAAATCCCTTTATCTGGCCTTTACTAGCCAATACCATGTTACCCCTCATGTGAAAGTGTTTGAGTTTTAGAGTCTCCCTCTTTTGCTGGCTCACTGCTTTTGTAGGATATAGAACTGCCAGTCGGACTGAATAATTGTCACTGAGCAGATGCTCAACATCTTGTCTCTGTCAGTTACACCATACTGTGGTAGAATGATGGCAGATAGCTGTGTGGAAGCCTTGCTTAAAAAGTTAAATAGTTGCCATGATATTGCATGTAATGTGTGAAGGAATTAAATATTTTCAATAAATTTCTTGCTAGCAACAACTTATAAAAGGTCCCCTACGAGCATCACCAAAAAGAAAAAAAATACAAAATTAGCGAGTGATATTCAATTAGAGCATATATGTGTGTGTGAATATATATACACACACATATATACACTAATATATATATATATATATATATATATATATATATATATATATATATATATATATATTTCTTAC
>JAAGVU020000040.1:14724666-14765481 GCA_011763525.2 Mormyrus iriodes | reverse complement strand
ATTGGAAAATATAATATATATATATATATATATATATATATATATATATATGTATGTATGTATGTATGTATGTGTGTGTATATATATATATATATATATGCGTGTGTGTGTGTGCGTGATTTTAATATTATTAATTATATGATGTCTTTCGATGTGAATACATAATTAATCCAATCAGAACTTTGGCTAACTTTGTCAATAATGCTTTACCAAGTTACATATGACACTCTGACAATGATTTTTGTACACATTGTGAAGCATTTTCGATGTAAATAATAGCATTCCCTATTTTCCTGAGGTGTAATGCATCTCAGACCACAGTGATTTAATGTCATGTTCTCCGTGGAAAGACATGCAGTAAAATAAGAGTCATCTCTTTGATGGCCATCATTTTGCCCTCTTATTTCATTTCTGTGGACATGTTTTTTTTTAAAAAGACTGTTCTGAAAGCATGAAATCCATAACAGGACAGCAGAATTCATCTGCCTTGTGTTAAAGGCATCGGCATTGTCTTGCAGCTTTCTCCTACTTGTGTCTCTGGTCTTTAGTACTCTTGGTATGAGCACCAGTACCAGTCAAAAGTGACAAGGAAATTCCAGTATATGTGTTAAAAAGCACCGTGTAAGTTTCTGTGTTTTTTCTTGCAGTATACTGCAGATACATCAGTAGGGTCCCATAATATTGAAGTGTGTATCGCCTCCCTGGTCATTTCCACCTCTGAACAAAACAGAAATTTGTACTCAGTCTTGCTGTTGACTTTGTTAGCATGCTTTGTTCACAGATATTGCTTTAGACTGTTTTTGTTTTAGCCATAACTATCCAGAAGAAGCCATTTAATCAAGCAGAATGTACTCCTCAAAATTTCGATCTATTCTATTCAGTCTTCTTGCCTTATTAATGTTGCATTGTTGGCCTGGTGCCACCACAAATGGAAGGAACCCTGAGCTGGAGCTTATTAACACAGGCAGTGTTCTTGCTGGTAGTTTGTGGCTCATTCTGTGTGCTAAACAAGAAGAATAATTCCAATAAATCTGGTTTCTACCTGTGAGGTCAAGAGTTCAGTGGATGAAAGTAGATTGTGTTTGTGGAAAAAACAACGTAACAGAAAGATCACCATAGAGAGAGTTTGACTACAGTTACATTTTCTGTGGGTTTAACGTGCATTCTGTGTAAATGCTTTTAATATAGCCTGACTATAATGAATAATTTATGTTCCTGCATATAACATCTGAAGTCATTGTTAAATGTGATGCATTATATAAAGAAAATGATGTTGCAAGCTGTTTTGGACATATAAATCTAGGCCTCTTTTCAATGTAAAACAGCAGTGTTGAACATAATATGTGAGCATCTTAGTTTGAGAAATTTAGTCTTCTAATAATTCTAGCTGTGAGAGGATTTTTTTTTTTATATATCACCAATGTTATATGCCATCCAGGATGTACCCCTGCCTTGTGCCCTGTGATCCTGGTCCCCAGTGACCCAGACCAGGATGAGCAGTTTAATGACACATGGATGGATTACTAATGTTGTCATTTTTTTTTTAAATAAAAAAAGTAGTTGAATAATATATAGAGTGTGTGTCACTGATTTTTCTCATCATCCCAAAACAACAGTGTAACAACTTATACTGAATCTGAATGGTTTATTTTTGAAGATCATAGTTTTAGTAATTTTAGTATCAGACAGAGGATGGGGGATGAGGTACTAGTCTATTTCAGGGAACTTTGTGTCCTCTGTGCTTCTGTGGCACCATAATATCTCCCTTACATTCAATAAAATTTATCAGTCAATCAGACAGTCAGTCAGTCAGTGAATTCAATCTGTCTGTCTGCACATAATGTGTATGGGTGCATAATAAATAAGGCCATAACATCCACATTTAAAATTTCAAAAGATGTATTGCATTACACCATTTAGATAAATACCATTTGAAAGTTAACAACATTTTCCAGCTGTGTAATACTTTTTGTAGCTCTGTAGTATCACCATAATCGTGTATATCAACATTATAGTTTAATGAAGTGCGACATTTCAAGTGGGGGGGAAAAGATACAGGAATGTCTCTTTTCTACTGGAACACATTAAGTGTATGAACTCTTTCCCCTCCAAACCAAGCTGCCCCTGGAGGAGGCCAAAGTACACCGTTGGTCAAGTTTTTTCATTGCTTAGTGTTCTTATCTTATTACAAGCAACCTGTCATCAGATAGGTGTTAAAAGCACTACATGTACAGACAAAAACCCAATAGTTGAGCAATGGGGGCACAAAAAGAGTGCTGGAGAAAGTATGGATTAAAACACATTAACACTGGGAGAAGGTGAGCCTATGTGATTCAGTGTGGTCCTGTGTGTGCATGTGTGTGTCCGCACTGGTGTTCATAATGCTCGTGTGGGGGAGAGAGGGTAGCCACATGCAGAGTTTTCAGTTCTTTTAAACTAGTTTTCTTCCAGGTGGTTGGTTGCTGTAGTGGGCTAAATCATTGTGGTGAATTAAGAACCACTATGTTTGCTCTCTGCTGTTCTTGTCAGAAGAAATGGATCCTAGAGCATGCCCTCAAAGCGTATGCCACAAATCCTGCAATTTTTATTCATCTGAGATCTGTTCAGAAAGTTTCAGTAGGTTTCAGTAGTTTCAATGTGTGTGACCACATGGAATGAGGTCATAATATCATCTCACTTACTTGATGAAATAGAGGTGGACCAAACATCTACCAAGGGGTCCTGCTAATGCCATTTCTTCTCTCATTTGCCTATATGACTCTTTAAATGCCTTATTATTCAACCATGCCATGATAAATATAGAAAACACATTTGCTTTGTTCATTTGGAAACAAACATTGAAAACATTTGCATTTATGATGTACAAGAATTGAGACAGCTGTCATCCCATTTTCCCAAACCTCGCTGTGTGTCACAGTTTTTGGACCATAGTAACGGTATGGATTTGATATCTTTATATATAAGAAGAAAATAAAAACGCACCTCTCTTCAATTAAACAATGAACTCTTTAATTTACCATATAAAAACTCTCCATTCAGGAAACTTTCAGCTTGAGAAAAACATTAAAATTAGACGTGCTTCCTAACTTTGATAACCTGTAGGTGTTTTGTCTATTCTGTTTGTAGTTTGCAGTGTGCCTAGTGTGTACGGTACCCCCCCACACACACATACACACACAAACACACATTTTTTGACAACTATTTTTGGAGGAATACTTTTGTAATTCCAAATCTTATCTTTATGAAGAAGAATGATTTTATCTGACAAGAACATACACGAAGTATAGCATATCACTGTTAAAAACAACCACAGGCAGCTGCAGCACAGTAAGTGCAGATCCATAATCAATGTTTTAAACTCCACAACACAAGAGAGCGCCGAATGTTTTTGATGCAGCAGACCCACATAAAAGGGGGCGAGTGGCCGAGTCATTTTAATAAAGAAGATGACAGATTTTTTTAAATGAAATATTCTTTTTATTAAGACCCACTATTGCTTTAATACTAGCAGTGGCACAGACAAAGAAACCAACTTTTTACATGACATTCATGTTTACACTATAACAAAATGCACGCATTCCACGTCAAACATTACACAGTTACCACATTTACAATTAACATAAATACACAAATGCACATATTAATTTACACCATTTAAAGATAAGCTTGGTGCAGTTCAGAGCATGCTGGATTTTGACCAACCCCACAGCGTCACATTGTCAGCCGATTGTCGACAGTGGGTGGCATCACCACTTAAAACAACATCATATTGCTGAAACCTCATCGATTACGCTTAAAGGATGCAGCTACCTTTAGCCAGGAGGCGGATAATTTATGCTATCTGCTGTTGTATAATAACATTTAAATTATAGCCCTGGATAAATAAGACAACCCCAGTTTTTTTAAATGTATTTTTTGGGAAAAAGCTCCATATTATTTTCACACCACTACGTATGGGAAAATGACAGGCATATCATAATACTATAATTCACATATGAGTATCGAACCATCAGGGGCGTACTGAATGGTTCATTAATATACCGTGTATCGTCACTACTCTAGTACCTGCAGGCTGTCAGTAACCACCGGACACTGCAACATGACTAACCTTGACAATATGGTAATGATCTTTTAGAGCAGTTTTTCCTCAACCTAGCCCTTGGGAACCCCCCCCCAGATTGTCCATGTTTTTGCTTCCTTCCAGTTCCCATACAGATAGTGTTTGTTTTGCTCCCTCCCAGCTGACTAAATCATGGTCTGGTTTGAGAAACACTGTTTTAGAGTACTTGCATGCAAACAGAGGTGTCTAGAATCAGGATAAGAACTAGGAAGATCACTGCTCTTTTGTAGCAGTAAGTCACAATTAACAGTGGTAATAGAGCAAAATGGAACAGAAAGAAACAAATCCTCTGCATTCTTGAAGTTCAAGCCAAAATTTTAGCGTTTCGAAGGAAACTGCTGAGTTGTTATGTGCAAAGCATTTCTCTTTCAGGCAGTGTCATTCTTGCTTTTTGGCAGCTAAATGTGATTTGAGTAGAACATAAGCTAACTTGATATTCTGATGCTTCCTTTGCCTGCGGGTGTATCAGCTCGCACGGTCTTTTTTATTTTACTTTCACTGATGTGCCTTTGATGCATTTAGCAATGCATGCATAGTGCATGCTAAAACTATCCAGGTGAACACAAAAATTTTATCTTAACAAAAAATATTTATGACAGGGGTAATATTCAAGGGGAAATACAATCCTATGATCTGCCTTTCATTAATATACCATCGTCCCCTACTCTTTCACCAGAAGTTTATTCAATATCCTTTCTGGTGGCATCCAGGGTGATTCAGCCTTGGCACATGGGAAATTTGTTAGGTGTTACTTCTACACTTAATTTTTTTAGGGGAGGGGTAAACATATTGGTTGATACCTAGGAATATAACTATGAGGAGCCATTTTAAAAAGTAATATCAGGTCATATGAAAATCTGACTCTTCAACAATTCAACAGGAAATTAAAGTTTTATGATGTCCATCACCCTTGGTTGTGTGTATGTGTGTATGTGTGTGTGTGGGGGGGGTCATCTATATATTACATTGAGGGGATCAAAATAAATTACAAAAACCTGTTATTTTGTTGTTGTGAGCACGATTTTTTGGCCCCCACAAGGGGAAACTCAATTTTATAAAAATTTGGGACTGCAATCAAAAAACTAAAAATGCAAATATCTTGTATTTTGTTAAGTTACTTCGGGTTAAGGTTAGAGCTGGGTAGGGGTTTAGGTTGACATTGTTAGGATAAGGTTTTTTTTTCCGTAGGGATGTATGGACGGTCCCCACAATGATATATGTGTGTGTGTGCGTGTGTGTGTGTGTGTGTATATGTGTGTTTCTGTGAGGGTTTGCTGCTCCATTGCTTATCAGTTGAGCTCAGGCTTTGCCTTTCAGATACATGAGGCTTAGTGTTTGTGTGGTCACTTTAAATATAAAGTTATCATAGGAACTCCACTGCAATAGAGGGAAAACGTTTGCAAAAGCCCCTCTCAATGGCTCCCCTTGCCATCACCGGAACTGTCATAAAGACGGAGCTTTCGGCCTGCTGGCGGCAAAAATCAGCAGCATTTTCTCATGAAGTGCCTTGTGATTAATTCCTCCCGGAACTTATTCTGTCATTTAACTGCTCCGGAAAGGAAAAAAAAAAAGCATGCAGAATGCTCCAAAACCAAACTGAAATAATGAAAGCATATAAAAGCTCACATCTGCCGTTGCAGTTTATTTTTTTCTCCTTTTTAGCCCTCATTTTTTTATTTCACTGATGTGGCATTATTGTATTCCCATTATGTCATATGGAACTCAATTATGGAGAATGCATGGTAGCTAGTGGAGAAGACGAGACTCTATTAAAGCGGAAGAACAGATTGTTTGGCAATTAAATCACTACCTCACATTTCAGTGCTCTTTGTGACTGCACTGGGCACATATGAATCCCTTAATGACTACCGGCTTCTCTTGCATGCTTTGCACTTAACATTGCAGTTGACACAGATGATAGACTTTCCTGGGGATTAAAAAGCATCCTTAGACCTGATCTTTACATGAGTAAGACTAAAATAAGATGATCCAAGGCAACAGTATATGGCAAGTTGGCTGTTAGCTTGGTTAAAAAAGGCACACAAACTAACCTGAAATTGCAGCCCAGTTCAAGATTGCAAAATAGACAGTATTCAGGTGTAATTGAAGCCATAGACAATTTTTGGAATCCAGGAAGTTCGAGAACACATATTCAAAAAATAATTCCTGCAGTTTAATTTTTAAAAGTAGTCTGGTCAAGTGAAATATTCTAGTTATACTAATCAGTTTTTAGTAATATTTCTATTTTTATTTTTTTTAATCTCTCTGACTTGTATCATGTACTTTGTTTTAACTTTATTAATTCTAATTTAAAAAAGTAACCATGTTTCTTCCTTTGTACCATAATGTGCAAAATATCAAAAAGTCAAAATCAATAAAAATGGAAATACCTTAACTTTGTATCATTCTTTATTAAAAAATAAGAGTGCCAATATACCAGTAATCAACCACCCGTGATTATAATTGCATTAGTCTATACTTGTGTATGAATAATGGGTAATGGTAAGTAATTGGTTGAAGGGGTGTAACTGGTAAGCTTTTGCATACCATCGTTATACTGCACTGTACATGGTATTTTGTACTTTTGAAAAACATTGCTAGTAACCTTTAGTGAAACTGTGATGTACTGTTTTATTTTTTATGTTTAACATTCAAGTAAGAGGTAAGACACACCATGTATCCAGTGTATCAAAATACTGCAGTGTACATGTACACCTGTGTTCTGTCTTTTTTCTGCGCTACATTAGATAATATGCGGTGTTCCTTAGTTATAAAAGTATTTAGAAAGAAACTGCTTTCAGAACAATACAGCCAGACTCAGAATAGAATATTCCACACAAGTGATAAGGGAAAATGCTTTGCAGTTTGTGGCAGGCTGTCCTCCATTGTCAGTCATGATTTTATTAGCAAACCCTTGGTTGCAACAAACAGATACAGCTAAAACACCACTAATTATAAATTCTGCCACATAATTAAAACATATCTGTGAACAAATGGAAACAATCAGAACTAATAAGTTGGAAATGTGAGCTTTCTTTATGCTTACATGCTTTAGCATAATTTTGGTTCATTGTATTGCTTCAATAAATAGAATTAATGTGGGTGTTACCTAGCATAATTCACAGTGGTATTCTGGAGTATTCACAGTGGAGGAACCTAGATGCCTATCAGAGCCGTTAAATTGAATCATAGAACCATAGAGTTATGTTGCACAAACATACAAATACATGGTTATAGAGAAACATTAATTTTAAAAAATTGCATACAATATAATAATCTTAGAACCAGTTATCTAGATTTTTTCTGCTTTTCTGCTGTTTTGCTAAAACAATGTGTAAAACTAGATACAACTTAGGTAATGTTGTTTGCGTCAACAAAGTTAAATGTATGTTTTTACATTTTTTTATTATTAATAGCTATCTGATTTGCCAAAATAAACTATTTACAGTGGCTCAAAATGTAAAACATTTAAAATATGTACAGTCTTGTTTAGGTTATCTGGGAAAAACCATGAATTTATAAAAATATATTGCTTTTGAAAGTCAAGAACAAGCCATGAGTATCCAAACATATTTATTGCTGAGGATCACATGGAATCAGTATATTTAATCTTGCAAATGTAAGTCTATAAAAACTGACAAATATTTTGCATGGATTACTGCCTATGTAATTTTGAGCGTTATAAACAAACAAACGAACTGATAAATAAAATGCCAATGGCATGCAATCTATCCATGGACACAGTATATATATCATTGGTAAAATCTTCTAATGAGATGTCACTGACTGCTTTTAAAATCCTGTTTCCAAATAATATCACAAATTAGTAAGTATTACCAGCATAAGGTTTGCACTTGTTATTTCTATATAATTAGACAAAGCATTGTTTCTTCAGGAGGCTAGGTGAAAATTTCCACTTGACACCACCCTTGCAGTTATGCACTGCTTTAAGTTCTGTCTGCTCTACACTTCATCCTCAGTTATATTTTGCCTGTGATCTGCAAATATTATGTCGGGTGTATAATTATGTTTCCAGTCAAATGCAATAGCAATACTTGCTTTCAAGCTTATATTGATCTATAATTAGCAATTGAGATCAGCCTGTATCATTAATTTTTATGGGTTTCAGTGCTAGGTACTTCTGCATGTATCAAGGAATAGCCTAAGTCTAGATGTTGTATCCTCATTCTGATCTGTATTTAAATGTGCAGTAATTTAATGTTTCCTTCCTATTTTGCAGTATTGATACAGTGTATTGAATAATGCAGCACATTACGATTTGCTCACAGATTCTCATTATCTAATTGATTAGCTGGACCTGCCCAGAGATTCAATTACTGTTCTCTTCCAGGTGCAGAGGTAACAGTGCATGGCTTATGTGGAAATCTTGGGCAGAACTCATTTAATCTCCAGACCCCAAAGAACTGGCCGAGAACTTAGCATGGCCTTCCACCGAGTGCCAAGTTAATTCCCAGTTATCCGACAAGGCCTGTGCAGAGAGGAGTGTGTCCGTGGCGAGAGATCTGTGGTCTCCAAGCTAGCCACTCCTAATGAACCATACAGTGTTTACTCTGCAGTGTCATTTAAGAAGAAAAAGAAATTGAATCTCTGGCCAGGTCTGGCAAAATCAATTGGATACTGTGATGCCCAAGAGTCGGCATGCAACGCTGGAGGCAGTGTCTTACAGCTGAGGTAGAAGACGAGCGAGTGAACCAGCTAGATTTCTACATGAAGGCAACTGAGAGAAGCAAAATGGTCGAGTCTTCCAATGCACTTGGGGCTCCAGTGCTCCATTACTGTTACATTAGACCTCCATTAAACAGAGTATCATTTTATCATCATTTCCTCACAACTAGAGGTACTTCAAAGAATGATTGGAAAAGTCCCCTATGTGCTAGATGAGTCTCTTAGGTCTTTTTGTGGCTGCATGAACTGTCTGATTAAACTAAAAGTAGTGCACTTTCAATGCCATGTCTGGACACAGAAGTACTCGACGTTGATTAAAGGGAACCTAATTATAACATGAAAAGTTTTAGCACAAGCAGAAGTCTCTGAAGGTCTGTTGGGGTAAACTAATTTTTTATTTATATGTAAGCAACTTGCTTTTTCAGCATCCCAGGCAAAATGCCTCATTTGGAATTTCCATGGGAAGGTGTGTTTCAGTAGAAGGTGTTGCGCAGCAGTTATCTTCATCATTGTCTCATGAGTTTACAATGACCGTTTGACAAGCAAGTCATGCAGTTAGGTTAAATGACCACTGTCTCTTGTGTATTGTCTGAAGTACTTAAAAAAAACAACACCGCGTGCAAAGGGATCTAAAATCTTTCAGATGTTAATTGAATAAAAGTTGCTGATGATTGTGCCAGGTATTTTTGTGCACATACTATTTACTTTTTTTTAAACACCGGTTGTAACAAGGAGCTATACAATTCTTTTTTTTTCTCTGTAATGTTTAATTACTAAGGACCAGAGCTTCCAATTGGATTATATAACTCACTAACTGTAACTTTTTAAATTAGTGACACTTTACATTAACTGCACCTTCACAATGCCTTTATAATGCATTTGTAGAACATTCATAATAAGCAGCATGTAAGTATCCCTTAACATCCTAACATACTGTAACAGCTGTAGTATACAGTAATGACAAACATAAGATGATAACAAACATTATTATTGTATAGTTGTATAATGTTTATTATAATGCATATTAAAGCTGTTACAGTATGTTAGGATGTTATGATATACTTACACGCTGCTTATGAATGTTCTATGAATTCATAATAAATGCATTATGAAGGTACAGTTAATGTAAAGGGCTAATTTTTACATTCCTTAATTATTGGATTAGCAAAGGTGTTTTTTGTATTTACTCTCACAATCACAGTAACCTGTACCTCACAATGTATTTCTTATTATTATTTCCATTGTCCCTCTAATTGTTATTTTTTAACTATCTGAGTACCTATTTCTTAGAAGTAAATGTTAAAAGTTCAGTCCTGTAAAATAAGAAGTTGCCTCTGTTGATATATGTTCTGTTAAGATTCTCTTTTTATGGTACCATGGCAACACACTCTAACAATCCTTCTGTAATGTTTTGTCTAATTCCATATTAGAGCAGCATGTAACCTGAAATATGAAAATATAACTTGTTCTCTTTAGTCCCAGTGAGTCATGCAAATATATAATATGAAAACTACTGCATTATCTTCAGGCCAGATAGCTACAATTCTGTTGCTAAAACTTGAAGTAATTGCAGATGTTCTTTATAGTGATATATTGTGGCTGTATTTGATAAATGACATATCAAACTGTAGCTGCAATCTTCCCTGATTAATGTGACTCCCTCTAGCTTGTCTTCAGTCAAATTCTTCTAGTACAGGCCATATTCATCCAAACTGGTTCATCCTTTCTGGTTCTACCTTTTTTAATCTTTGTACAAAAAAAAAACAGGATCTCCTTTCAGTTTCAGTAATAGAACAGTACAAGTCTTTTCTTGTATAACTCTATGAACCTCTTTGGCAGAAAGTGAATTAAAAAATAATAATGGAAGAAGTTCAGCTGAAGTATGGTTTGCCAGGGCTGCAAGAGTCACATCCACAGCAAATGTACAGTAGATGAGATTATGATCTTGGAAGAAAGGTGTAATGGGGGAGTGGTGATAGTAATATGGAGAGATGTAACAGGGAAGAACAAAGTACGGTGATTAAATGACCTCTTACGTCAGTGATGAGGAGAAGACTTGGAGAGTTGCAGCCAGTTACAGGCCGCCAGGACAGCTGTATGCCTTCCTTGCAATACACAGCTTGTTGCTGTCCTTTTGAGCCTTATTGCTGATTTTTTTTTTAACTGGGTGTATTACATGTCTAAGAGCAGGAGGAAGGTTTCTAACTTTCACAGGCTAAAAGAAACTTATATCCATGTTTGATAATAAAATGCATCACTAAAAAGGTAGTACAGTACACGCATACCTGTTAGAGTAAAGTCATTTGCATGGCAGTTTAGTCCCATAGCTTGGCTAATAATATTGTCGTGACGTATGGAAGATGCGTGATACTTATTCAGCTCTATCCTAGAGATCACCTTGGCTAAGTGACAAGCAGGGCAATCCACCATGCAACATGGCATTGCACCATATTTGAAAGGTGGCTATTTTGTCGGAATTACAATGCCTGTTCACCTCACCTCACACAGATTCACCCTGTCATTTTCCGTCTAGTAAGTGTTTTGTCTGTTGCCCACATTATTACATTTTGTAAATCTTGTAACCGACTCATTGGCAGATGGAAGCTAATGTATTGCTGACCGTGAGTATATACTTTTATTGCATTTCTGACAGATTCGTCTGAAAATCGACTGTAGTCCCCTTAAACATTGTTCTCCGTCTAGCATAATTGTCATGACTTTTCTTTTAAAACTTATCCATTGTGATTTTCAGAAATAATGATGCATTTGAAATGGTATCTCACATACACGTGATAATACATTAAACGATAGTATTAGTCATACTAACAATAAGTGCATATGACAGTGAAAATATGAGAAATGGGCACAGCAATGGAAGCATTATTACATCAGCTGTTTTGCTAATTACTCAAACTGCTAGCCCACAATTTAGCCAGCTTCTTTACCCAGACAAGATGTCCAATACAAAATAACTTACTTGTGGTTGCCACAGCAACATTGCTCCCTGTTGTCAGGACGGAAATAGCATAAGTAGTAATTTATTTACTTGTATAAAAATTTTATAAATATTTGTATTTGGATGAATATATTGCATAGATATATTTCTAAATCCTCTTCTGAATTATATTCAGCCAATGTAAGTCCGAATAGATGTATCTGAAAAAGGTTTGAGTGCTTGAGTGTGGTCAAAGTCATTGCATTAGCAGTTGACTCTGTCTGATACCAGAGTCCGTTAGATTTATGTCCTTTAATTATTATTGGCTTAATATTTTCAGTAGCTATGTTATGTGGATTGTTATATAATAGAATCGATTATTTGCAAGGGTTAACACATATAGGAGAAGAAAATTATTCCTCTGTGACCTACCATAGTTTTATCTTTAAGAGTTACTGAATAAGCATGCTTTGAATATAGAATGATAGCTATAGATGTTATTACTGCCACATTGTTTATTCCATTACCTGCTTATGTTCTTTGATTTTGTGAAGACGGAGCACTGTTTCACACAAATTTCAGGATTCCAGAACAGTCATTACTCATATTTCTTTCACACTAGTCGCCCAAGGGATGCAATTAAGGTTAATATTCTCCTTGAAATACTACTCTGTGGCCTCCCTCAATCTGTTGACAGGGCATTTATGAGCAGCTATGAGATTTAAATCAATTTCATTGTTTGGCTTAACCTTATATTTACAAATGAAAGCAGATTTTCACACATTTCACAAACTTTCAAGAATAATATTGACAACAGCAGTAAGACCTGATGACCTGGTTACTTATGCATGGCAGAAATGATAAGACACAAACAGAAAAAAATCTAACAAGTATGTGTTTTGAAAGATGTCAGATTTGGCTGGAAAGAATATCGTCATTTTTTTCTGGGTGGCTGCATCAAGATTGCCAGGAGTCGGACATCCGTGGCAAGTTTGACTTAACATGGAAATGGCTTCTTGCATAGCAGTGTTGCTTCTGGGTTCCTGCTGGCAGCCGTCCCTATGATGCGACCCTTTCACACCAAAGGGATGACAGTTGATCGTCTAATCATGTGTAACAGTGAGGTGTGATGGATACCTCTCAGTCATCAGGCCTGCCTGTCCAGCTCCACGTCCTCTATGATGGCACCACGCATGACATATTTTAATAGCCAAAGACCAGTAACCTTGCTGTTTGCCTGATGCATTTCCGTGCCAAGCTTCACTCAACAAGTTCCTCTCCTCTCTGTATATTGGGAAGAAGCAGAGTAGGTGTGTGGCCTTTTTCATTAACATTTAAATCAAAACCATAATAAAAATAATCAGCTGGTATGACAAGCAGAAGCTTGACACCCCTATTCTACCTCCCAACATCTATTTTTATAAACTCCTCTTCTTTACAAGCTTTCTCTACAAGCTCCCACCAACCTTCATCCTTTATTTCTAGTGAAAACTACAGACTATTTTAAAATGAGGAGTGAAATGGAAAATGTATCATACTGATGATCTGGACTCTTATAGAGATGACTGGATGAACTGGCTTCGGCTTACCTGCTTCTGTAAATGCTGCCTCTCTGAAGCTAAGTCCAATCTCATCTTGTTCGGTTGAACCAGCATCCTCCAACCTGCCCGCTGTTTCGCTTGGCATGCCAGTGCCGGACACATCACTCAACGTTAATGATGGCCCAGGCGTTTCTCTTCTGCATTTTTTTGGATTTAATGGAACACTATAAAGCCTGAATTCATCTACTTGGCCACTGTACTTCAACACTATAGACCCCTAAACTGTAGGGTAAAGTGGAAATTTCTGTGGTCATTGTGTAGCAGATGATGATCATGATCTCAGAGGATCACAGTTCCGCCCTTTTTGTCTCTTGAGGAGATCCACTCTAAGGTCATGGAGAATATTGGGTGGTATCAGTTATGTAATTTATTTCATTGATTGAATTGAACGTACTTATAATATAAATTAAGCTAGGCTTTAAAATAGTAGCAAAGTTTATTTGCCATTCAGATTTGATAAAACCTTTCCTGATGACTATTTAATGGGGATATCGGTAGTTATAATAGGACACTTTATCAGTTGCCAATCTAGTTTCAATTCAGAAACCCACAAGGAGAGATGGGAGAGCGATAGATGGGCCAGCAGCCAAGTAGGAAGAGTGCTTTTCATTAGTCTAATCTTACTCTGGAGCCTTCTACCATCTATTATCAAAAATTTTCTCATAACTGCACAGAGAAAGGGCCACACAGCGACCTGAGACATAAATTATTAAAAATCTGTTCACAGCTGAAGGAGCGATGTAAACGAATTAAACATGCCCTCTCACTGCCTTTTTTGTTGACTTGAAAAAGGGCTTCATTAAGACTGTACTGTTATAGGCTAACTCTATTTCCAAGTGCTACTGTACCTGTTCATGAGGAGGCTGTGATTGTGAGCTCTAAATCTAGGAAACAAAGTGGTTACTGGAGAACAAACTGCAACTAATCTACCAACCAAACAGTTCAAGTCTTTCCCAGATTTTGCTTTTTTATTTATCATTACTCATTAGTATGGCATTGACTGTTGAGGGATATATAGCACTAATGCCAAATTAGAAGCACAGTTGTTCTGGTGGTTGAGTTTTATCCCTCTTTTAAACTGAAAAATAATGATTCAAATATTTCACACAGGCCACTGTTCGGAAATGAATGTTTCTGAAGCAGATTATTTTAGCCAGGGCTTTGGACTAATGGGGCCACCAGGGCAACAAAAGAATTACAAATAACCTGAATGGCTGCCTGGATCAGGGAAGCTAATTGAAACTTTATTCTTTATTATCCTTACTCATTAAATATTCTGTATTCGTAAGTCATCTGTTAGAGAATGTAAATTGGTTGTCATTATTCTGCTTTTCCGTACCAGGGCAAGGCAGCTGATTCTATTGTTACATGCAGTACACCACAGATAGCACCGGGTGGATCTTTTTATTTGCTTGCTTAACTAATATATGGTGGGCAAGGAAACTTGACCTTAGTCCTCAACCCACATCAAAACAGAATTTCATTCCTGTTCACTAAGTATAAATGAAACTTTTTTTCACCAGAATTTTCTAGTTGTAAGTGTAAAGGCTTGGGGTGTTCGAAGAGATTTAAATTAACATAAGTCTGATAATAAGTTGTCAGGACCGCAGATTCCAGTTTTGCTAAGTATTTACTTTGATTATGTAAATCAGCACAGGCACAAATTTCACTTCTGAATATTGTCTCTGCAGATTAAATCTACAGAGCTGCATTTGTTATTCAGGCAGCAGTAGTCACAGCGTGGCCAGTGTGGATTCCTTCTATCAACAAGCTAAGCAAATGCTTAGACCCTTGTGGTTATACATGCCAATCGACTAGCACCTGCAAACTATATTCTTGCAGTGTCTTGCAGAATACCAGAATTCTATCACTTTAAAAATTAGAAGTAAGTTCTCCCTTTGTATTGTTCCTGGAATGTATACTGTATCACTTATTTTGTTTTTATAAGCATTTTGTACTGGCTTATAAATCACAGCCAGTAATTAGCTGCTGTCCATTAAGCACTATTTACTTTATCATTGCAGCAAAGGTTTATGGGAAACTGAAAATTAAAATACCATATGGGGTACGGAGACCCACTATGCTCATGCAAGTATGCCAATATTATGTTCACCCATATCAGTGACAGCCATAAATATATGTGGTTTGTGCTGGTACTGCAGTTCCGTCTGATTTTACTGAGTTTATAAATTCAGTTCTCTGGATTCTGATCATATTGCAATGGATATTACTTGAGGGTGAAATATTCTCTAAGACAAAGACCAGATTCTTCTTTTCAAGGTTTATGTAATTTAGGTGTTTTTTCAAGATGTTGAAGATTTAGTCTGAAGTGAAAAGAAAATTTAGATGAAGGAGGGAGGGAGGGATGGACGGATAGATGGATGGACGGATGGAAAGGCAAAATACCTTTAATGAATGTCAGACCCTAAAAGTCATTAAAAAGATCATTGAAAGACATATATAGATTAGCCTTCTTGAATCATATAAATGCATGCATAATTTCTAAATGTTTTGAGTCAGAATATTTAGGAAAATAGCATGTCATACATCAAGGCAAACATGCTAAAATAGTATTCATGCTTTTTTCCTCAATACACATGGTGCAGTTAGTAGACACTGACATCACTGCAAAGATCTGGTAATTATGTATTGTTGTAAATTTGGAGCATTATGTTGGTCAGTATGTACATATACAGTATTTTCAGTATTATTTTTGAATGACTGTGTTTTGATCTACTGATTATACTCCATCCTTCCATCCATTTTCCATACCCACTTCTCCTGTGCAGTGTCACAGGGGTCCAAAGCCTATCCCACAAACAGTGGGTGCAAGTCAGGGAATAACAGAGGATGGGGCATCAATCCATCACGTGGCGCATCTAAGAATACTCAAATACCTAAAAATTGAGCATGGTTGGTATTATATTAGAAGCATGCACAAAAATGAGCATTACAATTTATGATCAAGTCTCCACATATTCTGTGCATATACTTATCACATTAGCTAAAATGCTATATTTAAAAAATATATACATGATTAACACTACCCATAAGCTAATTCAGTGTGTGAGTCTATTTAGGCAGTATCTGCTGGTTCTATTTTATTGTCGTAAGAAATCATTTTGCATTTTTTAATAAGTGAAAGAATGAGCTTTTTGGCTATCACTGTTTTATCCTCCTGCTTTCATTATGATGTTAAATGCTGTTGGCTTCAGCTGTTAAAACCCATTACCCTCTTTTCTGACCCAAGGAATGTGCATTTCTGCTCCACTCAATGGGTCCAAATTACTCTCCCCATGTTTTCCAAATTGGTAGTGTATTTTCTATTGTAGTTTGCATTCCCATTATAAGTATATGTGTAGTGGGGCATGATACAGTGTAGCAATGTACACCATGCCTCTCCTGCACACTTTCACACAGGCATGCAACAGGTAGATTCAAAGGCTTCATTAGTTAATTTTGCAGATTTATCTCAACTACAAGTAAGAATATAGGTGCAAGGTAATTTAACTTGTCTTTTAGTAGCTTCTGCTTAAAAGTAAGACTCTTTATCTCTAATCCTTAACTATATGCAGAGCAAAATAGAATCAGGGAATCTGCTTTGTACAGTTGACATTGGTCGAATCTGTTTTTACAGTGTTCTGCCCATGTTGTATATGTTTAAGTTTCAAAGTGAATCCTGATTGCGGATCTTTATCTTTTACACACTGTAGGCTGGGTATCGGGGTAGAGTGGAAAGCTAGAAAACGTGAATGTTCTATTCTGCAATGAAGCTTCAAGCATTGACCCAAAAGGTCTAACAAAATCCTACCACTCTCCCTTTTCCCCATGCCTCTGTTCTGATGCACGCCTACAGCATTCTCTACAAAGCCAATGCTCCCTCCTCCTCTCTTACAGTCATCTTGTCTCCAGGGGGAGGTTTTTTTTTCACCTGCCTTCCATTTGGGAATGTGTGTGTGTGTGTGTGTGTGTATGTGTGTATGTGTGTGTGTGTTTGTGTGGGTGCAAAGGGGAGGCGTGGACTTGGGTGACTATATGTTAATGAGTACCGCTAAGTTCTTCTGCTCTCTTCAGTTATGCAAGGCCATGCAGTCATTAGGAGCTGGTAAGCTCATGCTGTCAAGCTTTTTAGTTAACTCGATTTGTAGCATCCTTAATTATTTCCTCTCTGATAATCCCCTGGCCCTCTCAAAGGGATGCACAGTGCATGCCCATCAAGGAGCGGTCCACCTGAAGGAGGCGACGACGAGTACAGTGCACACATCATTTAACCTCTCCTTCCATCCCACTGCTCTGAGTGTCCTCTGATAAGGCTCTCAGTCAGGTGCAAATCTACTTGCGCTGAGGAACCACGTGAAATGGACTGTTATTTTATCCCCACCCGTTCCCAGTAGTTTCTGTCTATTTTAAGTTTTGTGTCTGGCCTGTCAGCCCTGGGCTATAAATTATGTTTCTGCCTTGACTTGTCTGCGCTCTATGAAAACTGGGCAGAGTAGGCAATGTTGCAGTAGCCCCCACTTTTGAAAAAAATAAAGACTTCTACAGATGAATGAGATTTTGCCAATGCCCATGATGCCACCTACTGTTTGTGTTGGTAATTACACTGTATTGTGAAATTCAGTGAGTCCAAAGGGGGTCCATTAAAAATATAGAGCTATCTTTACTAAACGTCTTCATTACTGAACGGGGGGGGGGGATGAGTGAAGAGTGTGAGGGGTAGGGTAGCTGGTAATATTTTGCTGAATACTCTGGAAGCTCATAATGAATACAGGCCAGTGGTGATCCCAGGCTTTGTAATGGGGAATGTAATACTTTCAGTTTCCCCTTTTCTCTGATACATTCTTTTGTTCCTACCACAGTATGTAAGTTTGGCGAGGGATTTGTCGAGATACAAATGGTTTGGGTAATGTGCATTTTCTCCTCGCTCTTAGCAGCTAGCTCCAAGCGCCTTGTCTGGTCCATTGCCATTCCTCTGTAGAAGAGATGAAGAAGGGAGAAGCTCGGTAGCCAAAATGTGAATCCAGACCTTGGCGGAGGTTCAAGGAGAAAGCTTTTGTTTGTGTCTGTGCGAATGTGCAGCAAAGGGCTTTATTTTCACATTTGCAACAGCAATAAGAGTAGTTGACCTTCGCTTTTATTGCAGAATAAATCTGTTATGACCTTTTTATTATGAATCTCTTTCCTCCTACACTAAAAAAGCAAACAAAGAACAAACAAAGAACAACCGTCACGATTTCCATATTATTTCCATCTCTAATGCTCTCACAGACGTCCTTGTGTGCATGCTTGTCTGTTTGTCTGTGTGACTAACAGATCAGTGTTGCTTTCTCTATGGGCTTTATTTCTGCCTACCTCATTTACTCGTTTTCACTGAATTGTCATCTTATATAGTTCAACAAAGGTTGCTTTTGGGTCTCGTGACCTTTAAAATAGGCTGGAGCTGCAAATGTGAATATCAACCACGCTGTTTATTCCTCCCCCGCTCTCCACTTGATTTACCAAAAAATAAATAAACATTTAAAATCATCCGCAGCTTGGGAAATTTCATTTAGTTAATACCTGAATGCCGTCAAAACACCATTAGATAGGAAGTCAGAAATGTTCAGTTCGGTTAATCCAATAACTGAGTTAATCCATGTGAAGAAACCTTGTCCCGTTATAAGATTATTCCTCTGGTGAGTTGTTTCGTACATAGCAAGAACAAATGTTCCTAAGAAATTGTGTTTAAAAATGACAATACGCTAAGGCAACAATCCATTTATTTTTACTTATTCTTAGTAATAGTTGAAAAACAATTTGGAACCTTTCTGCCACTGATATCAAAATCCAGTTTAATGATCCGAGACATTCCAAATTACCTGCATGGAGATGGTGTTTGCTCCCTCTATGACCTATTCACAAACCATTATACCCACGAATACAGAAATCAGATTCATTGACATTTATGGTCACTCCATAATTAAGGGTGGCTTCCCTCATGTTCCTCTTGTCTATTTGCATTCTTTATTTGCTTGGTAGGCATTTTTATTCAAAGTGACTTTCAAAGCTGAAAAAAAACAATGGAAACCACTGAGGTTAAGTGTGCCTTTAAAGCCTTAGACTTACCTAAAGAGTCTTAGCTGCTTCAGGGGCCTGAATTGGCAGTGATTGCATCTTGTCAATGTCCTAACTCCCTAATATAACCAAATGAGAAAAGTTTCAGGTTTTTGTAGGTCACATTTCCCGATGGGTTTGAAATTAAAAAATGTGATACGCATCAGAGGGGACATCAAGAAAGGATCTGCTCCGATAAGTATTCAGTTAAGCAATTTTTGTGTGCAGTAGGTACTGTTGTGCATGCTTTTTTTGGAAGTGTATGAGGTGACTGACTACAAATGTGAAATTGCGATTCCTAACTTCTTCCAAGTTTTTTTTTTTTTTTTTGCCTTTCACATTACTCATGTATCGGTGCCTTTAAAAAGCAAGACTGGATGTTGTAGCTAATGGCTTGCTTTTGTATATTTCCCATCTTAAAACCCAGTCTGCATCTCTGCAGACAGAAACACCTGGTGAAGTAACAGCATGTCACGCCAGCCCTTGAAGCCTGAGTCCGGGCTAACATATGGAGCCTTATCTTTCTGTTCCTTCCTCGTCACTTGTGATTACCCTTACAAGTCATTCTGTGTAATCTAAAATTGATAGCCTCCATTTCTATGAAGTTAGACAGTGTGAAATGCAACTTTTACACTGGCTGGCATTAATGTTTGCCACCTCCGTTAGATTTTTTCCCCTGTTGTTTGCCAGCGGATACTTTGGATGGAAAAGCATTGAATCGAAGCACGGGAGCCCCTCGGTTATGTTTTAACAGGCTGCCGATATGAGCCCCCTGAAAGAGTGGGTAAAGTGAAATCGTAAATGGCTGAAAGAACATTATTAATATTTATTTGCTTGGTGGAAGCCCTTATCCAAGGAGACATAGCAGTAAACAGTCCACATGAGCACATAATACACAAAATCACAGCAACCATACCCGCCAAACAACGTCACTTTCAGGGTGAGGAATGAAAAAAAAACAAGAAAAAAAAATCTAAATACAAAGGTAATCAGTCAGGTTAGATAAGTGTTACTATGAATAGAGAAAAGTTTAACGGACTCAAAAAAATGCCTTCAGATCCAGACACTAGCGTGTTTCCTGTTGTTAATTTCTCAGTAAATTTGGACTGGAATGGATTACATTACAACTTGTTTTTCTTTTCCAAAAACTTTATTTCAGCCTGCTGATATAATTGATTTGATATATGCTGTTTTTCATGTTCATTTCTCCTCTTGTTAAACCTAGGTTTCATCCCAATGGAGCTGAACCAGGTGACACATGAGTGTTAAAATGTGGTTGTAATTGCAGTTTTATTTTTGCTTGATGATTCTATTTAGATAAATTGATTCCCTGTTGTGTTTAGGTAAAGGTGATGAATAAATAAAGAAAAAAAATGCAGGTAAAATCAACTAGACTGTAAAATTTCTCCTGACCAATAGGTGGATGATAGGTGGATGGATTGATGGATGGATGAACATTGTCTATGGTGAATTCATTCTGGGTTTTTTTCACCTTGCTGTTGTACTGAACAGGATTATAACAAGAAAAAAATGAAAAGTATGTTTTGTTATTGTCATATTATATGTTGGATAAAGTGACTCATAAAATCGCTAGCCCAGCATCCTGGGAAATCAGGTTCTCCTGTTGGGCTACCAAAATGTAACAACACCATACCAAACTGGCTATCAGAAATGATAACAATGACATTTTAATTCTCCTTTTACCTATTCCATCTTGCACTACATGAGACACATGTAGAGGAGAGCAAACTTGGCAGTGGAGGGCAGCCACCTGCAGTGTTGCCCATAGAGGTGGGGTTTAAGGGCTTTGCTCAAAGAGCCACAGACGTGACTATTCTACCCAGGCTGGGCTCAAATTGGTGACCTTCCGATTACAAGCCGAGATTATTTTCTGGAGCAAAAATTTTGACCACCGAGTTAATGTTCATAATGATGGTTTGTCCACTAAGAAGTGTACGCTTAAAGCCTTGATTTATAGGACGGTTTATTTATTGCACAATCGCCTCACACTGCCATCTTGGTGCATGGTCAGTCACGGTAATAGAATATACTGAGCCCATTAAAGCAAGTAAGTTAAGTACGGCTTTATAAACACATCAGTCATATTCAAGCCACTGCATATGTTGACACAAAATAAAGTTATATAAAAGCAAATTAAGAGCATATGATATAAAGAGAAAACGAATATTACTGGATGGGACCTATACAAAACAAAAGCAAAATGGTTTGTTTATCATTATATTATATTATATTATATTATATTATATTATATGTGTTTTAAAAGCAAATTGTTGAAATGTATTTTATCCCTGGAGGTGTGGCTACAGGGACTGTCTGAGTTTATTTTTGCTTTTCTCTTGTGATGTCCGTGAAGCTGACAAACTGCTGTGTCCCAAGTTCACTTTTGGTGCCAGTTAATGTTACCTCTGTCTTACATAGTGGCTGGTTTGCCAAAATTTCAATGATAAGAATGCCCTTTAGGATATGTTTCCACGTCAAATGTTAAAATGTTTATTATTATTATTATTATTATTGATTTCTCAATTCTCAAGTCAATAGCATTTTAAAAAATTGGAGCAAGTCAAAATTAATTTCCGGCTACCAAAATCTAAAGAATGCCCGCCTGAAGGGCTACTATGGGTTTAAAAGTTTTGCAAGCCCCTTAAGGCATTAACCTACTTTTTAGAAGACGTTCTAAAGTTTTATTTTTTAATTTGTTTTATTTAGCTGGATTTGTACTGTAGGGGTTCAGGTTAAATGCTCATAAAATGAATGCAATAACATTGTTTCAGTGGATTTTTATTTTATGTCTGTAAGGTACTGTTCTTAAGTATTATATCACATGATGCCCTTTCAAAGCAACAGAAATGGTAAGTTAAGGTGACAATGAGTCCATAACGTTCAGTCTGACTCCACCTCAGATGCTCGGGCTTTTTTTTTTGCTTACGCAACCTCTAAGTCTGCACATCAGGCTCCAGACACACAACACTGATAGAGGGTCATGAATAAATAAAAACCAGTGCTCAGTTAACTCCAGGCTTCACAGCTAGGGAACACATTAACATGACCAGGACCATTAGTGTGAACACACCAGGTAATGGATTATGGTAGCAGTAGCTGGGTCACCAGGGTTTAACTCTGGCCCCGGCAGGAAAGGGAAACCATGTGACCTACACAGGCTTGTGTCACCCTAATGGCTTTTGCTCTGTGTGCTGTGTTTAAACGTACCTCATCTTTCATAAATGTGTTCACAATACACAACTCATCGCTCATGTGCCCCTTATTATTTTCCTGCATCGATGGTTAAAATAGTGTAATATATTACAGTTATGTGTTTTGCCTGGATGAAAGAGAATGTGACAGAGCATTATTTCAGAACAGGTAAACTGTGGAAAAAGAGGACTTTTGGGGAGACAGTTGAAACCATATTCTGTGTGTACTCTTCTCAAGCCCCTTTGCAATAGATGTTAAAAATGTAACTTTTTTCTGTGAAAAACCATGATTATGTAGAGTAACTGATTTTATAGAACATGCCACATTTGGGATACCGTACTGGGATTTCACATTTTAGGATAACAAATGAACATAGATTGTAATCCACCCCAGACTGGTGCCAGCTTTAATACTTTCAAGTGTTAAGTCGATTTTTGGAAACATTTATTCCAAACTATTTAATCCTCTTTGGTGTCTCATAGCTTTTCGTGATGCAGTTTTAGGCATCTGACAGGAAAAAAAAAAGTTATAGCTGGTTAAACTTCAGCAGATTAGTTTTCCCTCCAAATCTTTTTTTTTTTAATTTTGTCATTTAGAATCCAAAAAGCCCTCACAACAGTTCAAACTACACATGCAATGCAGTATGTTTATATCCACAGCAGGACATTTAATATTAAACTACTGTTTAATAATAACAACAAAAAATCAATACACAACTGAAGCTTTGTGCAGAAAATTGCACTGCTACTGGATATGATTCTCTTTTCTGCTTTTTGTCAAAACGTATTACACCATTATGTTTGTGACATGGATAACTGCTTTTGCTCTCGTGCTGCCATCCTTTCTTTACCAACTATATTTCAAAGTGAGAGGATTAACTGAAGTTAAAGGAAATACTGTTTTCCAAAAGTAAAACACTGATTATTTCTAGGCATTCAAAATACTCCTGTTTGGGAGATAAGTGCACTATTTGAGGACAGAAACGGATTAAAGCGAAAGTCTGATAAAAGAACAAAAATTAACCCTTGAGGTTTAATTATCACTTTTATGATTAGCATAAGACTCTCCACTGCGGTGTCACTCCCTCTTTCAATTTTGCACATCACAACTTCAAAGCTGGTTTATATGTAAAATCACCCCAGGTTCCTAAGTTAACTTGAAGGATATAGAGTACATTGTGAGCAGCCAAAGTGGGTGGGATAAGGTGATTAATGAAGTAAAAGTCTTAAACAAAAATAATTGGGCTGTGCACTGTACATGTAAGTCTGCTGTATGGTCTTGCGTTATTTGCTAGGATTCAGTGTCAATACTTGGTGCCAGTTGTTCTGACCTATTGTTTTCACACATCACTGATAGGAGAAGAACGGTATTTTATATCTGTTAATACAGTGGGTCCATAAGGTAGATTGTGGCCAGAAAAATATAAACAATTAACTGACGAAAGTCACATTCATATTCTGGGCAGGAGGAGGCCAGTGCAAAGTCATTATAGAGTTCACCTTGAAGGTGTCAACATCATCCTGCATTCATTTATGTTATTCTCAAAAAGAATTTGGACTTACACTGTTAACTAGTGGGCCACTTCTGGCACCAAAGATGGACACAGTAATACTGATTTATATTTGGAAAATGCTTTTTGAGACTGAACTATTAGCAATTAGAGACTGATCCATTAATCTGAATGATGGGATTATTTATGGACTTATGATATTATGACAGGGAAGAAACAAGATATTCATTGAAATTTTAATCTATACTTAAAAGAACTTTCATTGAAAACCATTTGTGTGTGCATATAAATACATATGTATTAGTTATTATCAGTTATGATGGATTGATGGATTTAAAAATCTTGTATGAAAGAATGTCAGTGTATGTGCACAGCTTTTTTGCATTTGCTGAAAAGTCCAGTAGATTTTAAAGGAAAAAAGATACATGTCATATGACTTTTAAAAAATTGTGAAAATTGGTTAACTTCAACAGATGCTTTCAGGCATAACAGTGCTTGAACTATATTACATATAAGCATTCAAATTATCTGTTTTTATTTCATTTGTGTTCCATATTTTTGGTTTTCTTTATGAATTAATAAATTCCTGTGAGAGAATCTTCGATTGAGGCCGTCAGCTGGAGTACAGTGCTTATCAAAGGTGTCATTATTGCAGTGATAGACAGCACAGGGATGGGCCCAGCACTACCAAAATCAAGAAGACTAGGTAGTGCAGTCCTTGGTGTTGGATAAAAAAGTAAAAGCATCCATCTTCCCACTGCTTATTCTGGTCAGGGTCACCTGGAGCCTGTCTTGGGCAATGTAGAGCACACACTGGGTAAGATACCAGTTTGTCACAGGCCGTGCACGATCACACACTATAGGCAATTTGAAGATGCCAGTTAGCTTAAGTGTGTTACTATGGGAAGCAGGCAGAGTAATTGCAATGCGAATGCACACAGAGCAGAGGCAGGGTTTTGAATCCACAGGTGCTAACCAATCAAGCTACTATTTCAACCAAGAAGAAGGAGGGAAAAGCGATGCAGAACACTGCAATATACCGGAATTGCTGGATGGGGGATAGACGATGTGTACTGTATAATCCTTTTCACTTTTCACTTCTTTCTGAAATGGCCAGTGGCCACCTCTTCCTTGCAATTCCATATTTTATTAAACTGGCCATTAACATACCTTTGAGTGCAAACCACCATGATTTAAAACAGAACAGATCCAATGATATATTCATGTTCGATTCAAATAATCCATCCTTTAAAAATAATAATTAAAACTCAACAGGAAATCTTTTTAATCTTTAAGTTAATTTGCCAGTATGAAAAATTCTTTTTAACTCCGAAGTCCATGCATTTCCCATGAGTCACTGGAACTTCAGATTCTAAATTAGCTGAAAACACAGATGGTAAGCAGTCAGCAGGGCTACCGGGGGGACATCTTCTAAATGATTTTTACCGTTTCCTTTGTTGCACAGCACAATAGCCTGTTTGATTAACAGTAATTTGATTTCACTGTTTGATCCTCTCTTAAACTTGTAGATCCACTATGCCTTCCTAGAGAAATGGATTCCAGTTCCTACTTTTCTATTTCAATGCACGTTCATATGTTCTTTAAATTAATCACACCGTTCAAGCAAAATCTCACCTTGGCATTCCATGTAGCAAGCAGAACTCCCTACATATTCCATCTAATCATGCATTCCAAATCCCATGGGATTCTATGATGTTTAATCATAATTAACTGTCACTTGAAAAGAAAATGTTACTGATTCCCTGGAGTGTAAATTTTTGTTGTCCAGCAGCATTGCGGAAATTCATAAATGCAGTCAGTCTACAGCAAAACTAATGCATTCCTGAAAAACCTCACATTCACTAAAATTGCATATTAAAATACACATATTCAATGGGAAAAATATGATTGGGGAATGTGACTCCAAAGGGGCTCTAATGGTTGCTATATGTTTTTATATGTCAATTTGCCAAATATTTTCAGATTTTTAGAATCTAAGACTTCTTCCTTTGTAATGCATGGGTGTACAAAAAGTTTGATACTGTTATATTTGAAAACCGGTTCGCCCCGATTCAATGAAAAGAATCGGTTCAAAAGAATGATTTATTTACAAATTGGACATCACTGTTGTTCACTTGGATAGCTGTTTCTTGCTAAGACCATGGGTGTTTCTCAGTATGTGCAAGTGATCGTACTTGTGTTCTCCTGTACTCATTTTACGTCATCTTCCATTGCCGAAGGCCAGTTCCAATACTCAAGAACAGAAGTACAGAGGATGGTAAAAATCTTCGGATGTTGTTCTTGTCCCACCCCCATTATCAATGATACATTGGTTGCATCCTCGCCGAATGAGACCAATCCCATGATTTATTGCGCCCCAAGTTTGTTCTTGGAAGGCAAGTTAGCATGCTAAGACCACAAGTATAATCTTTGTGTACTTAGTACTGAGAAACATTCCATATCGCTTTGTAGTTCATGTAGCGCTCTGCTTCAAAATCATGCAATTACAAATTTGATTCCATGTTGTACTGGACTTGGGTAGTAATATATCAGTTGTGTTGGAACAGATTTGTGGTGTGATATCAGGCATTGTAGCAGAACTGATTCCATAACTGACTGTACTAGCAAAATTAGACAGATAGATAGATAGATAGATAGATAGATAGATAGATAGATAGATAGATAGAGTATATAGCACAATGCAAGTTGCATAATTAAGGTAGAAACATAGAAGTTACATAATTTAGTGCAGGTAGAATGGTACCATGAAAAAAAGAGTCAAAAAGAGTTCTATTAGTGTCCTCTGGGCAGGGCAGGGTTACGGATGTGAAAACCAGAGGCACTGAACAAAAAGATTAGGAGACACAAAAAAGTATCTGAAGTGTTCAATTGTGTAATGTCTGGGAGATGAGCCTGTGGATGAAGGTGCCTCTTAACCATACCCGCTGTCTATTGAGAGGACATACCTCATTATTTATAACAGAGTATGGTTTGAACACTATTCTCCCTTCCTTTTCTAAGGAATCCAGACTGAGTCCAGACTCAATGACATGTACTGTAATGGTGCACTATCACTTATTGCTATAGCAGCCTTGACTCTTATATTCTTAATTAATTAATTGACTTATATTTATGTAAATAATGAGGTGGGGATTCTTGGCTCCATGAGCCCCTTCTGTACAGTATGGTAATTATATTTACCTGAAGGTGAAAGATAGTTTCCTTACATTGTTAAGGTCAAGCTACATGACTGAGTATTTGAAAACCAGGTCCCCTAACAGTTCTGCCTCCTTACTTCTGAGGTGTAATCGATCGGATCGTACATGGTTTCCTGTTGACTGACCAACGGTGACACAGCTCGATCTCTCAAGCTTTTTTCTTTTTGTTTTTTTTGCGTAGTCAGTCTCCTAGCACGGGCTCCATGGGGAGGCTCACCAGCCCTTAGCAAGGCTGATCTAGGTCAAAGCAAAATGAAGGTTTTACTAGCTGAGGTATTCTGATGTAACTTCATTCCTTGTTAAGGACATCTGCCTCAAGGACCTAGCGGCAACATTTTTACATAAAAAAACCTTCTGCCCCACTGTTATGTTCTGTAATAATTTGTGGATTCAAAGGTTTTTTTTTGTCATTAGCAGCTGGACAACATTTATGGAGGTTAATTTTGCTCTTATGCATTTTTAAGCAAATATGATGTGCTATGTCCTACTTTCCCCTCTAAAAATGTATAGGAAGTCTTGGGCTGCTCAGTCGTTTTGGGAGCTTAGGGATGAGTAAAGAGCTACATGCTCACCCAGGCTCTTTAAGAGAAAATGGGACAGAGACATTGCATATGAGACATGGTACAGTTTTGGTTTGAGGGCTCGTATCTCGTACGCTAAAATCCCCATTTGTGAAGATTACTTTGAAGAAACTTTTCATTTCCATTTTTTTTCTACTTGGTTGTAGTCTTCATTTAATATACTTGTAAACATGCTAATGCTTAATAGCATTGCATGACAAAAAACGGTGAGCTGCAATTTTCTAAGGGACACAGAACAAGAAGTAAATAAAACTAAATAAATAAATATAAACACGCTTTCATAACTCCTTAAGGCTGAAGAAATTTTAATATTTCCATGTAGCAAATTTTAATTTAACAAGCATCAGACATTAAGGACCACAACTGCATTTCCACTTAATGGAGTTTTTGAGGTGAATATGGAAATATTGTGAATGAGGCCAGAGGTCCTTTTATATGGAGAGTTTCAGTTTTCTCCTACTTCTTCAGTCAGAAGAAAAGAAATTCCTTTCTTCTAAAGTGCAGTTTTGTCATGTTTTACCAATTTTCTCACTGTGTTTACTTAGCAAATCAATGCATTCTATTAAAACAAGATAAATTGCTCTCTTTATCTTCTGGGTAAGAAGGTATAGATTGAAGTAGTAAATAACATTGCTGTTTTCTGTAAGGATTTCTGTGAGATGGGGGAGGGCTTAGGTGACCATATTTTCATATAACTTTGCCCTGTCTTTCATTTTTTTTTATGCTAGCCTGTTTGTTCAACAGTCCAATTTGTTCAGCATTGACAGCCACTTGCTGTTTTATCCTCATTGAAACAGCAGAAAGCTTTTCTTTGCTCTTATTCCTGTCTGCCATCCCAAAATATGTGCTGTGTCATTCACCAAAACTGTGCAGTTGACTCTTGTACGGGCAGTTTTTATTTCAAGTTTTATGTTCAGTCCTCTTATCACTGGGTTATGGTTCAATGCTGGCAAATCGAGCTTCATTTAACAGCGGTGACATGTGAGTGCTTGTTTTGAGTGCAGGTGCAGGGTTTCTCTGTCTCTCAGGGGCCTGGTGTGTCAATAACCCTTTATGTCTGTACTGCAGTGCCATCCCATTGATCTGGGTTTTAATGCACTCTTTTGCCATCTATCTTTAAGAAGCTGCTCTGAGATCAGCTGCCTGTCTCAGTGCTAGAGTAGGGGACAACATGGGCAGGAAAATAAGCATTCGAAGGCTGTCAGAATTGCTCGTTTTGGTATGATAGTAATTTGATCAAAATATACTTCTGCTGGTTGTTCACTTTGAAGTTGTGTTGCCACTTTTGAAGTCAAGGTGCTGTATGATTTAGTTGCTACTGCATCTGTATTGAAGTCTATTCCTATCTGACATACAAATGCATTCCAGTACATTTTTCGTAATTATACATCAACATACCACAACATATATCCCTCTTCTAGCAGCTTATCCTGGTCAGGGTCATAGGGGGCATGAATCCTATCCTTGGCAGCATAAGGTACAAGGCAGGGGTATACCCTGAATGGTGTGTCAGTCCTTCATAGGATGCATACACACATACTTATACAGTCATGCACTATAGGCAATTCAGAACTGCCACTTAACCTAACGTCTTGCCTTTGGACTAGAGTACTCACAGGAAACCCACATAATATGGGGAAGACAGGCAAACTCCTCACATACAGAGCGGGGGTGGGATTCAAACCTCCAACAGTCAAGCAACAGAGCTACCCACTGAGTCACCATGCTGCCTTCATGACATACCAAATGTGCATAAGATTTTGCCTAGTAAGTGCAGCTGTATTCTTCAAAATATATTTTCACTTGGTTTTCATTGACATGCCACACTTGTAAAGATCTCAAAAAAGGGAAGAAATCATATTAATGGGGCCAGCGAACACTAGTCTGGCAGATACTGTAGGCTAATCGCTGTACCTGCCGCGCTCTTATGTTTATACAAAGAAGCAAGGATCTTTCAGCAGCCTCCCAAGTAAAATGCACTCTTCTCAGATGCCTTTTATGGGTTGTTGAGATAATACACCCCAGTGAAACATTTCTCACATGCAATTAGTTCAGTTCAACTTTCAGAATCAGAATCAGAATCAGCTTTTATTGTCATTCAAACCACTTGACATGATTGGAAAAATACAAAATAAATAAAAATAAATTCCTACACAGTTATGAGAAAATGTGGATATAACATCTCACATTGCTGAATTCAGTTAATAGTTAAATAAGGTGCATTTTAAGGGAACAGTTGTTCCATAACATTTCTGTTCTTACAGTAGGATTCACATGTATAGTATGTTGCTTGGGGATTTTTGTCATTTTATTTTTCCCTCTAATTTCTGTGAAGTGTGAAATATATAGCATTTCTGTATTGTAGCAAGGAATATATTCCAGATATGCCCTCTTGTTACTGATAAATAAGGTTACACCTTTCTAAGTTTTGTGTTTTCCTTCATGTGTAAAATCTTTTTTGGGATGAAGTTTATCATAAGGTTTATGTTTTAAACTTTGATCTGCTTGATACGGCTGTAACAGCAATGATGGCAGTTCTGACCAGTTCACCCTTCTTCTTGATGATTATCTTTTTATTCATAAATGATCAACTGTTCAACTACATTTATTTTTTCCTTTCTATGATCAGTAATGATTCTTTAAAAATATAGAAAAGGGAATTTGTATTATTCAATGTAGTGGCTCAAACTACATTTTTAAAAATGCGCAAATCTTGGCAGGAAAACCAAAGTATAAGACCATATACTGAGTAGCGTAATGTTCTGTCAACCTTCTGATCAGTTTAATTTGAAATTATGCTGATAAGCAAACAGTTAAGCTTGTTTTATTCAGAATGTGTGAATATGAGTATTTTGAGTATATAGTGAGTATAGTTCATATTAGTTATTTAATTACTGGTGTTTTCTGTATAGAAAAAAAAACACAGACAAAAATACATTCCAAAATTAAAGGGACATGAACAAAAATGTAAAAAATATTTTTACATTTTCATTTAAAAATTCATTTTTGAGAAGCACAATGATGTTTTAATTGGGCCAAGAATTAAGAGGGGGGTGCAAATATGACCCATGGCCTGTTTACCTGGGATCTCTTTGCATATCATATGGTTTTCGTCAGCTGTGGCACAGCAGGAAGTGATTAAAGACACCCGAGGGCTGCATGCGTAAGAGGAGATCCAGCCCTTTCTCCCCATCTGAGCACAGTGGGTGACTGATGTGGCGGATTGATGGATTGATGGGTTAATTGAAACAAAGCTGCACACTGTCTGGTGCTTGATGAAGTGTTGAAAAATAACCCCACTTTTATTCCTGTGATGGCCCCACCAATGAGCATTTCCTATTATGTGGGTGGACGTAGCAGTCTGTGACAGTGTCCTCATCAATGCCTTGAAAGACTCCCGTTTCCAGAGAGGATGCCTAGATCATTCAGTCTGCCATGCCCCAGAGGACTCCTGAACAAGATGTGAATGCATTTTAATGCACTTGTAGACTCTTCACTGCTCCATATTGTTAATGTAACAGTGGTAGACAAGACAAGAATTTTTGAAATTTCACAAATAGGCTGTCTCACTCGGCATAAAGGAATCAAACAAACAAACAAAAAAAATTCTGTTTCTGAAAACCAAAGAACGCCTTGTCCTTGCTCTCCCTTTTCTGACTACCTTTGTTAAACAATCCCAGTTTTGGCATCATTAGCTTGTCACTGGGCAGGATGAATTCTATATTGGAGAAATAATAATAATTAAAAAACCTACAAATATATTTTATTCTTATGTTATGGGCTTTCTGTCAGATATAAAATGCTGAGCTCTACACTAGCGCTGTACTACAGTTTGACAATTGATTGTTCTTTTAGGCTTCCTTTACTCTTTCGGTTCTTAGTGCAGGCGATTCTTTTCATTGGTTCAAAATATCTGCTATACTTGCAGGCAGAAACGTAGAAAGGAGTTCATAATGGCATTAATGACACGTATGTCTGATGCTGATTCAGGCTTAGGGAGCATGAAAAGTTGTCCAGCCTGTGGGCAAAATCAGGTTTAAATCGATTAATATTTCTGCAGACGATCATGAAGCATTGTCACTAGTTTAAGGCACATGCCACAAATTTCCAACCTGAATATTTATTAGCTGTTTGTAGCTGCAAACAGAAGCCTGCAGGATCAAACCCTGGAGAGTACTGGAACCTTCTGTACTTCACATTAACTTATATAAGAATATAACAACAGTGTAATCTATGGTAATCTATGATATTTTCAACATGACAAATCAAACTCCCTTTATTCTAATGAATTTGGACAGCAAAATAATAAGCAATGAAATTGATTTGGTATAAAATAATGTGCCACATGCTCTGTCTGTCAATGCCTTTCAGTCGTCATTGAATACATTGCTTTTGCACCTTATGCAAAGCGTTTGAGGTTACTTATCCTCATTATACTTTATGTTCCTAGATTATGAAGACGCTGTAAAAAAAATAGGAAAAAGTTTTTACCCTCTCCTGGAATTCAGCAAGGCCCGTGTTTTCAGGCTAAAACATTACCAGTTTCATTCTGGGTCATTTTCCTTAACTTCTGAAACATTGTTGGTGCTTGAATGTACTGAGAAATATGAAATGATCAAAGCCCTATTCTGCCCTATTCATTGCACAGTTCTGCCTCGTCTGTTTTATAGCTGCATGTAGCACAGTGTAACTGTTTGAAAATCAGGAGGCGATTTCATAAAAATGACTGATTAATGTGAGCGTTTGACACATACTATTCAAGGCTACCATCACATAAATATAAAAAAAAAATCAGCTGAAAGTAACTAAATACTATTAGATTTCTTATAGCAAACAGAGCAAATGGTGTTGAATTAGCCTATAAATTACTCTATCCCCACATTTGCATTTAGCAGTCAGCTAATTTTTATGTGCAGTAATTAGATTACTCACAAGCTACTCACAAATTGAAGAAAACATCAATCTACTTCGACTTATACTGTTGCAGTTGCTTACAAAATACACTAAAATATAAAAATATTTAAATAGCTTGCATTAATAGTCATTTTGCATTTTACAACCTGTTTTTTTACCATCAGCTGCTTTCATCCAACTTTCATACTCAATCATTTAGTGATTTTTGATTTAAATTATTTTTGTTGGGTTTATAATATTGTGAATTATTTTCTGGCAGACGCTCAACAGTTTGTCACTACTGTGACTGCTGAGCATCATCTCTTTGCAAAGCTAACTAGAAAGAGCAAAGCAATCAAGTGCTGTAAATTTAATAGTCAAAATAATAAATGGTGAAATATCATTTCGTTGTTTTTTTTTTTTTCTTAACAATTTCTTCATGCCTTCTTGATCAAGATACCCTTAGGGCTTCCATACTGCAGAATTCATCCTCTTAGTGGAAAAGGGATTTGATGCTCCAACATCCAGGAACATTTAATTGATATTGCAGTAGCATGGAAAGAAAAAAGGAGGAATGGACTGGGCCTAAGGAAGTATGTAATTGAAATTCTTCTAATTATTTCAGGCATTTGGGGATTTTTCTCCTTGAGCAAATCTTAAGAAAGCCCTAATTCTTCTTCTGGCGGAGGGATATGGAAGTATTTCACATGGGGAGACTGTCAAATATGTAGGACTTTACATCAGGGGGAGGGTGTGTTGAAACTCATTCCCCAGATCATCCTTACTGTTAGAGAATCCGCAATGTGATCAGTTCCAAGGTTGCTTTTCTGATGTCAACATCTTGGGCTGCTGGAAATGATGGACATTTTTAGCCTTTGGCTTCAAGGAACTCACTTTAAATTCTCTTTCAGGTTGAGCGGAGTTAATCTGTTCCCAGAAACGCTAGCTCTGCAGGTATCAAGGGGAAGCCAAAGTAGAGCACCAACTCATCGTCTCAGCGAGAAATCTCTCCGGTTCTTTTAATCAGGCTCCACATTTAGACGGAGCCGGACTTGGCTTGGACTCCTGTGTGGGATGGATCATTATGACCCTGAGCTTTCATTGACACAGTAGGCTTTTAACATGACATTGTTCTAGAATTTTAAGGTGTCTACGACTCTTTAATGTGTAAAACACACAACTCACTACTGTATTCTATGTAAAGTTATGTTTCTAACTAATACACATATGTTAATAATACTTGTGCAAAATCTTCACAAAATAAATTATGTCAGTAACATGTTTGTGAATCATTTTATCTCAAAGTAGAAGTGGCAGCATGGTACAGACATTGAAAGAAACAAAGAAACAGGCAGCCTAGTTGGAGAAAGAAATGCTGCAGCTTCAGTAAGCGAGTCCAGTTTGGATTGATTCTCTGCACGGTGATGGTATTTATTAATCCCAGTTAATCCCTGCAAAGTTACTGAGGTGTGAATCCCATTTTGAAATTTCTCATTAGATACTCTGTATGGATTAAATACTGGTGTTCACAAGTGAATGCATGAACACTGCTGCCGCCTGATGAATGTAATTGGGTTTTGATTGCTGTTTTGATCCAAGCAGAAACGGGACGGCCTGCACTGGGGTTCACATTTCTGATTTTCACACTCTGTAACCACTTTAATTTTCCTCAATCCCATATGCCTTATCATTATTATGCGTCCATACGGCACACAAAAGCACTTCCTGAAGGCCATGAGGGACTCTGGGGCTATTGTAGATTATAGTATCAGCTCTTATAAATCCTCAAGGCCTTTGTCACAAAGCTGGCTAAGCCAATCATTGCCATGCTGCCACCACTCTTCAGGCTCAAAATACATGCAGAGCCTGAACTCTTTCAGTCTTTTTGTAATCTGCATGCTAAATTGTAATGGAAGAACTGAAATCATCCACAACACTGACCTTATTTTATTAACTCTAAGATGTCATGGTAGAAATATGCGTTATAGTTAGAATTAGACTGTTTAATTCATCCCTTTGAGGCACATCCCACAAAGGACGATGGAAAAAAATAAAACAGACATCTGAAGGCCTCAGATGGAGTCCTGCAGGCCCTGATTCATGATTGCCACCCATGCGCAATGAAGCTGAAAAAATGTAACAACAAAAAGCTAGAAAAGGCTGTGGGGAAAACAAAAACAACCCTAGCTGCTCCACCAGAGTTATTTACTTGGGAATTTGTGGTGCTTCCTAATACAATATCTGTAACTGATTTCTGCCTTTTTTCAGTCATTGTCATAATCGTTGTCCTTATTGAAATTCTGCCTATACAAAAATGACTTTTAGATACCAAACTGGACTAAGCACCACAAGCTAACATCAGGTAAATTTACTAGTATGTCTAGAGTCCTTATTGCACTGCAGTGTTCATGTAGCCCACAGCCATAGTCCCCAACTAGTTCATACTAATGATATGATACAAAAGTGCTAATTAAAATATAGAGTGATTCTTCTTTACTACCTCTGAAGTTGATTGCCTATAGCTAATTATTGCAAGGCTAATGAACAAGTAAATTGGGGAAAGATAATGCGAGCACTTGTTTGTACTCTGCAAACTACTTATGTAGGTTGTTCCTATTAAGAGATGTTTGCAAAGGCTTGATACTCAAATTGCTTTTAACTGCTGTTCCATTCAGTTATACATGGTTGGTGAATCAACCGGGCACTCTGGCATTTATCATTGAAACAACTCCGCAATTGGTGGAGCATCGCTTCAAGGAAAACATGAAGTTTCTTGTCCGTTTAAAACAGAGCCTGAGCCCATCTCAGAGCTTAGTAGCACCCTATGCAAGTGTCACTGAACCGTGACACAGCAACCGTATTGGATACATGTTACGGGGGCAGTTCAATCCCAAAAGCAACACAAGGGTTTGTTTATAGTCACAATCCTATTTTCAAGCACATTGATCCGGCACTGAACCAATATGTAGAGTGTCCAAAAGTCAACAAATGTTTTCTTTTACTTAATGATGTCTCTGTGTTCATTGTGCAGGACAGTAGTGGGATCTAAGCATAAAAAACATGAAATGTTTTAATTCAGAAAGAGTATTTGTGGTTTGTGTGATACGGTGGGATAGAGAGTATTCAGTTTATAGTAGTTAAGCTGGTTATTAAATGACTAGTGGGAACTTTTTAAGAATTGTTTTTCATAGCCAGTCACGCAGTGACAAGGCTAGTTGTAGTGAGATGTGTTCCCGTTTCTGTTCTTTATTATATAATTTAATCACTTCAATATATCAAAAAGGAGGGGAAACCTGAGAAAGGAGAAAGCAGCATGTGGAATTTAGAATTCAGCTAATATGCCACAATACCTTGTCTTACCTGGCTTCTTAATAATGGCTTTAGCTAATAGCTCTGAGCAGGAAAACAGAATTTTAATGTGCCTCAATGTCTTCATTTTGGTCTCCCTCATCTACATTTAATCTAACAGTCTTTTACCCTCAAACAATCATATGATATTCTCCCATTTACAACCCGTTTCTGTAAATTGCTTAACTGAGGCTCAGGGTGTATCACAAGTAAAGTCCATCCATTCTGTATTCCGTGGTTGATGGAGTTGCCTTCCTTGATGAGCTTATGAAACATGTTTCATCCCTAATCTGTAAGACAAAGCTGAATTCTTGTGCAGGGAGCCATGCTGATTCAGTGGGTGGCATTGTTGCCTCCCACCCCCACACTTGGGGGTTTGGGTCTGACCCTCACTCTCGATGTGTAGTTTGCACATTCTCCCCATGTTGTACAGGTTTCCGCTGGTTACTCCAGTTTCCACCCAAAGTCCAAAGACATGCTTGATTTGGTATCAGGTTTGCTTCAGTGTGTGAGTGTGTGCAAGTATCTGCTCTGTTTTTTGCCATGAGCTGCCAGAGATAGACTCCAGGCCATCCCCGTAACCCTGTGATGGATGGATGTATTCTCACATGAAATATGGAAATTATTCAGAATTCAAGATGATTTACCTCTGCAGTCCTCCTGGGATTTTTTTTCCTGTTATTTCCATCTACACTGTATGAATTACTTGTGGATGCCTGTTAAAATGCATTTGAATGGATTTCAATATTACTGCATGTATATTGGACTGTGAGAGGTACATGACCTCCCCAAACTACCCAAATATTGGTCATAGTATGTATATAAGGGCAAATAATTATTGTCCAGCTGACAACCTCAATAATGGATTCTTAAAGAATGTCCTAAACAACTTTTTTTTTTTTATCAACCCATTAACAGTGCTCTTGGCATATACAGTCTTTTAAGGGTGTCCTTCAGTCTACTTGTAAATAAACTAATGATTGTGTTCACATGTATCACCAATTTCACTGGAAGTCATATATGTGATAAATGTAAAATATTTTGAAGGATATCATACACACATGGCTGTTCTTCATAATTAATTAATTGATATTGCTAAAATTAGCTAAATCTGTGCTTTTAAATGTTGGTGATTAAAATGCATACAAAAAAGTTTGTAAAACAAATGTAGATCTAATTTTCCACGTCGACCAAACACATTTGAAAGATTTCACTAAAGACGTTTGCTGCTGTGACATTACTGTTGCCGAGGAGTAAACTAAAAATATTCGAAAGGTTAAATATTCCTTGAAAACTGGAAGCATGAAAAACATGCAAGGCTTTCACATAGAGTGGTTTTAAAAGCTGCCCCCTTCTAGGTCACCCCCTCAGAGTGGTCGCAAGGTATTGATTAGTCTTTATAGTGCTGCTTTTTGAAAGTTACTGTATCATCCAAAACTACAAAAAGCCACCATAAAAATGTCCCCAAAATAATGTGGATAAATAAAGATGCCATATGATTAATGAATCAGTGGGTGGTGACACATTAAAGGAACATTAGCTATACTTTCACTGTTGACTGGTTTGGTTTATTGATACTATTTGTTATCACTATTGTCATACAATCATAATTTTTATAGAGTTATTCCTGGAAAAAAAAAAGAAAAAATATAACATGTAAACTAGTTACATATAGCAGATGATGATTAGTTATGGGCGATTGGCTTCCTAGATGGTTTTATTAAAACATACCACGCTGGGACCTCATTAAGTAACTAATGTAGGGGTTTCTGTGAGACCTGGTTAGCTCTTTTGATTTATGAGTTAACAGGAAGAGATTATCCTGATATCACATGTCCTTTTTGTTTTTCATACCTGTGGCAACTGGCAAAATTCGCTAGAAAATGTATCTGCTTGAAATCAGTTTCCAATATGAGAATTTTATCAGAGAGAATTTTAGCTGCCAAGAATGTTAAGTAATCATTCTCTAAGTAGTGTTACTTAGTTTAAAAATAGTTATATCATTTTGTTTGAAGATTAGTGCTTATTCGTTAGATCATAATGCATTTGCTGCTATAATAAATTTTAAAAAGCCTTTATGTCTGCCTCTTTTATTTCATCAGCAAGGACTTGCAAGGACAAGTAGTCAATACATAATATATTAAATTTTCCCCACCTGCAACATGAAACCTTTTGTAGAAGATTTAAGAATTTTCATTCTACAGCAAATTATATATGTTCTAGTTCATTTCTAAGGTTAGTGTGATACTGCCTCCTTTTCATTCCTCATGGTTTGGTGAAGGACATAAAATCTGCACTTGTTGGTCATATTATTCCTACTTAAGTGTTCTAGTTCCTCAGACCCTTCTGATAGCCTGAAGCTGTCCAAGTATAATGGTCTGTTAGTGGAGTATGTGCCTGTGCAAATCAGGTTGCACTGGCTGACCCAGTGACTCCGTCTTTGATATTAGAATGGTTTTTAGCCACTGTAGTGGAAAACTGTCCATCAACATCCCTCAGGATTTCCTATTGGCTGTATATGTATCTCGCGTAACCTCTTACGTTCTAGCAGAGAAGCGACACATGTAGATGTATTGAAATGAACTGTCTGTAACCTGCAGAAAAAGAGGCTGGAGGGAGAAGAATAAAATGAACCTGTGAGACAGTGCTGGCGGCTCGCTAACAAGATTTTCTTTATAATAGAAAGGGGAGTTTAGCAGCTGAATGAATTATTGATACTGGCTTGATAGGGACCTGCCAAAGACAGGGGCACAAACTTCATTTCAGCAAATCTCAGTGCACTCACACTGATAGAAAGAGCTAGCCAGCTACAATAATTGACTCTCTATATGTAGCTGTTTTCTTTTAAAGGCTGTTGTTTTATTCTTTCTCTTTAATATGTGTTGAGTGCTTCAGCACTTTTTCATAAAAAAAATTGCATATGGTAAATTCTGCTTGCTGATTTGGCCCTAAAATTACTCATGGGTTTGTATTAGTGATCTAATGTGAAACAAATAGTAATTTACATTATTTGTTTGTTTTCTTGCTTTTGGCTTTTTCGCAAATGTAGGTGAAATTAAAATACGTAAACATTTGGCTTGAATTTTGTCAGTTTTTGCTCATGACTGTATTGTGGCAGTGTACCATAAATATGCCGCGTGTGCTTTCCAGACCAATTTATAATGAAAGTGTCATTCGGGTTGCACCTGTTGTCTAGGCAATTGAATATCTTGGACATCAAGGAAAGCAGCCCTGGCAGTAAATAGCCTTGTCATTTTCGACCATTTATGCGTTTTCATCAAATTCTGTGCACCTGTCTGCAGTGTATTAAAGCTCTGCAGCGCAGCTATCAACTCCACGAGGAAAAGTATATTTACTGTAGAAAATAGCACCTCTGGCTGTTAATACCCTTGTTTTCCTTTAACCATTAACACAGGCTTGAAAGACAGATTCAATTTGCAACACATTCGGCATAATTGCATATTTAGCAACAATTTGAGAGGATCTCAAATGAAAAAATGAAAAGCAAAAAATAACATCATGCTTTGCTATAATCCCCTTTAATCATTAAACTCTTAAGACTTTAACTGTATTCTCAATGTTAATTAGCTGCAGGCCTTTTGTTTCGTACAGCATGCCTGTTTTTGTGGGACTGTGTGAGTCAACACAGAATGCAAGAGTTGACAAAAATATGATAGAAAAATTATTTCATAACACACTCAATACAAAATTTAATAGCAAATGATTTTCCCATCCATTTGCATTAAACACTCACTGTGAATGAATGTTTTTCAAATTTACAATATCAAAATTTTAAATTATAATCAGGGTAATACTGATTATATAGTTCTGTATCGTGGTAAAGTTCCATCGTACCTGCCTTTTTAGACGCATGAGGAAAGGTGTTTCATAGGTTATAGCGCATTTATAGGGTATAATAACCCCTCACAAGAACCGGCTATTGACAGAACTTGCTTACACCTTTGGGTAAATCATCTTATCCTCAACAGACTACCATTCATTTGAAGGTACAGATACTGTAGCTGTAAAAAAAAACAAGATATTCTTAATGGTCAGCCCTTACAAAAATGTTGATTCACAGTAAATGATTTCACAGGGGGAAAGGCATTACTGATGTTTTTAAGCTTAGCTGCTAGAACCAAGGTCCACCATTTACTGGCAGCTCTAAAATATCCATTTGTTCATATTGAATGAGGAATGCTTTGTGGCTACATGAACCTGCATTGTGAAGTGACTACTGTAGGACTATTGCAGTTAGGTATAAGACTGTATCGCGCTAGGCAGAGCCTGGCAAAGAACACACATGTAGGAACTTATTAGCTCAAGAATAAATTTTGATCTCCACCAACGTATAAGGAAATTAATTAATATTTGATTATTAATTAATAGTTATTATTTGGTAATTATTTTACGTGAACTGTTTAGTTCTGCCCCAACCAACGTGATGGAATCTCCAATAAAGGTGCCAATAGACAGTTGAAATGGGATCTATTAATTCAGTAATCGCCCAGTAACTAGGATAGGGTGATCGTCCACCGAACACACTTCACCAGGGACCGTAGTGATTACATACGAGGCTCTTCTCACGGCCGATGAGAGAGAGTCTCGCGAGATTCC
>JAAGVU020000040.1:14683439-14714677 GCA_011763525.2 Mormyrus iriodes | reverse complement strand
AGATTTTGAATTTGGGGTTTTCATAATCTGTAAGCCATAATCATCAAAATTATAACAAATAAAGGCTTGAAATATCTTGCATGTAATGAGTCTATATCATATATTAGCTTCACCTTTTAAGGTGAATTACTGAAATAAATTAACTTTTGCACGATATTCTAATTTTTCCAGTTTCACCTGTACTGTTGGCCATGGAGCATAGCAGAAAATGAGCTCTGAAATTTCAATTGTGTGTAAATACATGCATGTATGTGTAAATAAAATCAAACAAATTAAAATTAACAATAATAATTCATGTCAAAAACACATTTATACCATTATTACATTTACAAATACCTTGGATTTCCCAGGCAACATAATTTAACGTCTCGTGCGTGCAGGAAAAACCTGTGTTCTGAAAAAGGCTTCAGACACTCCATTTCCTCCCAGTATCTGGGATTCTCGTGCTGTCTCGAAGTATCATGGTGACTCGAGATGCCATTGAATTTCCTGTACAAATTGATTCTAATCATGACAGTATCACTTTGATTGACGTCTGGGAGAAATAGTATGCAGAGGTCATTTTTCACTAGAGGTCATCTCTCGCCTCAGCTGGCCACATTAATTTAGCCTTTAGTGTTACTTATCTATCCATCTATCCAAACCATGTTAAGAAAATTGCAAGAACATGATAAAAGAAATCAGTGACACTATGATAATAATTGTCACATACTATTGCATAAATAGCATATAAAACTTCAGTGCAGATCTACAGTCACTGTGTTACTTGTTATTCCCCTTATTTTTCAGACACTGATTATATGATTATGCAGTATATTGTGTTCTATACTCTGCTTTATTGGGAATTAAAATTCATTATAGCACTTTCATCAAATATGTTTTTAAGATTTATTTGCACAAATGTTTTGTTTTGAAAAGGCTTAGTAAATATATTTGCTTTTAAAGCCTTAGGCTATGACAAATCATATATTTTTTATTTATTCAATTTTACATTCTTTATTATTGAGAAATCAATGTGGACAAATTATTATCAGTTGTATAATATTATAAAAATACAGAGGGGTAACAGAGTAATTGTGCTATAATGTCAATAGTACATCTTTTGTATCCCTTTACCTGTTATTTAAATTCTTTGCATTTTCCGTTTCCTCATCAGTAATAACTAAGGGTGAAAGAAGCGAAAGGATTTGCTGTAGGAGGGAAGCATATCTCTGCTTCCCTCCGGAACTCTGGGAAGTCCCAATGCCCATGCGTTGTCCTACCTTCCCCTACTTTTTCTGGCTAATGAGGCCAATGTCAGATAGGCCAGGTACACCTTCCCCTCGGTGGATGAAGGGGATAGCTCAACTTGTCAACATAATTGGCAACTGATGTGTCAGACGACGCCACCACTGTGACACTCATTGAAAATAATAATATGCTTCTAGCTCCCTCAGTCCCAATCGTCTATGAAAAAGGTGAACCCTCTTGGCATTTGGCACCTCAAATCTATAGGGTCAGCTTTGCTCCGTACCCTGCATTTAGGAGTAGTTATACAAGATATTCTACCAAATAATGTTTACGATGCACTGAATGAACATCAGCATCGATAGCAGAGTAACATTTACCCAACTTCATGTAATAGCTCATTTTCCATATGCTGTCTGAGAAATCACATAGGAGACTCTACGGTACAGAAACATCTGGGCTGCTTTAAGTTTAACAAATATACACAGTCACACCTCTGCACAAGAGTCCCCTTGGTCATGTTAATTACCTGGCATTGAATTGCTCTACCAAGTGAAGAGAGATGCAGGATATTCATTCGGGCTAGATGTGGACGATAGAGTATGACCTGACAGACGATTTAGCACTTAGATATTAGGTTTCGGATATTACTGTTGTGATGTAAAAAAATGTAATAAGCTGGTCATGCATTATAATTGCTATTTTTTCCAGGTGGGCCCCAAAGTGCTTACATAGTTTTGGCTTCCTTTTCAGGCCCTTCAGACCTGACTGCCTAGGAGTCTCGACCGCAATCATATCCCATACAGAGGGGCTTCCAGCCAATATCCCAGTTAATGTTAGGTTTATCAGGAAAGCTCTACCTATCTGGGACCTGATGGGTGGTCTTTTTAACTGTATTTGTAATATTAGGGTCTATTGAATATTTTATCTTGCATGGTACAGTGAAACTGAGAATGAATATTGGCTGTAAATGGTAGTATGGTAAGGTTCTGCAATATTCACATATTTAGCGCAGTTTATCTCAAGATATAATTTAATTCAAAGTATGTGTTTGCAATCATTTAATGGAATGCATTCCCTTAAAATCACTAGAAGATATTTTTACTGTACCTTTTATTTATTAACGGTGTGTTTGTGCCTTGCAATGGGTTGGCGCCTCATGTTGAGTTATTTCCTGCCCTGTACCCACAGCCTCCAGGACAGTCTCCAGACCCCTATAACCCTGTTTAGGACAAGTAGGTATAGAATATGGATGAGTGGAATGGATGGATGGATTTTATTCATTATTTTTACTCATTATTCAGCTATTAAGCTGATGCAGTACATAATTTATTCATGATCTGCATTTCCTGTTTAGTTTCATGTTTGAACTCTTTGTCCAATATTTGCTGTCTTAACTTTAAATATACTAAAAATAATGTTTTCTCGACTCCTTATGTACTTTATTGTAAATTACATATCTGTAACTGTGCGCTTTTCTCCAAAAGAATACCAATTGAGTGTATTACAAAAATTTAGTTTTTCATTATAATGTAATGTGTATTTCATTCCCCTTATCAACAGGAATGAATCAGCCTCATTCTTTCATTATTTAATTGCTATATTTACTGAGCATTACTCTAAGACAGGCCAATTTTTTTATGAAAACCACCACATATGAAAGATATGAATGTGGCTTTCCTATAAATCCATAAAAGGTACATTACAGGACAGTGTGGAAGTAGCTCAAGGGATTATCACATCAGCATGTAGTTTTGGAGTCATCCTCTCAATATAAAGGCACATTGCTTCATAAACATTCCTTCATGGTTGGCTAGAGGGACATTGAGCCCCAGCACTGCTGACCAATCAATCTTCAGTGTGTGGATCCACAAATGTCCTCCATATGGGATGTAGAAGCGACATGATTCATTGGTTCTATATGATTGATTCTTAGACTAGTATTAAAACAACTCCTCATATTCCTGTCCCCCCCTCTGTGTGTATGGAGTTTGAATACTCTCCATTTGCTTCTGGAGGTTTCACCCCCACAGAAACCAGATGTTTTTGAAATGGTGTCTTGAGATGTTGAATACCTGTTGAGGGTTATTGTTTGTGTGTGTGTGTGTGGTTATGTATATGTTACATTGTGGGGACCAAATGTCCCCACGATGTAATAAAGACCTGTTATTTTGACCTTGTGGGAACATTTTTTCATTCCCCATTAGGGGAAACTCTGTTTTATAAAAATCTGTGAATGCAATAAAAGAAATCTAAAATTGCCAAAAGTCTTGTATTATGTTTGGTTATTTATGATTATGGTTAGGGCTGGGTAGGGGTTAAGATTGTCATCGAAGGTATTAGGGTTGTAGTCATACAAAAAAATGGAGAATTCCCACAAAGATATAGATATCTAATCTGTATGTGTGTGAACGAGTGTGAACCCTGCAAAGTCTGGTATTAACAACAATATAAGATGATGACAAAGATGAAATTAATGCAATCCTGTACTGGATGGGCAGTTTTCAAGATGGATAGACACATTAAAAGTAAAAAGCCAGTAAACAGCTTATCGGGTGCATATTATATGCAAATTCATCAGTTTCAGAAATGGTTTGAGCTTCTTAGCTCTGCTTATGAATCTGTTCTTTGCTGTATAAGCGAGTAACTACCACTCCTTGCCGAAGCAGCTAACCAAATATTCCATCAAAAGAGACACTATCTGAGCTTCTGTGTTTTTGGACCCTATTTTAACTATGCAAAAAGTTCTTCTTGGATGTGGCCAACCCACATTTGCTAGTTTAATGGCTGAAAAATAGTTGCAATGCTAAGCGCATGGTTCAAAAGGGTTGTACTTCGTCGCATATATTTTTGGGGAAGTTACTCACAAAAGTAATCTTATAAAGACAGTAGTGGAAAATTCAACTCCAGAAAGTACAAATCCAGACCAAGGTTTTGTTTCAACCAACCAGTTGAGTACTCTGTGATTGTGACTCTTTATACTCAACTGGTTGATACAGTTGTATAATGCCCACGGGCGCTCTGATGGCCACAAATACATTTGCTATTTAAATGACATGGGGGCTAGTAGGGAAAATGACAACTTCAGGCTCATGCTAGTGGAGAAACTTGCGTCAAATCTGGCACCGCTTTGTATTAGAAGCAAAAGAGGGCCCTTTATGTCATTCATTGTATTTATATATGATGCAGAGTATTACACCTGATTTTCAATGAATTGGCTAAATTCTTGCACAAAGGCTTGATAACTATATAATTTGCACATATTTGCATATATTGTACTACTCATATTTTTGCATATATTGTACTACTCATATTTTTGCATATATTGTACTACATATATTGAGTTGCAGTCAGAGGATTCCCTGTTTAGAAGGGGTTTCATTAATGAGCAGATGTACCTAATAAACTGGCCACTCAGTATAGAACTAATCACACAGACTTCATATACGATTGATAGATTTTTTTTTTTGTGACAACCTTTTAAAATGACTTGTTCAACAGTTGTGTGTGGCTTATACTAGTAATTGAGAAACAGTATGTTTTTGTGACATTAGGTGTAATCTTCCAAAGAAATTGTACCTTTCTGTTTTGATTGCTAACTTTATCACGATGTTGGATCATCTCAGAACTTGGATTCCAGGCATTTTACGTAGTATATTGCAATTGTTTGATTGTGCCTAATACCTGTCACAGAATAAGCTCTTCTCAGGAGCGCATCACCCATTGCTGGTAGGAAGCACTCTGCGGGTTTCAAACAGTTCCCCAGGAGATACCTTTGTATCCCTGCCTTTCCTCAGTGATGGAATGATCCACTGTGCTTCAGCGACAAACCTTATAGTCACAATGGTCTTGGGGGACCCCCCACCCCATGCTACATTTTTACAACAGCAATCGAAGATCTGTGAAAATTCTTGATTTTACAGTCTGTATTATCAATAACAAACAATCAATAGGATGTCAGTTTTTACACATGTTATTTTTTTAAGAGGAATAAAATACTTCATTTAGTTTACAACACCTGATGTCTCATTTGATGACAACTGGCCTTTTAAGCTGCTTACAGCTGTGTTGGTTGCTTGTATTTATTTAGGTGTTTCCTTAACTTTTTAAGGTTTTATAATATGCCTCTTGCATTTCATTAAACTGTGGCTCATTATTAATATTATTATTTTGCATGCTTTATAGACCTATCTATATACAGTCAATATGCAGTAAGAATCCTATTAACAAACAAACAATTAACTTTGTGTTCCCTGATTCTGTAGTTAATTGCCTGATAATAAATGATGTTCCTGCCATTTTTTCAAATGTTCCACATTTTATGTATTTGAAATGGTTGTTGTAAAGTTTAAGCTCTTGTACAAGTGCGGGGAATTCTCTGTGTTCTTGCTTTCTTTAGAACTGGATGTATGCCATATCTTTTCCTTTTTCTTTTGACTTGTTCGCTCAAATAAAATGAGAAAAACGCCGTTGATTCTAGTTCTTGCTGGCAGTTGGACAGTTTCTTTCAGGATGCGAACCTTACTCCATCAGTTATGAAATTTTGTATTGTGTTTGGTGTGAAAGTTTTTGATCCATCAAATTTGTATCCAAGTATTTCGGAATCATTGACCGTCAAATAATTGTTCTCCTAGTTAACACAATAGCCTATGGCAAATATAGATTTAATATTCAAGCCATAGAAATAAGTTGAAATTCAGTGTGAAACCTGTTCCTAACATGTCTCATGTCTGTGCAAACTCTGTGGAATCGTGCATCTATATAGACTGCACGTCTTCTCAGCACAGCAGAAACCTCAGCGAACACCAGGAGTGTGTGAATCATATTTTCCACTCTAGCTGATGGTTGCAGATTTGTGTGTCTTGCCTGAAGGAAGGCACCCTCTGAAAGAACTTGATTGACTTTGCCATCTGCTTATGTGGCCTGAGGTGGTGGTGTCATGGTCAGGTGGAAATAGGGAGGGGTGGAGGGAGGGGAGTGGTGAACCTGACGGATGGTCGCCCTCCCCAAATAGTCTTATTCAGCATTAATGGCCGACTGCCTGGTCGATGCTGCATGCAAAAAATGATCAGTGCCGATGGTTATGTTCTCATGGCTCCAGGAAAGGTGAGCTAAAATGATCTTGGGAAAGGATTTAGAGTCTAATGGGCACTGAGTGGGTAGGACATAACATATGTAAGCTTTCAGCATTGAATGTACATTGATTCAAATAAGTTTTATCATTTAAAGTCAGGCAGAAGCAGAATATGTAAATAGTGGCTACACCTGTAATTTATAGATAGACTTTCACAGCATTATTAACAACCCCCCCAAAGCTTAGGTTTCTAGGGAATGTGTGTATGTGTGTGGGGGGGGGGGAGGGGGTTGGCTATGCCTAAGGTGCCGTTGTATTATTATTATTATTATTGTTGTTGTTGTTGTTGTTGTTGTTGTTGTTAGCAAAACAACAGGGAACTGGATTAATGAAAATAATTATTAAATATTAAAGAAAATAATCAGTGTAAGACTGATGTCCAAAACTGCTTGTGAGCAGATTATGGATCTTGAGAGTGATTGATGTCACACTGTCAGCTGGTTAAAGGGGAAACAGCAGAGCAGAACATGCCAATATACAGGTGAGGCCAAACGTTTACATACACCTTGGCTAACAATTTACAGACTTAAATCCTCCCAACTTCACACATTTTATATGACAAAACATTTCACGTGTTAAGCCAATTAGAGTATTTAATTTATTTCAATAAGATTTTTATTCAAAATAATATTAACGAGACAAGCTTACTTCAGCTTTTAGTTACGATGTCAGATATTCACTGGGTCAAAAGTTTACATATACCAAGTTGACTGTCTCTGTAAACAGTTTGGGACACCCATGGTTGTATTTAAGGGCCTACCTGCAGAGTCAGTGTCTTCTTTTGGGGAAATCAAAAGAACTGAACCAAGATGTTAGGGAGAAAATTATGGATCTCCACAAGTCGGGCTCCCCCCTGCTAGCTGTCTCCAAAAGGTTGAACATACCATGAGCAACTGTACAATCAGTTGTACAAAAATAATTTTAAAAATTGTCTCATTCCGGAAGGAGGCGCAAATTAACTCCCAGGGATGAATGAACTATGGTTTGAAAGGTTCAACAAAACCCCAGGAAAAGAACTAAGGAACTGGTGAAGGAGTTGGTGGGAAGAGGAACAAAAGTTTCATCATCCAACATTAAGAGACCACTTCAATTCATCATGGCTTGAAAAGTGGTCGAATAAGGAAGAAACCATTCCAAAATATTATGAGAAACTTGTAGAAAGCTGTCCTGAGTGGTTGATAGAAGTTAAGCAATTAAAAGGCAATTCCACCAAATACTAACAAAGTGTATGTAATCTTTTGACCCACCGTAAATCTGACATACTGACTAAAAGTTGATGTAAGTCTGTCTCTTCACTATTATTTTGAATCAAACTCTTATTTAAATAAAGTAATTGTAATTGACTTAACACTTTGTTTTGTAACATAAAATGTTTGAAGTTAGAAAGATTTGAGTCTGAAAGTTGTATGTAACCTTATTGCCACAATTGTACGTGCAATGCTGAGAGAAGGGCCCAGCGTAAAAAATAATACAAGCTAACCCCCTGTTACCTCTCATGACCCTGTCCTGTCACCTGACTCTTTTTTCTGAAATGTCTGGTCACCTCACCCCTGGCAAAAATAATGCATATATTAATAATTAAAATGTTTTCCAGCAGGAAAAATCTGGAAAATTCAAGAAATGTAATTTCACATAGAAAATACCATATTTATGTGATCACTTATATGGGGGCTGATTCATTGCTGAAGTAACTTCTTGTGGTTTCTGTCTTTTCATGTCCGGTCAAATATACATCAGAATTAAGCCAATAAGCAACTGCTGAAAAGTGCTATGTTGCCATTCCAAGCTTAATTCTTACTCTGACCTGTTCATAATGCCAATCATTCTGCCTCTTTAGATTTAATTAAATCCATGACCAATTTCCACCAGGATTACTGACTTATTTGCAATCAAGAAAAAAAGGAAAATGTTGAAAGATGAGTTCCGCTCAATAAACAATTTTTTGCAATGCTCTTTACCTCCCCCCCCCCTCCCCGCCACAGAGTAACCAGCATTCCACTCAGTCAAAGGGCATACTCTCACATTCCAGCACTAAGTGCTGTTAGTTCAGCTCAGTCCTGTTTTCTGATATCTCTCTGTGTATGCTGTTGGTATTGATTCGTGTCATCTGATGAAAATGCACTCAGCATCGATTGACTTGGAATCCGTCTTTAATATTTAGAAATGGTTTACTGGTGCATTTTCAGATGTATGTTAAAAATCCAGTTTATTATGAGATGCTTATTTGTCCATAATACCACCAGTGAAATGCCTCAGCATTATCAGAACAATATGCAGAAAACCATAACATCGCTTTTAAAGCAAAGCATAGTTATATATTAGTATAATTGGTCTGTTGCTTTTACATTGCTTACATCTAGCATTTCAAAATTAGGTGCCCTGTTTCATCATTTTCTCCATGTTCTGAGAATATATTTTAGAAACAAGGGTAATAATACTAAATAACGTTTTTCTCTCTCTAGAGCACATGCAGTTACATGCTATCTAGAATACCTTATCACTAAGCCCAGTCTGAGTTGTCATTACAGATTGGTAATGAGATCATGAGAGCAGTTATCAAGACCTAGTTTGTTCATTTTAACCTCAAACATAAATACAGAATACCTAATTAGAGGATATGTATATACAGGGCATTCTTAAAGTATTCAGGCCCATTCACTTTTTTCACATGTTGTCATGTTGCCATATCCTAAAATCACTGAAATTCACTTTTTCCCTAATCATTCTTCACTCACTTTTTCGAAGCACCCAATATTGTGACTCTGGTTTCTCAGTAACAGCCGCCATCCTGACATTTTTTAGAGTACAGTGTCTAGAGTTGATAGATAAAGTGTGATGAATAAAAAGCTTACAGGAAGGCCACACGTACAAAAATGACAGCTCAGTACAGCAGAGGAACACAAAACTTGTTAGCCCTCAAAGCAGCTCTATGCAGTACTAGCTGCTCGGACTTAATAAAGTGGTCAATAAGTGTATATATCACATATGAACAGCAATATACACAGTCTTTGAAGTGGCGAAAAGCAGGTGCCGGTACTCCCCTTGTTATACAGTACCAGCAGATAATATAGAAGTGCCAGTACTCTGAAGAGAAAAGCAATGAAATGCTGTTACAGCTGCTGGCGAGTACCAGCCCACTTTAAGCACTGAATATAGATATACTGTAGCTACATAACTTATATAACATGTACATACTGTATATAGAATACTTTCTAGACTTGGTGCTGTTCTGTTTTTTTCATCACCTTGTGCTTTACTAAAAGCATTTAGACAGGTTGTACCAGTTGGACTTTTTAAGAAGTGATCCTAAGAAATGTTGGAATGTATGTCTTTTTTTTTCTGGCCAGGTCTCAGTGTCCAACAAAGCGTGACCAGATGTTCATCAGTTAAACTGGGACCCTTGTCGCCAAACTGACTTCATTTAATTTTATCATGCTTGAATAGATTTACAACAGCGGGGGATTTCATGTGTGCCTAGGATGCAGAAGGACTTCCATGGGCAAGAACCCCGGCAAGCTTCCTTGTATTCCAGTCAGATCCAACCTCAGGGCCTTTCACTCCTATTTTTCCCAGAGTGCTGCTCAAGCTGACAGCAGAACTCAATTAAAAGCTTGGGAAAGCCATTTAGCTATGTTACTCATTACAGCGTTAGAGGGACTATAGAGCACAATGAGTGAGCTCAGGACATTTATTTATTTGTTTTTCCCTTTTTAACTGCAAGCCATTCTTTATGTTTCCCATTTACCCCTGCAGCCTCAAATCCCTGCAAGCATTAGCAAGTTGTTTTATAGCTCTACATTAGTCTTTCTTTGAGGAAAAGTAAGTTAAATAAAAAAGAATAGTCAGGTAAAAGCCCACATGGCCACTGAAAATACTTTAGCTGTTATCAAAGTCAAGGAGCCTGACGTTGTATAGAATACCACCTTTCTTTTGCTGAAGATGGGACTCACGTATTGCATGGCGTTCAGTCATTATAAACACTTTCCCCTCTCCATTGTCTTAAATGTTTTTGCACATAGAGGGATGGGAGAGCTGCTACAAAGTAATGTGATTTAACAGAAATTAATTTTAGACATTTGCACATTGCTTGTTATTGTAGTACACTTTCCATTATACCCCAGACACCTCAGTTTAAATTCTAATTTTATTTTATTTTTTTTTAATAAAAAATCTTTTAATTATTGAAGCTTTTAAAGGAAACCACCAGAATTCTTTACGTTTAGTCACTTCTTCTAATGCAGTTTCCTTTATTTAGGATTTTTTTATAGCAAATTATTTTTACTTGAGTGTTGGATCATTTGACTTTTTTTGGACCGAAACAATTATGGTCAAAGAATATCATCAAACCAAATTAATTCTAATTGAAACTCAGGCCTGTTTTAAAGCTTTAGCATATATCACTCTTTTTGTTATGAATATGTTTTGAAAATCAATGAGCATTTTAATAATCAATTGGGTTAAATGACTGAGTGTTACTGAAGTTAATATACATGTTTCTATATTGCTGTTAGCTAATTTACCTTACACATTTGTTCATTTGGCAGTTATAGTTCCACTATGTTTATCTATACATCATTCAGGTCTATATTGTACGTTAATTGTACAAGTGTACTTTCCTCTGTTCAACTGGTAAGAGATCAGGATTTGTCTTCAAATTCTGGTGACTGAAATAGCAATTTAAACATTTTGAGGCTGCCTTGGCACTCTGCAGTGGGGTATTAAAGAAGATTTATCTGAGTGGGCCTCAACTATGGTTTATAGGCCATTTCCCTCGGATCTTACTCTGCGCCCTCAATATCCCCCATAACCCACCCCGTAAATAAATCAACCACAAAGGCAAGGTTTCTATCGTTGGGGATTTAATTTACCCGACAAGCACTGAGCCAATGCAAGTTATTTTCAAACAGACAGAATGTAAAAGAGTTCTAGGAAAAGTGTGTGCCTAAAAATGAAAAATAAGAGAGAGACAGCGAGAGGTAACATAGAACCTTAAAGTGCAACACTTAATGTCTGTTTAATGGGAGACATTGTTGTGATTACAGTTTTTTCCTGTCCTATTACAAATATATTTGCACTTTTAAGTTTTACAAAATCTGAATTAGGATTGAGAATTACTAGAATTGTAATGTTAAGGCCAAAAGTAGGGTGTGTTATAGGAGTGTATGGATAACAGAATGTTTGTGGGAGTCTGGCACTGAACCGTTCCTTGGGTCCCTCAGCCCAAGTTTAAGGGAAATGAAGACTACAGCATTTGCTTTGTTCGAGCATAGAAATATGACAATCAGTTTACCGTGGATACAGCATAATATTTATGTGATGCCATGGAAATAATGGAAAAATGATAACCCTGATAACCAAAGACAGGGCTACTTCTATGCATGTCATTAAGATACACATTTTCCCTTTTTATGCTTTTGGTTGAAGTGGATGTGGCTGTCACATTCTGAGGTAGGAAGGAATGAAGCTATGCCATTTGATATTTATTGTATGTCCCCACAATTGTTCCATATTGTATTCATTTATTTGTTTGTTTGCTTTATTTAAATTGCATCACAGAATCAAGCAAGAGAGGAAAGATGGTTTAATATAAATAAGTGCTGATGTCGTAGCAATTCCTGCTTAAAATCCCTGTTCATATGATAATGTATGTAGTAGATTGACGTATAATTTCTCCATTCAGGTGCTAAGAAAACTAATGAACATTTCATTGCTTGTAAAAGTGGGAGTTGCTCACAAATGTAAGTGTCTCACCTTCCCATTAAGTCAATTAAAACCTATTAGTGGGGCATATTGGGGCACGCATATGTTACAGCTGCTTCCATAAATCTGCAGTGAAGGGATAATAGGTGTTTAAATTTGACTTGTCATGCTCAGTACTTGCCTCCCTTGTTCCACTCTGAGATTTTGGCTAGCATGTGTAAGATTTGAGTTTGGGTTGGTATGATCCCCTCAGGCAGCTCATTTCAGAGACCACAATCCAAAGTCTTGGACACGTGCTCTGCTAAACAAAGGAGGACATGGATGAGTGATTTCCAGGGAGACTGCTGTTCGTCTGTCGTCCGTTCTCCATTTCAAGAGTCAGTGGAGAAAAAAATGAATAAGACATAACATCCTTTGAAATAATGGTTATTTCAATAATAAAAATGAAGCTAAGCATACACAGTACACATGGAAATAAACTGTAAAAAATAAACAAATCAATTAATAACACTCTGGAGCAGGAGGGTCAAAAAATAAAGTATTTTGAGAATCAAGACTAAATACTCCAAATTAATAATAGATAATAACGTTAAGTAACAGTTAAAATGGCGTTTGCAAAATGCTGATCATAAAACCATGTTTAGCCAGACCAAGCATATACTTCTTCAAGATAACGGTTTGCTTTTATGTGTTGTGTTATGTTTTGCTCGTCCATGGGGAAAATCTAAAAACATCCTTGTACAATTTCTGTTAATACACTTTGTTATTAGAAATATTACAACTCTAACTTTTTTGAAGAATCTCAAACTCTCTGTCATATGTTACAGATTAAGATAAATAAGTTCTGTTATTATTGTTATTATGATTATTATTATCATCATCCTGATATTCTTCATAATTTTGGGAGATTATATTCTCAGGGTGAGCAGGATGGGGTGCAAGAAAAGAGAACTTCCCCATGGGGATCAGTATCATCATCATTATCATCATCATCATCATCATTATTATTCCATCCATCCATTTTCCAGAACCGCTTATTCCATTTCGGGTCGCGGGGTGTCCGGAGCCTATCCCGGAGACTGCGGGCGGAAGGCAGGGAACAACCCAGGATGGGGCGCCAACCCATCGCTGATCATTATTATTATTATTATTATTATTATTATTATTATTGTTGTTGTTGTTGTTGTTGTTGTTGTGTAAATGAAATGTGTATTGTTTCAAATGTCATAGTTATGTATGAAATGATTCGTCAAAACAAAGCAGCACTTAGTGATAAGATTAGTTTTTGTTCATGGAGGGAATAGGTTTAAGCCATTTTAATTATAAGTGAAAAAGTGTTGGTTTATTGGTAGGCTGAATGTCATGACACTGCCTTTTTCACCATGATAAGGAGGAAACACGGCAAATGTTCAGCTTTAAAGAAAATCTCACCACTGTCAGATGACTAAATGTATCTGCAAATTACTTCTTGTTTTCTGCGAGAACATTTCTGAAATAGAGATAACCAGCCAATTATTTTGTTGACATTTTCATGAAGTTATTCATGCATGCCCAAAGCTAAATTTTGCAGTTTTGTCCATTTGAACTATTACTTCAGTTTTTAATTATATAATAAAATGACAAAATTATAAAGATTCATTTTTCTAGTACCTTGCAAACATTTTCTAAATTTAACCACCATATATACTTCCATGTCAATAGGCAGCTTTATTTAATTATCTTTTTATTTTTTTGTTTGTGTTTTGAATTGACTGTTTTATTAATTTCTTTTTGTCTGTAGTCTGTAGTGCTATGATGCAACCTAAAGGTTTATTTACGTTTTTCATATATGTTTGGTAAATAGTTTTTTCATGCCTTGCTTTGGAATCACCTATACTGTACAATGTTTCAAGGCCTGTCTATAATTGTGAGAAAAACTATAAGAAGACTCTGTTAGGAAAAGCATCAATAACAGAATCATCATTGAAGATGATGCCAAAGAATCACACCAATGGAATTTGGCTGAGATGTAACATCCTTTGCTGAATATTTATAATCCATCCTTTCTGGCTTCTTATGTCACATGTATAAAAGGAACAGTCTGTAGTACAGACACCAAGCTAAATGATTCAATCAGATATGATTTGTCTAATCTATTGCTGAAATTACATATTCCTTTATAAGCAGTGTGGCATTTAATTCTCAGTTTCATTAAGTGCGGGAAGCTTGTGGCATCAATTCACAGTGGGTGGTACACAGAAGAGGAGCTCAAAGCCAATGAAAAAGGGCTGAGTTTGGCATCACTATGGGATTGGAGCAATGATCCCTTTTAGACATGTTTCAGGCGTGCTTCTTTTTGCAAAGACATGCTCCTATGTCTGCAATTTCAGGTGCAAGCCTCAAAGCCTGACAGCTTTATTCCAAATCTGATTGGCCCTTTTTCTTGTGCATGTTTATTCCTTCAATCCCAGCTACTAACTGACATGCTGCAATTATTATATGCTTATTAAATCACTTTACCAAGTTTACCGAGGTTTCATGTGTCAGTCAATTCCTAATTAAAATATGTCCTCTTAAACCTACTAGACTCACTGAGTTACCCCCTATTTTTTATTGCCTGTGTTCTGTGGGATGTACGTATTCCTGGCTGTTACTGAAGTTCACCCAGAGGTCCTAGAGAGAGAGAGAGAGAGAGAGAGAGAGATGCAGATCATAGATTCTCCTGCTCTTATCCACCCTCTTTGCCCCAGTTATGAGGATTAGCCTGCCATTTCTGACATATTCTCTTTCATGTGGAGTTAAGGCCTGTTGAAGTTTATGGTGGTTCTTGACATAAGAGTAAAATATTCACCTAGTTTACACAACTCTGCGGGGCTCACTCTCTTTGCCATTACTACAAACATCTGTTTTTTTAAAAAAAAAAAAAACTGTTAAATTAAGTTAGTCTAAAACTAAACTTCAAGGACTGTTGATAGGAGTGCCAGCTATAGAATGTTCAGCATACAGAAGAAAGCAAGGCATACAGTAGAGGGAGGAGGATAGGTGGATGATGTCAAGAGGAGATGCGGGTAACTAACTTTTAATGCTGTCCTTCAATAGGATCTCAGAAGGCCAATGAAATTCCTTGAATGACATATGAGCTGCCTCATGGAAGCTAACCTCATTCAATAATTAAAATTGAAAAGACTTTGGCTTGAACCTAGGTTTCACAAAGTTATTAAATCAAATGCCTTTTGGGTCAGAATGTAGCAAACTGGCAAATTAAGCAGACCTACAATTGTCATTTGATCAAACATATTCATTTGATTAATGCGCTTGATTTAGAGAAATATCCCAAACAGAGTTTCACTTGGACTGGAGATATTCTGCCCTCATTTAAGAGTCTTCATTTCAACTGTTCTTTAGCTAGGCAGATGGATAACTTGTACACACACTTCTGCATTAGAAGAAATGTATTGTTCTTTCAATCAATTCAGACTGCACCAGAAACCAGAGTAAAACTAATGTAGAAATATTCACAATTACCGGAATGTTAAACTAATACATACCTAAACACAACCGAAATTTTGTTTCAAATGATTAACAAAGGTCATTAGCATATTGAATGTTAACTTAATTTAACTAAAATTCTGTAAAATCACGGAAACCAACAAATACTATCACACTTGAGTCAGAGAGTCTTGTTCTGTTTATTATCCTTACAAAGCACTAAAAAGATAGTTTCTACCCATATATACTTGAAAAACAGACCATTTAAGGTTCTGTTTTTTTATGTTTTTTAATATTTCATCAACAAAACTCACAGCCTTTTTTTAATGGTTTGGTGAGATTTCTGTTTGATCCTGCTGGCACCATTGCTGACTCCAGAGGGTTATGTCATGCAAAAAGATGGACTGAGTTTCACTCATCTTCCTCAAAGATGGCCATGGCTCTGTCCCAGTACATGGGTTGCATCCATCAAAGGCTACACAAATACATCCTTCTTTTCCTATGCCACAAAGGATCCTAAAAATGGCACAGGTAAAGTGGGTTTGTCCCAACTAGGAGATAGGAGGCACTTTGTGACACAAGGGTAAGGGTGGAAACAGCTGGTGACGTACATCAGAAAATTTCCATAGGCCAGATTGTTCCATTTCACAATGCTTTCAGTTTGACCTTCGGAGAATGCCACTACGTCTTTGTAGACTGTGTCCTTCAAAGGATGCAGCACATGAATTGGGACACAGCTTATGTGTGTCTCTCACTAAACACTAACAATTTTTATACTACACACTATTACATCTGCCCCTGCATTAGTAATTGGTTCATTGAACCTGCTATGGTCTGGATTCAGTTAGAGCCCAACCTTACTTAAGGAGAGCAGTGCTCACTGCTTGGTTATCAGCACTGCTCTTTGAGTGTAGGGCTCAGTATTAACCTTGTCAGAGGTTTGGTTTTTGCGGCTGTTAGTGTAGGTGTGTTTTCTCTGTTTTTGTCAGTAGCCAGCTGGTACTGGCTTGGTTGTGTGGGTAGCCCCTGGGGTTCATGGTCCCTATTGACTGCCATTTGTCCTTGGGCTTCTGGTGGCGGGTTTGCTGTTTCCCTGCAAGCCAAGCGGTCATTGCTTGGTCACAGAGTAATACATGGCCTGCTCTACCACTTGATCTGGAGCCGGATGCCATTCCGTCAGCCTTACCAGCAAATGCATGCCTTATTATCTTGTTATGCATTGTTTATGCATTCTTGCTGTTCACTCAGAGGGAAAGCTGACTGACTTGCAGCAGATAGGGGGACACTAAAAGGCTCTGTAAAATTTAACTGGCGTAATGAGGAAATAAGTAATTTATCGGCTGTATGCTCATTGCCTTCATTAGGAGTCTTATGTACGAGTATCTATCATCAGAGTGCAGTGATCAGCAACGTAGGGTTTATGGAGCATGGACAGTCCCCTTGTTACAATCATTGTTACCTTTGACAGCTGTGAGTACACAGGCATTGCACAAAGCACAGTGTTTATAATTACCATTTTCAAGTGGAAAATATATGATATTTATCGGAAACTGAAGTTTAGTTTGAATTTAATCTGTTTTTGAAGAAGAAAACCATGTTAAATTTAACTTTCATTTTTTGATTATTTGTTAAATTACCACAAAAAAATCAGATTGTGGGAGTTTATTGTGGTGAAATGAACAAAACATTTTTCAACGCATTACATGTATGACATAAATACATACCACAGCAACAACTTTTTTTTTGTTTGATTCCAAATCTATAATTGTGACATACAAATTCATTCTATGCCACAATATTTTAATAAGCAATAAATAATCTTTCATGTAAAATGCATTCATTGCATTTGATTTCAGACACATTTATGCCCTACACTGGACTGGCCTCCATCCAGATCCAGGCTGTCCTACTCTTACACTTTACAGATCTGGCTACAGGTTCAAAGCAACAAACTAGAGAAGTGGTTATGGATGTAATTAATATACATTTTTCTGTTAAGAATAATATATATTTTTTTACATTGATTCATGGATAGGCATTTAAAATGGAATGGAATCACATTTAACCTACTTTTCTATTGATAACGATGATCATGATGCATTACAAGCAGAAGAATCTATCTGCATTGTAAATAGGATCATCAGTGTTTCGATATGCAAAATCCTAATGTCATTAAAATTCAAGTTGATTCCTGCATAATATTTAATAAGCTCATATAACAGATGCAAATTTAATTCATCTTGTAAAAACATATAGGTGTACTCTCTGTCCTCATAAAATGTTTTTTTCCTTTAGAAAAAACTAATTTACATACTCAACCCTGCTAACCATTGTCATAACCTTTTTTTTTTCGTGGTTGATTTTTCAAGGAACAGTCAAATATCAAAATATCAAGAGAAAGACAAAAAGTCATGTTTTATTCAAAGGCACAGTTAAAGGACCCTTTCTCCTCAGAGAACCTAGGCTGTAGCATTCAGAGCTATAACAGGCCATTTCTCTGGGACTCTGTGTTTATCCACATATGACAGATGCATCAAGGCATGAACAAAGAAAGCAGGCTTTGTTGTCTGTCCCCTGCTGTTGTTTTGGATAGTGGACATAGAAATCAAGCAGGTTGTTAAGTGTGAGAGGAGCCACGCAAGACAGGCAAATCAAAGGAGGTGCTTTGAATAGTTCATTCAGAATAGAATAAACAAGGATTGGTTTAGTGTGTTCCCAAATTAACATAACAATCTTTATTGCAGCAGAACACAGAGTATTGTTAATGGGAGCAGGGCATATAAATGGCTCATGAAAGTCACAGAATCAGTCCACAGAAAACAAATTCTAAGGTTTCTTCATCAAAGCTTGTATGGTTAGATTTGAACACCGCTCAGACGATGTCTGCTTAAGCATGTAACTTGTCATCATTTTATGACCCTAACCAACTGGGAGAATTTCATAAACAGCTGTGATCGTGAAACTACCATGAGGGGTCAGATGGCCACCATGATAATTCTAGAACTCTATTTTAAAATTGGAATTTTGATGATAATTAATTTAGAATTGTTTTAGAAGACATAGGTTTATGTTCCAGAACCTTGTTTCTAATAGAGCAATTATGATTTTCCAAGCAGCTGATATCAGTGCTTATGTTTTCTTAGATTTCCTTATTTATCCTTTAATGCAATAAGAGTAATTACTGCATTGTTTTCTGCTGTCTAAGAATAATACAACATGAAGGGAAATTACATTTTTGGTTTATCTAATTGCTATTCTACTTTTACAGCATAGGAAAAATGCATTAACATTTCTCACTTTGTGCTTTGTATGAAAACCATTGACTCACAGTTGTTATCTATACTACTTTTTTGCAACCTTACCCACATAACATTGCATACTGACACTTTATAAAGTTTGAGCCAAAATTGAATATACAGACAACAATGACTTTTTCGGCATAGTTGTTATGAACTATGACATTAAAGTTACTGGGAAATTAAACAGATTTGTGCTTACATAAATGATTATTGCAATGTCCCGTCACCATACCCCTCTCTGCAGGAAGAAATTTAATTTGATTCTGGTTTTGAAACAGTTCTCTCTTTGTGTGTGTAGAACTGCTACAAGGCTGTGCTGTGATTCCATTGCACTCCCTTCCCCCATCGCTCCCCCTTATACTGATCTCCCGGTCACATTGCACCCAAGTGTATCTTATGCATACAGCTTACCATGTTTAACATGCAAAACCAAACTCCATTGTATTAATTTTAGTTTAAGACCTCAAGGAATATAAAAACTAAACAATGGTGGTACAAAAGTTAAAGAATTGAGACCATTTGTGGTTTGTGTTTGAAAAAGCCAATGGTTAAATATCCAATCAACACTATAGATTATAGTTTGTGCAGGATTCCCTCCATTCCATGGTTGTTCCATTTTAAACAACTAACAACTCCAGTACTGAGCGATAAGGGTAAAAAACTATTCCATTTCTATCACAACCTGGTTGATTGAGTATCCTTTTTGAGATAAGATGTACAAGGGAGTTAAGCACATTCATAAAACAAGTCTTTTGGTCTGCAGAACTTTGCATTTACAGTCATTTTTGTCTATTTAGGTATTTTTGCAATATAGATTGATGTTATCAAGCTCTGATAATATGTCAGTTTTGATAATAGCACTTAATAAAAAAAAATTTACCCAAAGTAAATCATGTCCATGCTAAATAAAAAGTAAAATTGCAACACTGTTTAGAAAAAAGTTCACCTTCAGTTTTTAATATAGTCAGTAATGCTTTCTAAGTTGCACTGAAAAAAATAAATAAACTATTAGAGAAAATTTGTTGTTGAGGAAAACATGTTGTTGATGACATGCTATGCTCTATTTGAGGTGGTGATAGTCATAAGATGTTAAGCTGACTTTTCATTTCAAATGATACTATTTTGTCACAATAAGCTGCATTTATTCTTTTCAAATGTAAATTTTATTGTAGCTTGGTTTTCATGTTGATATTATACATTGGTTCTTTCCTTTTGGCTGAACTTAAATTTATCTTGACATTTCTTGATTCTTCAGCCCTGGGAATCACACAGCTGACGAACCACATGCGTTTTCAAATTATTTGCGTTATAAAAAACACAATTACATCCGTGCTCTTCAGTAACCTTCTAAATCAGGGCCGCAAGTCATTGGTCAAGTGCACTAACCATTTTTGTCCTCTCAAATTAAGGTGATTTCAAATTACCCATCAATTGCACCTTGGAGTCTTTTTCTGTGCCATTTTCACCTATAATAGATATGGATCATATAAATTACATTTCATCACAGACTGTTAATTTGTTTCTTTCATTTTGAAATAGTGGTATTTAACATTGCCCATGCTAGCAATGCAACACAATTCTGGATTAAAATTTTATGAGCATTATATGAAAATTATAATACAGCTTCTTCCTAGACATTTTGATTTTGCTTGTGTTAGTGGTTTCTATTTTACATTTATTCAAACATTTAGATTTTATATTTATTCTTTAGTAATTTACTTTCTGTATTTCACATTTCCCTCCAACCATCCATTTTCTGAAACCACTTGTGCTATACAGGGTTATTGGCTGCTCGTCCTCATATCTTCTGCTCAGTGATACGATTGGTGTGTGGAATTCGGTAGAAGAAAATAGTTCTTGCATTAAATTGTTCACTACTAAGTCTGTGGATTATCTTCAATAACCGGGTCATGATTTCTGGTAAGAGACATTGCTGTTGCCATTCACTCACATTATATTCGAGAGAAGCCGACATTTGTACGACTGATATCTCCAAAACTAGGCAACTCCCAGCAGAACAACCTAGATGGATGAATAGTACCCAAGCCCCTAAAATATATCTTTTTTTCAGTTTTGGGGTGAAGTGCCCCTTTTACTGCACCCACTTCATACTGTGTTCAGGAATCAGGGGCTCTCTTGGAAATTTGACATCATTTGTAGTGGTATTATGAGTGATTAATTTGTGGTTAATTTTCATTTGAAGCCAGTGGAAAAGGAATAGGCCATGGGTATTTGAACAAACCAAACTGTGTATTGGATTGTAATGGATTGGTAATAGGGAGGGGGCATGGATTATGTTTCAGTCTCTGGGATTTTGGGATCAAATTATTTATTAATGAGCCACCTACTCTTCCTCTTTTAAACATGACACCACTCTTTTCTTCATAATACCGGAGGCTGCCCCTTTTAATCCACCTTTTACTTTATTTCCGGATGACAAGGGTTGCCAAGAAAATATATGTACGGCTATGAAAACATAACCAGTTATCCAGCATATTTTTATTACCACCAACCCTGATCCATCTCCCAGGAATCACACCTATGCATTCATCATCCTGTCGCTAAAAGCAGTTGGAAATGGAAAGATGAGACTAGGAAATACGAACACGAAAATTAGCCCCAGTTGCATTCGCCGTTTTTCAAAGACTTAGCATGAACAATTAGGCAAAGCCCCACATCACCCCTGTAGATATAATTGGTTCCAAACACCGCATTTGTTGTTATGCTTGTTCTTATTTCACGTTTAAATGGCCAAAGTGCTCAAACTAATTGGAAAATGTACATATTTGATCATCCACATGATCAAAAACACATTGGTCCAAATTTATTTTAATGTTTTTAATCTGTGCGACAAAGTTTAAGGCTTTATCTCTGATTAAAAACTTTTGTAATCTCCTATTTCACATTAGATATTTAAAGAAAACAGCACAAAAATGCAACATATAAAAATGCTATACAGTATTTATATTGAGGTAATAAAATATGGTCATACTTTATTTGAAACAATAAAAGTGGATGATTTAAGTTAAGTTAGCAAGGTAAATAATGGCTGGGATAGATTTGCTGATCTATTTACAGTAGGCTGGATAAACTTAAAAATTACTATTTCATGGTAGCCAGTGATTATACAATCTACACTTTTTGGGTCCGTTTTATTACCTCTCAATGCCTTCGTTGATAAAACATTGATTACTTGGCAGACCGTAAACATCTTTTTGGTAATAACCTCATTTTCAGCCCTGTGTGTACTTACTTTAGTGTAGCATGAAGATACACTCTTTAATAAAAAGGAATATGATAAAAAGAAGCATTACAAAACTTTAAAATGATGTATTCACTGATTTCACTGCCATATCCCCCCACGTGTTTGCTTTATCTGATGCCTTGGCCATGCCTTCTTGTCTTTTGGGTGCCTTGTGGCATGTCTATCAATTATCATACATTACATGTTGATACTATATTCAACAATTCAACAGTGGTGCTTGTGAGGGAGAAAGCAGTCTATATTGTATAGTTATTGTTCCTTTCACAGTGAGTGAGGATGAGTTTGTGTGGTCATGAGGGATAAACGGGATGCTGCCCTAGAAGGTCTGACTTCAAAAACGCAAAAAAATTCAGAATTAGCCCAGCAAGAAGTAGCATTCATGTGAGGGCATCATGTGGGTATGGTGGTTTCCTCCAAAAGTTTCAAAGGGCAAAGATATTTGGGAAAAGAAGGTTTGTGCAGTCTCACACAATGAGAAAGTCCAACAGTTTGAAAGACAAAGTTGAGCTCATGATTATCGACCCTCCCTTTTTATACGAAACATACTTGACTAAAACTTAATACTTTAAATTAATTTTTGATAACTTGTATTCACATTTCAGACATTATTATCTTGTTTTTCTTTGTATTAAGTGTTTTTACTGTTGTTAAATCATGGTGTATTTTTTAAAACATTTTTAAAGCCTTTCTAAGATTTGATTTTGGATAAAATAATAATAAAAACGGTAACTATGTTTTTATTTATGGATTCGTATGGGATGCCTCAGTTGACCTCTTTCCAAGTTGTCGGGTCAGCGGAAAAATGGCTCTTGGGACTGCGTATTCTTTAGATCATGGGGTTACCATCGGTTTTCCGTGACTACTCTGTCAGCGAAAAATGACTGGCGAGGGATAAAAGAAGGAGGAGAGAAAAGAGCCTATTGCCTGTTGGCCTTTTCATCCATGTTGACTTCTTACCAATATTTTGATAATTCATGATATTACCGGTGAACAGCTTCAAATGTTATTTTATTTGGTATAAATACAAGTCATTATAAGCCCAATACAACCCATCACCCAGGTCTAATATGACCAATAGGCCAACACCGTATCTATTGTGAAGCACTATGGTGACAGAATGTTTTGATGGGCTTGGTTTTCATTGCCAGGGGATAATGAGCTTACCATACATCAAAATGTCACTTTGTCTAAGAGGATAAATGCCCTCTTTTGTTTATAAAAGCCCCAGTGCATTGACCCGCTGCCTTTTTGCAGGAGCTGGCAGTGAAGCACTTCCAGAGTCCCTCCCTTCTGTGGCAGGGACACTCCCACATTTTGTGCAGGAGCCGGAGGACGCCTACATCATCAAGAGCAACCCCATCAAGCTACGCTGCCGGGCCGCCCCCGCCCTCCAGATCTTCTTCAAATGTAATGGGGAATGGGTGCATCAAAACCAGCACGAGTCCCGGGAGCACGTAGATGAGGGCACAGGTAAGGAGCAATTCGCAAGTCACACTCAGCCCAGAGAAATCTCCGCTAATTAGCCAAAGTGAAAAAGATTGCACATTCTGTTTAAACGTTCATGCATTGCTTACAATTGGAAAGCCAGCCATGATTTTACCAAAATGCTACCATGTACTTTAGTCAAATAAAGCTAAATAGGAGATTCACATCCTGCCTGCTAATCACATATAGGATGTATGGAACAGTAGTGAAAAAAATAATCGGACCATGAGAAACACGTAAAAAGATTTAGCCTAGAAATTTAGTTTCTCATTTGACTTTTTGTCTATATATCTAGTCACAGAGTACCATCTCCTCTATTATTTAAAAGCAAGTCACATTTCTAATTTGAACTTTATAAGAGAGCAACTATGTTTATTGCAAAGCAGTTGAATTTACACTGATCTTCACTTTGGAACTGACACCTCCTTAGCCTCCTCTCTTCTTAGAGTAGCGTTCATTGCTTGATTTGAAATTCAGTCCAGTTTCTGACTTCATGTTTAAACCTGGTGGAAGCTCTGCCTCAGGTTACAAGATACTTGCCTAGTGCTCAGAATAATGAATATATAGGTTTTTTTGTTGTTTTCATATGTAGTACATAAAAGTACATAATTTTAAGCTTGACCTAATTTTAACAATGTCAGAAACAGGTTTCTTAATAATTCTGCTGCTGTTTGTTGTTGATCATTGAATATCTTCTACCATTTGCAGAGAAAACTTGTTTTATTCCTCCTCTAAAATGTGCTTGGATTAGCATGTAGGAAAAACATGTCTAGCATCCACTAGAGATGTTTAAGTAGAGAGTCTATTTAAATCGTTTTTAAAAGTTTGGTATTGTCCATTTGAGTTTTGTGAAGTTGTTATGCACCTGAAAATGAGGACGTCTCCCAGATTTTTTCCCCCTATTTTCTGTATTATTTGATGCCAAGTTTTACATTTCACTTTTACCACCTCTTTAAATTTCACAAAATGCGTTATATCCAGTATCAAAAGTATGATAATGAATTGATTTGACAAATAAGGAACAACATTAGATACTTAGTTAGACATGGTGACTCACAGAAATATGTAAATTATTAATGCTTAAAGAAGGAAAATCACAGTTAAAATGAGGATATTGGTAAATCTCAAAATAAACAGTGAATACAAATTCTAGACATTTAAAGAATTGAGCACTGCATTTCTTTCTTAAATCTTACATTTCTAATATCCATCCATTTTCTGTAACTGCTTATCCTATTTGGGGTTGTGGGGGGTCCAGACCCTAAACCCAGAATGGGGCACCAACACATCGCACAGGACACTCAAACACACACACGCAGCTTGGCAACTCCAGTCAGCCTCAGTATGTTTTTGGACTGTGGGGAGGAAACTGGAGTACCCAGAGGAAAGAAAAAAAAAATTATATATATATATATATATATATATATATATATATATATGGTAAATAACCATTTACCAGGTTTCATGATCAGGTATTTTAAGCTTGAGCTAAACCTGGGTATTAAAACCTGACTGGCCAATGATGGCCAGTTAGTGCATGTTTTACCCCTCACTAATAAGACAGGCTGCGAGACTTCAAGGTGATGATAAGTGGTGATGATATATTTTTTTTCTTACAGACGTAAACCACAAATAAAAAATCAGCAATAGTCTATGTGCCTGCTTCATTGACCTTAGAAAACATCTGTCAAAAGTTTCACAGAAACCAAACAATGTGTTACTCTTTATGAATCTGTTTTTCTATTTTAAAAAGATGCCAACTGAAACTGATTGGAAGCTGGGGACCGTACTATTTGGAAAATTAAGCAGCTTTATAACTAATCCAAAGTACTGTTGTACCAAATTTAGTGACATTTAGATCAAAAGTCTAGGGGAAGATGTCTTTTAAAGGTTTTGGAAAAAAATCAAAATGACACAAAATTCATCATGGCAGAAATGACCAGGGCTATCTTCACCGAATAGAGAATTCTCGCCATGTAATATGGAATACTGTTATTACAGACATTCAAAGAGGCATTAAATTTACGTTACTATTTGTCTAAAATATACTACAAATAAAACAGCAAGTTTGATGTAAAAGTCACATGAATTTTATGAATAGATTTAGTTTTTAAAGAACTTGCTTTTTTGACTTTTTTGACATTGCTATAGAATGACTCCAAAAACAGACACTCTTCTTTTATTAGCAACCCAATTTTAACCAAGGGAAACCTTGTTAGAATGTCTTGACAAATCCTAATTGTTGTCCTGTGATGTACATTCCAAAAACATACACCTGGGAGGCTGGGACATATATAATCCAGTGCAAGAATAATCACAGTAATGAATAAATCTTAATTTTAAGTGTTATTTTTGTGGTTATATAATAATTCTATTATCCAGGTTATATAAATTAAGGTTCCTATTAATTCCATCACCCACCACACCTAAAGTGTAGGTGAGTCTGTACAGAATTAAAAAAATAATTTTTACTGGGTCCAGATCTAAAGTTTTTTTCGAGGATCTGTTTATACCTTGCAGCATCCCTCTATCCATTTTATCTCCTTTACAAGCTTTCAGATTCCTGAAGCACAGCAGTTTCCCCTTGTTACATTGCCACCATGTTTTATGGTAAGGATTGTGTTCTTCAGATGATGCACTCAGCCTTACAACAACTAGAGCCGAGGCTGAAAGTGCAATTCTGGTCTTAGCACTTGCTCTCAGAATTTCCCAGATGCCTTCTGGCAAACTAGCTGAAAGCTAATGTGAGTTTTTCTTTCAAGTATTTCTATTTGCTATCCTCCCAGATTTATAAAGTACCCAAGCTATTGTTGCCTCATTTACAGTGTGTCTGTGGAAGTCTGTCACTCCTTTAGCACTGCCAAATGCCACTTGATGGCCCTCCTGAAAAGTGTCTTACTGGTTCAGCCTTGTCTCAGTAACCCATTTACAATTTTTTTATTATGAAAGTAATTGTTCTTTAGCAGATATTTATGTTACACGCAAGCAGGCAGGGAGGACAGGAGACCCAAATGCAGGAGACTGGGGTTATATTGAGGAGAACGGCAAAGAAAGATCAAATCGGCAGGCGTGAATCCACGTCAGGGTCACGGTTCCAGGTAGGTCAAAGGCCAGTGAAGCCAGTCCTACAACAACACGGAGGACAAGAGACAGGAACACGAGGCAACACAGATGGGTAGGATTAGGCAGGGCAGGATCGGGCAGGATGGGTCCTGGCAGGGCAGGATCAGGCAGGGCAGGATTGGGCAGGACGGGACCAGGTGGGGCAGGATAGGACACGGTGGAACCAGGCAGGGCAGGATTGGGCAGGGTGGAACCAGGCAGGGAAGGAACAGGCAGGGCAGGACGGGACCAGGTAGGGTAGGATAGGGCAGGATCGGATCGGACAGAGCAGGACCAGGCAGGGCAGGACTGGACGGGGCGGGACCAGGCAGGGAAGGAACAGGCAGGGCAGGACGGGACCAGGCAGGGCAGGATCAGGCAGGATCGGATCGGACAGAGCAGGACCAGGCAGGGCAGGACTGGACAGGGCAGGATCAGGCAGGGCAGAATCAGGCAGGGTGGGACCAGGCAGGGCAATGCCAGGCAGGACGGGATTGGACAGGGCGGGATCAGGCAGGGTGGGACCAGGCAGGGCAGGATCAGACATGGCAGGACCAGGTAGGGCAGGATTGGACAGGGCAGGATCAAGCAGGGCGGGACCAGGTAGGGCGGGACCAGGTAGGGCAGGATCAAGCAGGGCGGGACCAGGTAGGGCGAGACCGGGCAGGGTAGGATCAATTCATTTTGCTTTACATTGTTGTGTTGTGGTACATTACAACATCATTAAAAGAGAACAAAACAAAAACAGGGAATACTTCGTACTGGGCATTTTTAAAGTCTATTGTGAGCGGAATCACTGATTGGCTAGTCCCGCCTCACGTAGTGTTCAGTTTTTTGCACTGGCACTTTGTTTAAATTACTGACCTCAGACAAGTGGGCAAGCTTAATTTCCAGCCTGGTATGTGACTTCTGATTGTATGTAGCTGTGTCCAAGATTATTTAAGCCATAGGTGAACCCAAGCTATAACAGATTTAAATATGAAGGACTGTCGGTTTCACCCTTAAGGTTTCTGGGGGTATTGCCACAGCTTTGTATGGTAATGGGGAAAAAAACATTTTTGTCCCAAGAGTGGAAAACAATGCAAAATTTTAAAGTCAGAAGACAATAATGACAACAGAATACCAAAATATTAATCACTTATTCAATTACCCTTGACACAACGAGAATTTTAATTATTCTGTTTATAAAAAAAATGTACGAGTGGTGTAATTTCTGCCCAGGGATAAGACAGAGGTATTCTCTGGCTACAATTATACATCCATCCATCCATTTCACATACCCACTTGTCTTAACCAGGGGTAAAAGGGTCTGGAGCCTATCCTAGAAGCTACAGGTACAAGGCAGGGTACAGGTACAATAAACCAAGATGAGGCACCAACCCATCGCCAGCTACAATTATTTAATCATGTATCATTTTACCTTGTTTCAGGAAACGCTGAAAGTTTGACTTATATTTGCAAACATTGTCAACATGTTTATGAAAATGTTTACTGTACCTCCTGAAATACCTCCCAGGTGACAACCTGACAGCCAATCAAAAACAGCCTGTGGCTGCTTGGGTTTTGTTTAATTGGACCTGCATCACAGCATAGGCCACTCACAGTCTCCTTCTGTTGCTTCACATCCTGTCTGCCAAATCATCTTAATATTGAAATATAACGAACAGCACAATTTCAAGAAAAAGTGAGATTTTCCTTAATCCGTAATAGTCTTTCTGTAAATCTAACCTGGTGCAGGGTAAGAAGGATAATGAAAACGATCAGTCAGCCCAAGTGGTTTGCCATTAAAAAGGTCTGCTGTACACCAGGCTTTATATCAGTATTAAACTCATAACCAGTGATAACGACATCCCTTACAGTGTGGTATGGTGGCCTGTAATGGCCAGCAAAATTGTATTATGGATTAGGCAGGTTAATCAGACCTACAGATCTAGGGAGAATTGGGTTTTATTGATTAGGACATGGGCCTTCAATGCCACATGGGACCATCGATAGGATCTCTTATTTGCCGGTCAGGCAGATGAATCACTCTCAGATAAGTGCAACAATGCCCTTGAGTTGGCTGCCACATATGACTCCATTGCGAAGTGCAGAGCAAGGACAGCCAGGGAGGTGAAGTCAAGGTCACAGATTTTAGATTCATTTAGAGAAAAGCATAAAATGAAGCATATGTTTACGAAATTAAAGTAATTTTACTTATTTTCTTACTATGGTGGAATAAGGAGAATTATTTTCTGCCTATATGAACCCCTTGGAATAAAATTCCCTTTTTCATTTCTGCAAAGTAAAAAAGAAGTTTGAAAAAGCAGCAGGCAAGCACACTGATTTGCTTTCATCACTTGACGATGTGGGTCAGCTTTGTAACCAATGTGCCGGTCTGCTTTATCCATATTTGTTGATAGTAAAAATGGTTAAGGTTTCCTATGAAAATCCCACCAGTTCATCATAAGCAGTGGGCTTCATTTTTTTTTGTTCCCCAGTTCCTCCGTCGTGTAGGATGTGTGGCACAGTAAGAAGATGAGTGCACAATAAGGTCTGTCATGTTGTTTACTCACCCTCATTAATTCAGTCTTGCGCATTCAGCCTCAGATGAACCCCCACAGTGGTAGCAGTCAGCTTGCTAAGGGCATCTGATGAAGCAGGGAATAAATAAATAAACAAATACATAAATAAAAGGCACCATGGACGGGCTGTCAGACTATCAGAGCAGCCACCTTTTCTGATCTGGGATTTGTCTCCTCGCTCTTTGATTGCAAACTCACTGGAGCCCACTGGAGACCGAAAACTCAAAACATTTTTAAGTGGGATCCTGAATTTAAAGACACTTCACAGATAAACTGGAGTTTGCGGAATCTTTCAGTCATTGATTTTATATAAGGGTTAGCGCTCTGGCTTGGAGCATATTCAGGATTAAACCTAGAAATATTTTTGTAAAACAAGTCACTAGCACAACTGTCAGAAATTCTGTTCCTTTTAAGCTGCATGGAATTTTTTGTCTAAGTACTCAAAGAGCAATTTTGATTGGCATAATATAATAGCTGGAGAAGTTTTTTTGAGAGGACAAAAGCTGTTTATCTCAGCATGTTTATCTTAACTGCATCGTCAGTGACCCACACAGTGCCTTTGAAATCACCTAGCAAATGCAGCAAGACTGTGACCCAATGTTTGGCCTATGCACGGATGTATGTAAATTTATGTAAAACATTATTTGTGATTACCATGCAGGCGCATGTGCCTCCCCCCCCCCCCATGTTTGCTGTTTTAAATGACAGGCAGAGCTTCACGATGCGCTGCCCATGGCTACCCAAGCCACTTAAGCTCACACGCTTGGCTCCCCTCTCTCACGTCGCGGATTAACGCGATCGCGCTAAGCGCCAGCTCTCCGCCACTCTGAGCCACGGTACCGCTGGCAGGTTCACGCCGTCCCGAATCAGCCTTCGGGTTCACGGCTATCATAAGCAGGAGACCTTCGGCTCCAAGGACACCTCACACGCTACATCATTCAGATTTACAAGAATAGTTACTGAGGCGTGCTTGGCAGAATGTCATGCCAAGCACTCCCTGCTAAGTCACTGCAATGTTAATGGCTGGTATTTTTCTTTAATGTAGAAATCTCAGATTGAAGCTAAAGCACAAGCTGTTTTTGCTTTTTATGTTAGTCCGGTCTCTTTGCAGTCAAGTTAAACTTTTAGATTTTAGCAAGTGTTGCCTTGTATGTGCCTTTACTTCCGTATAAGACAGTAAAGTTCATACTACCAGGACTGATTTGAAATTGATTTAAAGTATGAATGATTTTTTCTATCATGACCCATTTAGCTCCATTCCTTTCATGTCTCCCAGTCCTAAGAGCAGTTTCCAGTATATCTTAAAAAATAAATATATTCAGTTTTAATCTAAATCATCCTGCTATTAAAAACAAGACCTACACTGGAGCAATAAACTTTTTGCTTGATGTTTGTTTAGTGCCTGAATTCTTCCTTCTAGCACACAAACCTCTTGTATGTGAATGTAAGCAAGCACACTCAACTGTGCTCAACTGTACTTTCTCTTTAGATCAATTTTAGCTTTAGACCTGCAGATCCAGACTGGCCCTGAAGTGCAGTCTACACCCTGCTGATAAACTGCCCCCCCACCAGTGGCCAGGGCCCTTCTGGTCTATTGGGGACACATGTGACAGGATAATAGTTGGCATATGATGACTTGTTGTAAGATGTTTTTCTGTCTTTTATTGCTATTTAAGTCAAGATTTACAGTTGCTTTTTGTTGAAGGTTAGATATTGAATCAGTAGTGAACAAAGGGTGTGAACTGTACCAAATGCTCAGAGAATATAATGATAGCATGATTACCAAATTATCAGCAGTCTGAAGTTTGTTGATTTTATGTGTCATAAAAAATATAATATCATTGGAATAAGACATTCAACCATTTTTAAATTTAGATACTATGTCTAGTTGCCAGGTTTTTTTTCCAGCATTTTTTGACTAATAACACTATGTAACACAAATTTTGTTCCTGGACAATACATGTTATTTCTTAATTGCTTATGTTGTAAAAGTA
>JAAGVU020000040.1:14633572-14673904 GCA_011763525.2 Mormyrus iriodes | reverse complement strand
GCTGCTGTGGTCACCGCGCGTCCTATTTTTTTTTTAAGGGGAGTGGGGTGGGGGGGTGGGGGGGGGGGTGGGGGGGGGGGGGGGGGGGGGGGGGGGGGGGGGGGGGCAGGTGGAAGATAGAGGGTGGCAGCTGTGACGCAGCAGGGAGGTAAGCCAGTGACAGGGAAGTGAGCCAATGACAGGATTCATAGCATTTACTGGTATTCCTGTTGTCAACCTCCAGAACTGATTACACTTTTGCTGGTGGGGTGAGAGTGACTTCTTTCTGTGGCTTCCCCTCTGAGATGAAGGGCAAAAACAGGCTTCTCAGGATTGCGTCTGCCATAAGCAATTTAACCAGGCATGCAGGGGGTGTAATTGCAACCCCTACTGGTCAGATGAAAATGCTATTTGAACATTAAAATAAAATTTTATTAATAAAATCAAATTATCTTGTGAATTTACATTTGAAACTGTGGCTTATGGCCCCATGTTTTGTAGATGTTTTGGGACCTGCGCTCGCTTCATTACCCCTGCACTCTTCACGGTCTGCCACTGTTGTTTTCTTGGGAGAAAAGCATAGAGCAGGGCTCTACAAATCTGGGCCTCGATTCCAAATCTAGGCCTTGTTTTCAGTTCTTCCAAAGAGTCAGTTTAATAATTACTGTTTCTGATTGGCCTGAGGCTTCACACCTGGCTCACGAGTGAAGGAAGGCTGCAAATTCAGCAGTGTTCTGGCTTTGAGGACCGTGATTTGAATAGCCCTGGCCTAGAGTAGCTTTTGAGGTCTGCATACGGATATATAAGATTTAAAGTCTATAGCATTACTGTGTGGTGAATGGTTGTATGAGTATAGCCTTCTGATGGTTTAGCGCCACACTTTGCCATCAGTTTAGACACCGTGGAGGTTTCAAAGGGTACAGTAGGCTGATTTGACGCCTGAGCGGTGCTTTGTGTTAGTGCTGCTTATTAGTAGCTTTGATGAGATCCATAGAGATCTCAGCCTCTGTTCCCCAATACACAACTTATCATCTCATTCTCATCTATGCCACACAGACAAATATGCTGTATCCGCAGACAGTGGAAAAAGGAAGATAAAGTGAGCTGTGTAATTTGGACACCACACCATCAACTTAATGTGATGTGATGACTCAGATTTTTGCTCCACAGCCTGAGAAATAATCTAGAAGTAATTATATTTCTGTAGGAATAAATTATCTGCTGCTATGAATCTACAGCATTTTAAAAGCAATAAAGTAAGTGGCGGTATTGTTAAGAAAAAGAATATCCCTTTTCTTATTGTTCTCTGGTAAAGTTATGAACTGCACTACAGACACATTTTATCTCATCTTTAAACTGATGCATTCTTTTTAGAAATGTGAAATGTTCCAAGAATTATACACTGGCGTGAACATCTACATTTGGATGTATATACACACAGGGGAATTGGGTTGCAGAAATGGAAAAAAGAACAGCAAACTTTCATCAATCTATATATGGTGGGGGGGGGGGGGGGGGTCCGAGACTATTTCAGGCAGAATATTGCATAAGGCTTGGGTACCCCCTGTATGAGATGCCAGTCAGGACAATAAAATTGCTTAGAAAAAATTACTTAGTAGATGTTAATTGTAGCTCTTGCAGATGTTGTTTACAAATGCAACATTAAGTTTTAAAGTAATAATACAAAGAAAAAGGTAAAGTAACACATCAGGGACACCTCTAAGGAAACTAGGAGTCTAGTTTAAATGTGTCAAGTGGAAGTATTGCAACCGTAACCCAACTTGCCGTTCGTGTTGCATGAAAAGAAACATGCACTCATATTTAGGTAGCTATATATTGTACAGAAGCAATACAGTATGTGAGGTTAAATTTTGAAAATGACTGCAATAAACACAAAGGGATTTTTAACGATTGCCTCAGTGCATGGCAAAAACACAGAAAGGGAAATTGATTTTTTTTTCTTCAAAAAGTTCTGTGTTCTACAGAAAAGATAATTATGATTCATGAAAATACTGTAATGAATACTGAAAATTGTCTTGATTATAATGCAGCCTTGAATAGCAAATGAATAGGAATAGGAAGGGCAAACTGTTTGTACTATAAAGTAAAAATCTCTCCTTGACTTTTAAAATCCTAGTTCTGATGTTGAATTTTGACATTACAGATTTTTTCTCTTTTAAGTATTGTAATTTGGATTTTTTTTTCTTGTGATTTTATGAAGTCACGCATGTTGTTTGAATGGAAACTCGGAAGCCAGTTATATAAGGGACATCTAATTTGATTTCTGTATGGCAATACTGCTCAGGTTGTATGTTCTATCTGATTTATCAGAGTTACAGAAACGTAAGACTCATTGCTTTGACTCTCATTTCTCAGGTCCTTTGAGTAAAGCTCAGTTTCCAGAGTTTTAATGCTGCCTTCATCTATATTCTAAGTATCTCCAGGCATCTTGAAAATTATGCGGCTATTAGATCGAAACTACATCATCTCCTAAACTCCAATGATCATTTATCTTAGCATGGCTGAAATTTTCATGTATCTTCATATCCATAATCTATCTGAAATTTCTCATATTACTGTGTTTTGGGATTTATTTAGATATTTCCTTTATTCTATTTGTCAAATAGCAATTCTAAAAACAACAAATATACATTACATGTTTCAAATGTTAATCTGGGTAAACAAAAAATACAAATTATAGAGGAAAAATAGGCTCTGTAATAAATTGTGTTTCAGGGAGGTGCAGGGCTGCAGCAGTATGCACTGTGGCGTCACACTTCCAGGCCTGCGGGTTTGATTCCCAACCCTGTATTTACCTGGCTATTCTGTGGCTGCTCTGTTTTCCTCCTACAGTACAAAGACATCCAATTTAAGGGAATAGGTGTCTCTAAATTGCCCATAGTGACTGAGTATGTGCCTCATGATGGATTGTTGTGTTGTGCTCCGTGCTTCCTGGGATGGGCTCCAGGCTCACCGACACCCTGCCCTGGATGGTTAGCTATGGAGAATTGATGGATATCTGAATGAAATATAAATTTAATACTTTCCACTCCTACCACAAGTCTTGCTTTCATCCAGATAAGTATGTGATTCCCAAATGCCAAAATGAACAGACAATTATATGAACTGTACTCTTAAAATATCTTTATAGCATATAGTGTTAATTTCCATATATTTGAAGGCTGGAGCTTTTGGGTATGCTATTTAACATAACCTTTAATTAAAATCCACGAAAAAATCAAGTGCTTATCTACGGTGCCTGTTGCACATGCTAATCCCATTGCAGGCCAACTATTCCCCATGCTAACCTTTTTCCCCCTACTCCAATTGGTGCCAAATAAAAGTAAATCCCCCCCCCCCCCCCCCCGTCTCCAGAGTGGGGTCATATTTTTGAATATCATGTCATGTCCCAGACTACATTTCTCTTTGTTCAGTGTTTCTTTTGACCTTTAAAGAGGTCTCCTGAAAGAAAAGTGTGAGATCTTGCTCATATATATTGAGAAGGAGCAACGCTTCTAACACAGAAACGTTACTTTATTGAAATGAGGGGACATTGTTTGCACTTGAAAACTTACCTCAAACTGTAAAGCCGATGTCTAGATTCTAATTGAAACAAATGTGTTCCCACATCCTCTGCTGCACAATAGTGAGGCTAATTTGTATCTGTCTGTGCGTTTTTTTTCTTCTGCACTGCAATTCTTTTCATTATTACCCCTATGGCTGCACACAGCGGCAACTGCTGAATGCCAAATGGATCCAATATCCCAACATAGGATTGTAAATTAATTCCTTATTTCCAAGATTAAATTAGTATATTAAAAAAGCCTGTCATCCTGTCATCATGGCATTACTTGATGAGAGCATATCTAATGACAAACGAATTCCGTCATGAGATGTTCAGTTAATTTTTTCCCTCTTTGGATATTAGGCTCTTTGACTTTGTCTTTCCTATCCTCCATTTTAATCCAGCACAACATTAGGCAAGGCCAGGTAGGGTTCTGCCTACTTGTGAGTCAATGTACAGCAGTGATCAGTCAAAGGAATGCTTAAACTTTTCCTGCTTCCAGAATTGTTTATTTTTTTCATTTCTGGCAAAAAAGAAGGGCAGCAATAATGGTTGTCTTATGGATCTTTACTTTCTCTTGAAAATTCCCAGGCTGAAAACTGTGCCTTTCTATGAAGTCTTTGTATGACAATTGGCAAATCTTTTGCAATAATCCTCCAGCGAATGATAGCAATTTACTAAATCACAATTTGTTCCTGGCACAGGATCACTAAGTGGTATCTATGTTTATAATTCATAATTCTTGATGTTTTAGTGGTAATAGCTGATAGCCTTCTGCTTAATGACCGCAGGTATGACGTGCCCCGGTGTCATTCACGTCCATGTCACTGTGCATGTAGGTGGAGTGGCTGAAGAACGAGGAGCCAGTGAGCTCCCTCAACGACGACAACATCGACACACGGGCCGACCACAACCTCATCATCAATGAGGCTCGCCTGTCCGACTCGGGAAACTACACCTGCCTGGCCAGCAACATCGTAGCCAAACGTCGGAGTGCCTCGGCTAACGTGGTGGTGTTCGGTAAGGCGCACATCATATGGGTGTCAGATCGATTTCTTACGTGTCACACTTGATAACACTCATTTTAAAGCTCACCTTTCAAGATGAAAATAAATGGGCAGTGTGTGGCTCTGCAGAGTTGAACTCTGTACCCATGATCGGAAGGTCAGTGGTGCTAATCAGGGTTTTTCAACATTGGGCCCTTGAGCAAGACTTGTAACCCTAGTTGCTCCAGAGACTGCCTGTCCCTGCTCTCTGATCCTTGCTTGTATGTCACTTTGGATAAAAGCATCTGCTAAAAATAAGTAAATGGTTTTAGACTAAACAAATCCTAGCTTCTGCATTAAAATGTTTTATCTAATGTAATCTGGTTCCTGTTTCTCCAGTGACATCCACCTTCCATTGCATATTTTCTTTTTTAAACTCATTGTTATGATGTAAGTAACCCCTAAGAACCCCTGATTGCTCCAGGGAACTTGCTGACCCTGCTTTCTCGATTGCATGTCATTTTGGATAAAAGCATCTACTAAATATATAAAATCTAAATGTGAAATGTAAACATAGAAATTGGAGTGTACAGTATAACTGTGTAAACAAAGACTACATATAAAAATGATGTGGACTAGAGCAACACTAAGGAGTGACGTGTGTGTAGCGTTCTGCTGAAAACCAGGCCGGCATAGCTGCCATACGTGAAGGGTTGCCCTTCGCTGCACCCTTATGCTGAGTCCCGTGGTTAAGATTGCCCCCCCCCGTCCATTCTCATTTGTCCATTAAGTAAACGGTGGCTGGTCACTGTGGACTGAGTGGTCGCCGTGCAGCGTGCCGTGTGGTAGGGGGATTCAGAAGCGCTCCCGCACATGCACCAACCCTGCCCCACTGAACGGGGGTGCCTTCTGTGAGGGCATGTCCATGCAGAAAATCACCTGCAAAGCAGACTGCCCAGGTAAGCTGGCCTCTTCTTTGCGGCTATGAAATTGACTAAAGAAATGCAAATGTTACCACATATTGTTTCAAAGAATAGACTACGTCAATGGACTAAATAACCTTGAAGCGTCACTGACCACAAAAAAGGAACTAAAGGACCTTAATGCATATAATACACAGTGCTGCTTAGTATATTATTAGTTAAAGTTATTCAAGTGAAAACACTGCGCTTTGATTAATACTCAGAAGGTGGAATACATTTTTATTATTATTATTTATTTAATGCAAAAAGCCCATTAATATAATATTCCTTTTTTGTGAATTCAGGCACCGATTACTGACTGATGTCTCTAGAGTTGATGGATGATTTCTCTGTTGTTGTCATGGTAATAAGACCCATGCAGAAGTGCAAGTACATCCTATTAGGTTGTTTCTTTCGCTTGAACGCTAATATTATTCCCTCTGAGTAAATCCCACCATCATCAGATCAACCATTTAATCTTGGCTGCTTGTGTGTGCCTTTAAGTAGGGGCTGCAGGCTGCATGGTGGCTAAGGATGCCAACTAAATGTGCCTTATTTAAGTCCCATAACTGTCCTCAGTCTTATACTTAATTTGAATTGTTTCTGTGAAACAATTTGTAATATAAATCAATGAAGGAGTAAATCGCTTTGTATAAAAATGTCTGCCAAGCAGTGGAGTGATAATAAATCGGTTAAATGTTCAGTGTATCACTCACAAATGTATCACCATAAGGATCTGGGCCAGTCAGCTGGAAAAAAGGCAATTTAGACAAAATCACACATTTGGTGCAGTAGGATGAGCTCTTTTCTGTCATATGATAATACACTTTTGCATAAAAATCAGGAAGATAATTTTTTTTTATGATATCACTGTAAGAGTCATGGATGGACAAGGAACGACTTTGAAAGAACTCTTTGGAGCAATCAGCTCCAAAGTTTAGCTGTGTTTGCCCCTTCTCCTATGCAGTCTCAACAACAGGCCCTGAAAGATCTCATTGTCTAAAAAATGGTTTGTGTTCACTATCATATCCATAATAACATACAGAGGCATCCACTGCGCTATAACTGGACCCACACTGAACTTGCAGTGTGAAAGGTGCTCTGCCTTGTGCTCTGCAGTAGACGGTGGTTGGGGGGAGTGGAGTGAGTGGACAGCCTGCAGCCCAGAGTGTGACAGACAGCGTAGCCGGGAGTGTTCGGCTCCAGCACCCAGGCACGGGGGTAAACTCTGCGAGGGGACAGGCCAGGCCACGGAGAACTGCACTGGGGGACAGTGCACCCAGAGTAAGTCCCTATCACGTTCACCTCTGGAATCATCTCGTCATTGGCGTGACACATGCATCATCATTGCTGTCATTCTAATCCACGGTCCTTTACAAACATGTCAAAAATGTCAAAAACAAGAATAACATCCACTGGTCAGTGGAGACAAATTTCAAATAAATAGTGCAATAGAATGTGAAAGGAATAAAATAGCACCAACAGTGTGTGTTTTTCCCCCAAAGAATTTCTCCAAACATCATTTTATTTCTCAATCTCTTATTTTCTGGTGAAGGATAAACCAGACAGACTCTTAGTGTTTTACTTATCTTTTCAGCAGTGACTCCCCAGCCGTATCTTTTATTATTTTATTTTTTTGGCTGTGGTAAAACATCATTCTCTGAGGTGTGTCCTGTCATGCTGTGCTCTGAGCATCTCAGCACGCACTGACTTGAAAACAGCATGACTTTCCTGATATGGGAATGGAGTTTAATTGCCTCTTTCATTCCATGTTTCTGTCTTTGCAGATCGCAGGTTGCTGCATGACGTGAAACCTCAAAGTGAGTCTGCTCTCTGCCTTCCTGCTTTGCACTCTCGTGTGCTCTTAATTACATCGCAGCTCTAAATAGAACAAGGAAGAACTGAAATGTTACATTGAAAAGCTTCTCGTCATAGTCTAAAGTTAAATTCAGTTCAAACTAGGACTGGGTGATATGGCAAATTTTAATCGCGATAATTTTTTTATATCACTCGATGTCAATAATTATCACAATATAATTCTAACCAGTACTTCTTTACTTCAAGGTTCCATGTTTGATTAAAATTCCCTTAGGATTCTCCTTAAACAGATCATGAAAAGATAAGAAATTGAATGGACTGCAAATTGAAATCTCATCTTAATAAATTAATTATACAAAAATAAACTTTTTTGTAGTACTAGAAAACCCCAAATGACTGCCTCGCTGCTTGTTCCAGAGGGTGGGGTTTAACACTGATGATGCCACCCATCCCGTACTTTACAGGATCATCCCGTATATATCCCATATAAAACACTTATGTGTCTCATTTTGAGCCAATACGGGACTCCATTTGACCCATATTTTACGATTATCAACCAGGTCCAAGAGTGCCACTTCTTCAGATTGAAGGCAAAGCAAGGCAAGTTTATTTATATAGCACAATTCAGACACAAGGCCATTCAAAGTGCTTTACAAAGGCAGAAGGAACACATTTAAACAAAAGACATTAAAATCACATTAAAAAGCAAAAAAAAAGTGAATGAGTAAAATTATATAAAAATAAAATAAAGTAATAGAAAAAAAAGCCAAAAAGAAGTTATACAGTAGCGATAGTGTACAACTTTACCTATTTAATATATTGAAAAGCTGCAGCAAATAGTAGTGTTTTAAGCCCTGATTTAAATGAGCTAACAGTTTTAGCAGACCTCCTGTTCTCAGGAAGCTTGTTCCACAGTCGAGGAGCATAGAAACTGAATGCTGCTTCACCTTGCGTAGTCTTAATTATGGGAACACTGAGTAAACCTTTAAAGTGGAAACCCAGCTGGTTTCTGTGGCTGTAAGCGCTTGCATTCTGTATGTTCTACTCAATGGCATTGTTATGGGTGGTAAAATAGATTCACAGTATTTCCAGATTTAGTTTTTGGCAGAGTTTACAATACACAGAACCAGTATGTTGTATGTTGGTTTTTAAATACCTAAAGTACAGCCAAACAACTGACGTCTTTTTACTTTTTTTAATCCACAATATCTCCTTTTATAAAAAGATGTTGTGGCTGATAAGCTGTTGCTTTCTTCACTAGCTTTTGAAGTTTCCTCTGAGGGAGCGCTCATCTCTCCCATATATCACGTATCTTAGCAAAACAATAGCATGTCGTGTATTCCGATAACTCAGTCAGCCTTGAAGTGCGTTGTCTGTTCTTAAAAGGCTACCAAATAATTGGTTGTAGCTGCATTTATTTCTGTCATGTGATAGGCTGATGTGTGCTATCAAGCAGTATTCTTTATCGACAATTCATCAGTTTCTCATTATTTTATTTTTTAAATTTCATATGACAATAAGACGATACATAATTTCTATAGCCCAGCCCTATGTCTAAATATTTTATATACTGCCTTTCCCAACTATTCTGCCCTAGGAGCTTAAGATTAACTAGAAGAGCATTGTAAATAAACATTTCAAAAGTTAATATATTACAGTAGTAAAAATCCTATTGGAAAGAGCTAGAAAACAGCACAGACTCATATAATTATTTTAGAAAAAACCTTTGGAGTATAGCTAACTGCCTAACCCCTGTCTTATAAGGCATGTTAGCGTTATGCAATTCAGCAACAAGTGTACTGGCATAGTTCAGCATAAAGTTCAGAGTGGAATGGTAGTGTCCTTTTCAATCTTCTTTTAGGACAGCCAGTGGTGGTCAGTAGGTCAACCTGTGGTTTGAGTCAAGGTGCAAAATGTAACAGTGCACTCCTTAACCCTGGGTGCTGAAAGCAACCAGACATGGAAGAGAGGACAACAGTATAGTGGCTTAGACATAGAGCAGCATGAAGTGCGATACTAGAAGCTTTATTTAGTCTAAAATTAGTCCGACTAAAAGACTGTTGAGTAACATACAACATAAATGGTGTGTAATAGGTCTTTGATTTCTACTGAAATACCGAGAACAAAGAAGAATCCCATGTTTTAAGTTGCATCCCCTATATTGGTGGACAGAAATCTGATAACTAAAGTCTTGTATTTATTCAAGGAATTACAAGTGGGCCTAAGTCCTACAATCAGCTCTGGCTTGTACACATGAATCTGTGCAGTTATATTAGGAGCAACCTAACATTATAGTGTGCTAAATGTGATTTTTGAAGTGGCTCCAGAACTTCCAGGAAAGCTGGTGAATAGACATCAGAACAGCTGTAAGGGGAGCATATTATTCCTTTGGATACAATTCCTGCTGTAGCATTTTGAAGACAGCATGCTCTCTGAAATTGGTAGCCTAATCTGCTGCAGGCAATTACATGTATTCTTTTTTTCAGGATGCTAAAGATTAAGAAATTGCCTTAGTCTTGCATTATTTCTGAGTTTTAGAAAAAAATATCTTGAATATGAAGTTTAATACAATTATTAAAAGACAAGCCTGTGTTGAAAATTTAAGGCCTCAGAACTTAAAGGTGACAAGGCATTTATATTGGTGTTGTAAAACTCCAAGTAATTGAACCTCACTTTTTTCATGGTTTAAAGTATGATAAATTTTACTTAACCATTTATTTTACTGAAGCAGTAAAGCCTGTAAGATCTGCTCCAGGTGAAATGGTTAAGAGAAACACTTTAAATAGTTATTCACAAAGAGATACTTTATTGATCATAGGGGGAAAATCATTAACGTGTGTATGGCAAGCAGGTAGTGTGGTTGTGCAGTGGTTAGCACTGTTGGCTCACACCTCTGGAACCAAGGTTCAAGTCTCTGCCATGGCTCAATGTGTGTAGAGTTTGCATGTTCTCCCCATGCCATCATGGGGTTTCCTCCAGTTCCCGCCCCCTCTCCAGTTCAAAAACTTGCTGAGGTTAATTGCAATTGCCAAATTGCCCATCAGTGTGATTGTGCCCTGCAATGGGATGGCACCCTGTCCTGGGTTGTTCCCTGCCATGTGCCCCTAAGCTCCAGATCTCCCATGACTTTGAATAAGATAAACAGTTGCAGAAAATGGCTGGATGATAGGAATTAATGGGAACTTCATTTGGTTATAAGAATGGACATGGGTTTAGCTAATGATGTGGAGGATCAGTAACAAGAGACATTTTGGCATCATCACAAAGCAACTTGCAAGAAATAAAATTGGGTTTCTCTTTGCTATGTATGGTTTAAGGCAAAACAAATAAAATGAAAAATTATTGGAAAAAAACTGGCTGAGTCACATTTTGGGCATCAATTCCATGTGTGTTAACCAGTGGTGGTTTATTTACGACAACAATTGAAGCAGATTTCCACCACAAAATGAAAAGAAACATATATAGTCATCACATAAAATATTGTTTTAATGTGCATTCTCGACACAAAGATGATTTACACATGTTTAATCGTTAGAACATGAGCTCTCCCATCAAGATATGTCCCCTTGTTCTCCAGTGTTCCTTCTTGATTTGTGGACAAGGAATTGGTATACTCTAAGTGAAAGAGCTTAATATTAAAACTACTTTTATTTGGAAATATTCTTCTTGTTGATTTTATCAAATTCTGTCTATATACTGTAAATAAGAATGTTCATTTTTTAATATGCAAAAGAAACATGTCAAAGCAGTCAGGCAATTAAGTCTTTTGGGAAATGTGAGGATTAAAGCTTGCACCCGTCTCCTCATTTGTGCAGTCACTCGGTATTGAAAAATTAAATGCTGTGTCTAGTTTTAATCCAATATGGGACATGGGGTGTCCCACATTTTTCATTTATTGTGTCTGAAATTATATGGGGGGGCATCTAGAGTTACATTTTGGTTGGCAGTTGCCACTGGGGTTAACTAATTAACTAATTTCATTATATAGTTATTTGAACATTTTGTATTTATCATGCATTGGTGGAATGTTAGATGGAGGGATAGAAAATCTTTACAAAGAGTATCTGTATCATCAATATGCATAATAAAATGAACTAATTTTACATTTTAAGTAAGCTAAAGTCAAAAAGTAACTCCCCAAATTCAAGAAAAATGACAAATATTGTCAAGTAGTTTGTCTGGACTCTTTCCTTTCATCTGTAAGGTATCACGTAAAGGTAAAATGACTTCTAGGCCCTCTCTGGTGCATCTCTAGCTGCTCTCAGTCACAGGATTTTTGTGAAAATATGTTTCCTTTAGGTGAGTCTTTAGCTAAATGCATGACCCAGATTTTGGCAAACAAGTGGTGAGTCCATGTTTAGTTCCATGTTATTTACCAGAATTGTTTCCTAGGGAACAGAAGTGTGTGGCAGGGAGCATTTCACAATAATCCCATGAGAATATTTTCAATATGTGGATTTGTTGATATTGTGGAATGCCACTAGTGGAATATTTGGAATTTTGTATAGGTCAAGTCATAGTTGATATTTTATTGTGGTATTTAAATTTTTTTCATGCTTGATCAGTATCACAGAGATCTAGAAATAAAATTAGAATATGAAGTTAATCAGCAATTTTAGATTTCACAGCCAGGACTCTGGTGGAGCTATATGGTAGTTCTAACAATATCCCCCAATTATAATGGATAATTACCCTCTTACAAAAGATTAGCCATTCTGAATAATCATTCCTGTTTTTAACAAACGTTAGCTGGCGTTCATTCCCAGACCATGCCACTCGTTGTTATGGATAAAATGTAATGTATTACAGACAGATTTTCGAGGATTTGTTTGCCAATTTAGCCTTTACTCTGCCTTCTGTCTTATGCTTACTTTTCTTCACCAACCAGCGATCCATTGTATGCTTAGAAGTTGTCCGCAGGCTGGTAGCTGCAGGCTTCGCTTTTAGCTTTTCATTTTCTAGCAGATCTCTGTCTAAGGAAAAATTCCATCACGATCAGGAAAATGGAAAGATCTATGTTTCTCAAGGGCAGGGCCTTTGTGAAAGATTCCCCACACAGCATTCAATTACAAAGAGTATTTCAAGCCTAGAGAAGTTCAAGAAAAGAAAAACCTTCAAAATTAATCAAATCTAAAGCAAAACTTGTCACATATCTGAGTGTTTTATCCTTAACCTTAAAAGTTTCTATTGTCTGCACTTAGTGCTATACAACCATTTGAGTAATTCACACATTCATCTGATCAGAATACCTCTTTGGCTTTTCAGCCTTTGTGTGATAAAGTTATAGTCTTAGTCTTGCCAGTAAAAGAATGTGTTCCATATTAGGATTTTTTCAAATACGCAGTTTTTCAAGTATTCAATTAAAAAGAGAGACCCTATATACCAGAAATGTAGAGACATTAATAGGGCGTAATTATTGCAAACGAACTAATTTCGTCAAATTGCATTGTGTTGCCATCATTCCCAGTGACAGTGGCAAACCTTTCAACACATTATTCTGACACCTTTAAAATCATGTGCTGCAGTAACCATTGTTTTATTGGTTTACTGGTACTTCATTAGCACTTTGCTTACACCTCTGGTCTGTGCAGCAAGATTGCTTCAATAAACAGGGGCCATAGTGACTGAAGGAAACTTCTAACAGGAAGCTAGGTAACTGGCGAGCATGTCAGTGAATAAGAAAGCATTACATAAAGTGCATGTGATTTTTCTTGTACAAAGTACTGTTTCTCTGGGTAAATGTGTGTAGAGAGGAGTAGAACAATGTACCTGGTAACCAAGCTATTTTTTGCAGTTAAGTTACACAATGTCATAATTTAACTTATGTGACTATAACCTCACATACAGCTATAGAAAATACTGTCAAAGAGTGAGTATTTAGTAGACAGATATTAAACCATATGCAGTAGGTCTTTGTGCTAATTTAATTGTCTTTATAAAATATTGATCCCAAAAATTATTGCACATCTGGGAGGCACTGCTTGCTGATAAAACATTTTCACAAGGCATGTATTTGTTAAGGAATCAGCCTCTGTGCCCTGGCTGCTGGTTTGTGTGCATAATCCTCTTTGGGCTACAATTTACAGGGGAACAAGAGGGAGATGAGCCAGCTCAACAGATGCACTTGGTGTGAAAATCTGGCACATCAACGTGTCAGTAATTTAAGTTTTCAAGGGAGAACTTGTCTTGGTGTTCACAGCCATGTTGCTGTGATGCATCAGTTTCCTATCATGGTATTTGTAAGGGGAAACAGCACAGTGGTGAATTTTTAAAGCTTGATTGACATATTTGGTATGTGTTGGATGGGGAGGAGCACTGTTTGACTGTATTGCATATTATCAGCACCCTTACCCGGCTTGCAAATACAGGAAAAGTTCAAAACCTTTCAGCCATCAAAGCTGGATTCAAATAACCTGGAAAATTGTATCTGAGGAAAGCATAAGACAGAAAGAAGCAGGAATGAAATATCCATCCATCCATCCATCCTTCCATCTATCCATCCATCCCTCCATCTCCTACCTACTCATTCTGTGCAGTTTTGTGGGAGAATCTGGTGCCTATCCCTAGGGACACTGGATCAGTTGCTAGTCCATGGCAGGGCACACACACACACACACACACACACACACACACACACACACACATACACACACAAACACACGCACACATGCCACAGTCAATTTTGAAATGCCAATTCACCTAACTTCATATCTTTCAACTGAGGTAGCAGAGTAGTCTGAGGACCCTGGTGAGGACAGCGGTGCTGCACATTGAGACTGGGTCCCAAAATGAAATATGGAAAAACAAAAAAATACATTTGAACTGGAAGGCAGTCATTCCAAATGTCCCACCCATATTCTCCCTCATTCTTCTTGATCTTCAAATCAAATGTGTCTTCTCAGCTACACTCTTACTTGGCATATATAATTATAAACACATAATGTTTATTATATATAAATTTTTAACAGTAAATGGGAAATTTTTGATGAAAATGTAAACGAAGAAAAAAAATAACTGAGATAGGTACAGAAAGGTTTTTTGTATAAATGAAGTATAGATGACTTATATATGATTATTTTTAATTTTCAAAAAACCCAAGGACTCATCTGCCATCCAGCATACTTAGAAAAAACTTATGTCATAAAGGGCACTATGGTATACGCAGCAAATGTACAGTGTGACCAATAACTATAAACACTTTCTGTCTTTTAGGTATGGATGGAACTAACGACGTAGCGCTTTACTCGGGACTGGCTGCTGGGGTCATCGCCGTGTGCATCCTTGTAGTTGCCGTCACACTGTACAGGAAGAACCAGAGCGAGTATGGCGTAGACGTCATCGATTCTTCAGCACTCACAGGAGGCTTCCAGTCATTTAACTTCAAAACCGCCAGACAGGGTGAGAGCATTGATTTATGCAGTGGTAACGCAACACACAATACTGTATGTATGAAGGTGTTGGATGACTCTGCCGGTGTACAATTTTCTTTATAATTAGTTGTGATATATACATACTTGTTATTTGCACATAGTATCAGAGTCCAGATGTGTTACGAAGTTACCCATAATATCAATGTCCATCCTTCTTTCTCTATGGATCAGGCCCTCTGTTACATCCTAGACAGAAGATCAATCCACAATGAGGACTTTCTCCGTCTTCCTTTAGACCACACGTTAGATACACATGCACACGATCCCCTTGTGTGGAGCCAACTGACGCTGATGGATAAATGTGAGGGAGTCAGAGCATCACTTTCATTTTTGTCATGCACTTTAATAGCTCCCGTCGCTGCGGAGTCTGTGGCCTTGCGTTCCGGCCTTTCTCTGCTATGGGCATCCATATTTCTGCGCATGACACTTCTGGGTTAGCAGAAGTGATTCCCATCGCAGCGAAGGGTGATAAATCCTGCCTATTTTTTCCCGACAGCACTGTAAAAGGGCTGTGCCAGTGGAGCTTTGCTGTGCTTCCTGTTCACCTTGTCTCTTGCTCCCAAGGCCTGGGAAGTCACTCAAACCCACGCTCTGCCGCACGGGCAGGGACCACAAGCCCAGCCATGATCCACCTGTCAGGCTATCAATTCAATTTAAATAGGCCAGCTTTTCAGGAGGCTCCTGACCACCCCTCCCCCCCACCACTACCTACAATGAAGTAGGTTCCACAATCTATCAGGCAGCTGCAAGACCCCTTATAACAATGCAGGAAGCTCATCTCGTGTTGACAAGGACACAGAGGTCTCGGAGTTTCCTTGGTCTCATAAATAATATGGGTGTTTTGTGGTTTTGTGTACCAGGTATGTTTATCCGTCTGAAATATACAGTAAAGTCTGCACGAGGCACTGGTAACCGTAACGGAAACCTGGAAAAGTAGCATTTTAGATTAGTATTTACTTATTTGTTTGTTTTTACAAGAGTACTGTCTCTTCATAAATTCAGCATTAACTAACAAAATATCTTCTAAATATTTTTGGGTAAGCAATAAATACATCCTTCAGTAGTTTATTCATACATTAATTCAAAGCAATTTTCTAAGGTTAGCGGTAAAAAAAAATGGTGCATCATTTTTTTTTCAGCGTGAGCTAGATGGACCTCTGTTTACTGAAATTATCAGCATTCACCAAGCACTATGCATTTCTATAAGTAAGTATGTATGTAATATCTTTGTCACAGCTTGCTCCATGAATACTATATAAGGCAAGAACCAGGATTCTTAATCAAGCTACAAGCTTTTCCTCTATCTTTCTGCATTAGTGTCAACTCCAATATCCTTGTCTTGAGCGATTCCTAATCAGATGTCTAATTTCAAAAGAATCCCTGAAGGTGTCTAATGTGAGGTCCATTTCATTAACTTTTGTCTTTCCAATATTGTACAGCCCTATTACATAATTCTCTGCCAGATACTTATGGTGTGTCCTTAGATCTTCCTCTAAGGATAAAGATTAACCCATGTGTTCACTTTTCTTTGAGGTGATTTTATGTCTACAATTTAAATACCTTAAGGTTTTATGCTTTCATTTTAACTGCATGTAATATAAAGCAGAATCTCGGGGTAATTTCCTTCCACAGTGGTATTAAAAGTACCTAAAGTCATTTGCTTAACAGCCTAATTTATAAACAGCTATGTTTGCTGATATATGTATAATAGCATTCCATCAGTTTGTAGGGTTTTAGGCATTGCTGATACAATGCAATCAGTCTAAGCTGCTCATCGTATTTTAATAAGACAGGTAGAAGCTGTGCCAGTAACAGCTGATTACTGTACAAGTCATATTTATGGAAAGCAGCCTTGTTCATGTATGGGTTTGCTAGATCAGACATAAGTAGTAAAATTAAATGGAAAAATAAAGCATGTCATGATGAGTGAGTCTTTAAAATAAATTGAGATATGGATATACTGGAAAAGACATAGAAATACTGAATTCTGATACTTTTAGAATAAAATGTTTGCATGCACAATACCATGAACACTTATAATTGCAAAGGCAAGAGATTATAGCAATGTTACTCTAACTACTGAAAGCAAAAAAAAAAAGTATACATAGTAAAATGCAGTTTTGTTTTGTTTTTGAGGGAGAGTGTACTACAAATTGGATGTAATTCTTTTGGAGGATGGAAAGATATATTTTTGCATTGTTATGTAAGATACAATATCTTTACATTAGATTCTCACCCTGTATTTTTCTTCTCACATGTATACTTTTAATATCACATTTTAGCATATTTTCATTTCATTATTTGGTAAAAGTTTACTTGAGGGGGCACAAGTACCTTAGTACCTCAGTTACTACTCTAGTACAAATCATGAACAAATATAGTAACTGCATGAAAAACGAACCATTATGAGTGATTAATGATGAATGAACATTGAATCAGTATGTAACTAACACTTAGTTTCTGGTTAATTAATACATTATGTAAGATTGTACTACTGCATTATTTGTGCCCCCTCAAGTAAAGTATTACCCATTATTCTGGTTTACCAGTTCTGACTGAATGCATCACTAACCTCAAACTTGATATCCCATTGCTCAATAGGCACTCTTATCTAACTTTTTATGGGGTGTCCCATCTATAAAGCTGGTCATTTTTACATAATTAGTACCTTTCTTAAGGGTATAACAGCCTTGCAGATTGACCTGGGAATTTGGTCTGACCCGTTACTGTCTGCTGCCCTCAGTTTAAAGAAATAACTTTCCAGTGTATCACAGTTATTATATGACTAAACAGTTTACTCTTTCGGGGAACTATTTTATGTAAATCCTGCACATTAAGAATGGACAGGTATTACAGTGATGAACAAGTTTCTTATATGAAAAGCAGCACTGGCCTACTGCAATCCCGCCCTCATCAGGCAACAGCTGGGCAGCAAGGACTCTGTGACACCAATGTTATCTTGGCAAGAAGTTTTCTGGGGGCTGCCAGATGGGCACAGCACAGTGAGTCCCCGGGGCAGGCACTTGGCGCTGGGGACCCCCTCCATGACCAGCCTGGCTCTGTGCCAGTAGCTGGCCAAAGCCTTCCATTTAAAGAGGGGTTGCTGAATTCCCAGCCCCCCAGATTCATCTCTAGCTAAAGAGAAACACACCTGGTGGTCCTGATGACCCATTTCTGTTTGCTGAACAGAGTAGTTACACAGAAATGACCATGACTCCGAAATGTTAAACTGGTTCAGCTATGAGTGATTAACCTTATAAGCCTTTGTTATGACTGTTGCTGACGCTGGATATTATTATTGGTGTGCTGAGATTGTGTTAATGGACGTTCTGTGATCTTTTTCTTATATATTTTTATGTTTTGTTAATTTCCTAAATAAATATATTTAAATATAATATAATTTTTGTAATAAATTTATTTACATAATTTGTAATCTGTTTACTATCATGCTAAGTTTATTCTATTGGTGCTTTAAAATGAAAAAAAAAATTCTGGGTATTATTTCCCATGATTTTCTGTATTTTTTAGATGAAACTGACTGCTATATAATGGTCTTATAATACAGACAAATTGTGATATGTAGTTTCCAGTATTTATTTGCACATATATTTCTTGATGTATATTAAATAAAAGTCAATGGTCAATAAGTCAGGCTGTGATTTTTCCCTACAGGAAACTCACTTCTGCTCAACTCCTCCATGCAGCCAGATCTGACAGTGGGCCGCACCTACAGCAGCCCCATATGCTTCCAGGACTTGATGGACAAGGAGCTCTTTGACCCCCTACCTGACATCAAGGTCAAAGTTCAGAGCTCCTTTATGGTGTCGCTGGGAGTGGCCGATCGTGCAGAGTACCATGTCAAAGCACATCCTGAGACCTTCCCCCGAGGGCTGAACCGAGACTACAGCAGCATGGAAAGCCAGAAGCCAGGCCTTCTCACCCCTAGTGCCCCAACGACCCCTGCCAAGACGCAACTGAGGACCATGGGCATGTTTGGGCATCTGGGTGGGCGGCTGGTAGTGCCAAATACAGGTAAGAGACTACTTGAGGAATACAAAGAGACAGAAAGAGATGTAGAGGGCATTGAAAACCTGTTCTATTGCTTAGCATAAAAACTTTTTAATGGATACCACACGGCAAAATGTCAACTAAAGTGGGCGTTTGTATCAGCTTACATTGGAAGACTTTCCGTATGATGAGCCTATTATAATTTTTACCAGAAAATTGTAGTGTAGTGAACTGACATTCTTGGTAAAAAGGGATAATGTCATGGAAAATGCCATTTGCAAATCCACATTCCGCGATGAATTGACCATGCTGGACCTGGCTTGTGAAGAGAGCTATCTGTAGTTCCCAACTCACCCACAGAACTCTGGGGTCAGCCCTCAGATATCCTGCCACCACTGCTGGCAGGACCCAAAAATCCATCGGAGAAGCTCAGCTAGTATCTCCTTGGAGTTTCTGTGATTGAAGCCACACATGAGTACAGCTCCTCTAGTTCCATAATAGGAATGTGAAGATGTTGTCACTGTCACAACTGAACAGTAGAGATGGGTATTGCCTAACATCATTAAGTCACAAACAACTACTTTATTTGGCCTAAGCAAGGTTTCTTCTCTGCCTTATCAGTTCAGTATTGGTTATCTAGTTTCCTTATTTGAGTAACACAGTTCATACTGTCAATCTATCGATCTTCCATAACCACTTATTCAGTACAGGGTCACAGTGAAACCTCATAATTTTCTCAAAATTTACTCAGTTTTTCACAGTGACATCCAAACCTCTGCAGAGACTCAAACAGGCACAGAAAAAAACAGTATCAGTACTAATAAACACAGGACCTCCAACAGTTACAGACATGGCCTTTGTGACTTGTGGCCTTTTCTGATACAGGAATAAGGTGTTGTTTGGAGCATCATCACAGGCAATGTCACAGTGACAATTTAATGGTTCCTGGAAGGGTTCTCCCATTGTTATGTTCCGTATGCACTTTTACAGATGAGTATATTTAAACGAATATTGTAGCAGGCTGTATAGAGATTACACCATATTACACTCCTCGATTGTCACACCCCAGTCAAGGATGGTCCGTATCAGCACTCATCACTCTTTCTTCTTGGAAGAGGAAATCAACAGAGATTCTGTTGCTCCCCAGCCTGTGGATCACATGGAAGTGATCCAGGCATCAGTATCCTTCATGCAGTGGAGTCAGTGGGGGGGTGTATGGTCTGAACAGAGGTTGATGCACCATTGTAGGAGGCAGAAGCAGCTATGTAGGCAGTAGAAGGTTCTATCTTTAGCCTTGCTAGCTGTTATAACGAACTGGGCGCTTCTCTTCCACCACCTTCTCTCTACTCTCAAGCATCAGCCTGTAAAATAATAAAGGGCCGAGAGAAGCCAGGACACATCACTAGGAGACTACCATAGAGTGTTGCTTTAATGGCCAAGAAGGTGGAATGACTGAACTCTGTTCATTGAACTGGACCTCGGGCACCCTTTCAGGTGAAAGCATAAGGGGGCAGGCTAAGGCAGAGAAGGTTGACGAAAAAGCACCAATAGTAATTTACCAGCCATTGAAATAACCTTGCCTCCTTCATGACCTTGGGTGGCAAACAGGTTTCAATAGCAGTGTCTTATTGACCTGTCTGCTTTCCATGAAGAACCCCTCCTTTTTCTAACAGTATACTTTACCAAGTCAGCAGTGAGGCTCTTCTTCTGCAATGACTGAAGATGCCACTCAAATGCCGTGAATGCTGTGACCAGTCATTGCTATAAGTAATGATTTTCCAGAGCATGAGCAACATCGGGATAAAGTATGTGGCCTGTACAGCTACTGAAAAGTGGCCAGCCAGAGATAGGCAGTATGAATTGCTGGATGAAAAAAAAATTATATGTCATTTGTAATAAAATACTTTGAGAGATTGTATTTTATGTATTTAAAATATTTAAAATACAAAATACATAATAAAGTATGTCATTTTCTTCATTTATTTTCTGTCATTTTAAGAACTTTCATCACCAAGCATATAGAATTTTAAATACAGCCTATAACAATCTAATCAAAGCTATAGGCATCAGATGAGCAGATTTATTGGGAACCAACATAATGAGTATGGTGATGAGTTACTGTAGGACTCCTTGGTTAAACCCATATCCAGCATTACAGCAAATTCATTCCATAATTTTATTCTGCTTCAGCACACAGTACAGATGGGTCTTAACCACCCTGCCCAGCAAGGTCTATATGTGGTGTTCTATATGACAAAGTTGGACAGAAAATCCACACCAAGAATCCTGCTGTGGTGTTATGGCTGAAGCTATGTGCTTCGAAGTCAGCTGGGCTCCACAGGGAACCAAAACAGTTTACTGCTTGAAGTAGTTCCGGTGTTCTCTAATAACTTCCACCGCAGCTACCGTGCCGTACCAGTTCCAGCTCTCTCAATGGTTTAAGGAGATTAATGAGATAAATCTGGAGTGCGCCCCCCTGATCAGTCCGCCATATCTCAGAGCATAAACCCCCAATTCTCCATGTGGCCACGAGCAGCCCTTGCCACTAGGCTAGCAATTTAGATGCAGACATGGGCAGTAATATGAGAAGTTTTCCTCCTGGGTTTCCACACCGCGGCAAACAGATCCATGTGACATGGGGATTTGGAAAAATAACGGTGACTTTTTTTTCGAGTAATGGGTTTTACAGCATAGAAAGGGAGAGAGGTGGAAAGAAGCAACAGAGAAAAGGGCAAGGAAACCAAAATCTGATGTTGGCCTCAGGGAAGGATAATACCAGCTGGGCCGTTGTATGTGACGCTGTCATATGCTGAGTATTTGGTCAGGGGCCTGGCAAGAAAAAACAAGGGTTTGTAATTCATTATGTGTGAAAATAGATTGTCATCTGACGTCACCCTACCCCTGTATATTCACTTTTCCCTGTCTTAAACGTAATAAAATAGTAACCTAGTGTCAGTGTGACAAGTAGAGAATTCTGAGGGAAGAGGTATATAAACAGAGAAGTGTTTAAGCTGCATTAGACTATGAGACTAAGAAGCCCTGACAGTTGCTGGAAGTTTTTGTAAAAGGATAAAATGATTTTTATAAAGCTACTTACCGGTAGTCTGATTGTTGTGTAATGGCATATGATCATTGTCTTTCAAGCTGGTCTTTTCATTAGACTACTTAGGGTTTCTGATTGGTGACGAGTTGGTTATGCAATCAAAATTTTAAAAAATCATCAAAAAGATTTATAGGAGATATTTAAGAAAACATATATAGGAAAAGCCTTCATGGGACAATTTTTGCTTATGTGGTTTGTGTTTAACTGCTAATTTTATACCAGGAGATGCAGAAGTTACTAATAATTATTTTATGGTAACAGCAATAGATCTTGTGGATTCTAACTAGCAGACCTCTTTGTCTTTATGGTATGCAGTGACATCACTCGCGCTTATAGTGTAAAAGGTGACACTGCTCTTAAAGTTACTACTTGTCTTTCCTGTGTGTCTCATGCTGATTTTTGTTCCTCCCCTGTTTGTTTGTTTCATTTTTTCTTTTCCAGGAGTCAGCCTACTGGTGCCCCATGGAGCAATCGCAGAAGACACCTCCTGGGAAATGTACATGATGGTGAATACAGAGGAGTCCAGGTGAGTCTGCGTCATGAGTCCAGCTCCCACATCGCCATCTCTCTCTCTTTCTCTCTCTCTCTCTTTCTCTCTCTGCTTTTTCCTTCTTTCTGACAGACGGGGCCCAGCATGTTTCTGGGCCCATCTTGCACTCCCCACAGGAGTCTTTGACGTGTCATGAACTGAGTGCCCATTACTCAGATAGCCTTGCAGGTGGCAGCTAAGGTTGCAAAGTGCTTGCTTGTTGCACTCAAAGCTAGCTTACATTAGGCTATACTTTCACTCTCTTCTTTGGATGGAATGAACCTAAAAAATATATATTTTCTTCTTCAGGATTGTTAAGCACTTTTTTTGTTTATGAAATTCGTGATTGAGAGAAATTACTAGTACATGCCATGTTTTTCTTTGTTATAGTAAAACTGAATTAATAAGAGTTAAAAACGGAACAACTAAAAAACACTATGTGATTTTAATAAATACTTTTAAAGTGAGAATGAAAGGTAATCATTTAGATGTACTAGATATCAAATAATCTGGTTTAAAAATACAATATTTTAGCTAATTAACTATTTTTCTAACAAGGCAACAAAATAATAACGCATGTAGTTTGACATTTTCACTAGGTCAGAATCATAATAAGTACTTTCTCTAAAATACTCCAGGTTGACTCTTTTGAGAAGTAGAATAAGAAACAGTTAGGTTGTAATTCAGTGTCCTTGGCTACTGATTTATATTTGACTTTGATTTATAAGAGACATGTTTAACACCCTCTTTAGATATAGCCAGGATCTGGTATCTAATATCTCTTTGTTTAGACAGCCAGAATTGTCTGTTGTTTATGTTATGGTAACAGCTCACGGATTGGCTTGGTGTCTACCAGGGGGATGTAAAGTTGATTTAACTCAACAGAGGTTGAACTGACTGCAGTAAAACAAGCTGTTTTAATGGAGTCTGGTCCAATATATTTGATGTTTTGTTCAAAGCTTATAGTCACTTCCTCCAAAGTTAAAGTTTAATAGATCAATGAGGAGGCAATGAAATGATTAACTGCATTTAATTTTCATTTAAACTTTTGCTTAAAAGTAAAACAAATCAATTTACAATTATACCCCATACAGTTCTGTTACAACTTTCACTTGATGCATGAAATCTAACAGTTCAGGTTACTTGAAAATAATGACTGCAGATGATTTAGAATTTCTTGCCTAACCCAGCATATTTTGAAATGGCCAGTCAGTTTGATGCCCGCACAGCCTATCAGCCTATCCTTCTGAATGCCTGCTTCCTCTAGATAAGCGTGGTGCAGTTGCCTTCTAACTTCCATCTTTCTTGGCTTCTTGGGCTGTCAGCCTGAGCGCTGTCACTCACAGCCTATTCAAAGCACAGGTGCCTGCTGGAAATTGAGTTCTTTCTTCTCTTTCAACTAGACCGTCTGTACTGAAGAACTTTCTCCGTTGCAGTTGTAATATATTATAGATCTTCCACAATCAGTCAGACCAACACCCCTAAAGCATTTTGGAATGGTTAGATTACATGTTGAGGGTCCTTCCTGATATTTAAGGTCAATTTATCATTACAATAGTTAGAGGAGACCATTGGAAATGCTGCACCATTGATACTCCTCTAACACTAAAATCATCAATTCGACCACCTGCCTAGTAATATCATTTTGTTTCCCAGTGAACCATAAACGTAATCTGTTTGTTATTTCAATAAATCCGACTTTTAAGACACCAAGCTACAATCGATCGATTGGATGCAAGTTGTTAAGCCAAAGACAACGTGTCCTCTTTCAAGCCTGGTTCATCACTGTTTTTTTTTTTTTTAAGACTTTTTATCTTAGAAAAAGAGCTAAAACCTGTAGAAAGACTGTGTGCAGCAGCTGTTTCGCTGAAGGCCCTACTCTGGTCATTGCAAAGTGAGAGCATGAGCAGAACGTTTTGCACTCTCTGAATCAATGAAACAGCTCCACAGCAGCACCTGCGGCCTGCCTTCCTGTGGACATATGCATCCCCCTGGGACAATCCTTACACTCTACCAGAAACAATGAGCGAGATGTCGAGATTACAGGCTTCCCAATTAATCTGGCTTTATGTTGCCCTTTTGAAAGACAATAAAACAATCTCCAGATCTGTTTATAGAGAAACATTGCATGGCTGAGAATGTTTCCTTTTCATGGACATTAATGTCTTAAACCAAGAATGTCACACACAGACTTTCTGTTACATAATATATATACTAATTTTGAGCAAATGTCATTAAGAGCATGAGAGATGAGGGTTGGGCCATAATGTGTAAAAAGCAAGGCTATGTAAACGTGGGCTTTTTAGCTGCCACTCAGAGCTTTCAAACATGCCCTGAGCCCCATGTGGGTGAGTCAGCCCCAGTCAGTTTAAATAATCCAGTAAGTAGCCTATCAGAAGAGGACAATACACATGACTTGACACAAAAGAAATTACAACAAAAATACAAATAATGGAAATGAGAAATTAACATTTATTCATTTGATAACTTTTAAGTGCTTTTGTGTGAAAATAAGATCATACATCTGGAGGGGGATATGCATATGTTTTAGTAAACCTAAATACCAGTAAAATAATGTAGCGATTACTGAAATGTAAATATGAGGCTATTTGATGGTACAGCATTAATCGACATTCCCATTTTCAGCTGTATATCACACTCATCCTCTTCAGCTTCTCTGATGCCCATTTTTACAACCCTATAGGGAGGTTTGTCAATAACAAACTAATGACTGGCTCATTCACTCTAAAGACTTCATGCCAAAGAAAGTACCATCATTTGCATACAGTGCAGTGCAGTGTAATATGAGGGCTTCTTAACACATTAATATAGTATTAATATTATTTGATACTGTGCATTATCTCCATTTTAACGAATGCCTGTATTACAGACATCTGTTTTGTATCTGTCGTTGATATGAAACAGATATGTTTTTCTGGTTTTACACATAGCTTCTATAAAGTGTCAGCAGATTAACAACTTACGCCTCATTTGCAGTCTTTCTCCTCTTTAAAAAAATCTTTTTTTACATTCCCCCAACATATAGGCCTAAGTTTACTTTTACGTATGTTGAGGTCACACTGAGTCACATTAAAATGCCTTCTAAGTAGCTAAAGTACAATTTTACTATAATTACATTTAACTGGGCAGTTTCTGAGTATCTTAAAATGTCACGTTATCTCTACAATCCTTGATGCTCCTCCATCTAACACACGCAGCGACCTCTATTTATCATTGATCTGTTTTTAATGAATGCATTTGTGTTTCCAGGTGAACTTTTTTCTTTCTGCTGCCGTAATGACTGCAGAAACAGAACAGCTGTGGGCTTTTGTTTGCTGTTTTGATTTTCATGACAGAACACCACCTTTGTTAATTTCCCTCATTAATTGCTCTTATTTCATTCCACACCATCATCAGAAGTGATGGAAATGAAAGATAATGGCTGGAAGTTAGTGAGCATAAACTGCTCAATATGCAAAGCAAACAATAGTTTTGGAGACAGATTCCTTTAAAAGTGCCCCAAACATTAGATTGTAAACCAAATGGCTCTTTGTGAAACTCCCAAGAAAGTGTTTGACTTTAAAGGATTCCCATTTCTTGTTGTATCTTTTAATGTTTTTCACTCTGAAAACCATTGTGATGCTGGAAGTGTCAAAATGTTTTATGTCGGCTTCAGGTATATGATGCGTGGAGTCACACACAGAGCTAAAATATCATTCTGGTTGATCGTAGGGCAAATTAAAAAAATAAGTAATTGAATTTAAATACTAAGACATGCAAATATAGACATGACATTAAGACAGAGGCAGTGATACATGAATACTTATATATTTCTTCCCTACTAATTTATTATTTTGAATATATAAATGTTCATGCACAGTTTTTTTCTTTTACCCCCTCCCCAGCTGTATGCATGTATTATCTTTATGTTGCTTTGAACAAAAGCCTCTGCCATATAAAAGTCAATGTAAAATGTGTTTGAACTTTCAATGGAAAAAAAAAGATTCTGCTACCTGCAGTGATACATTGTAATATGTATTTGTAAGAGCTGCTTTGGACAGAAAAGAACGCATGGATTGGAGGGAGGAAATGCCACTTTATTTGTGGTGAAAGTAAAGTACAAGTTTAATAAAAAAAATTACTTGGAGGTATAGGAACAAAAGTTGGCTGTTTTAGCATTAACAGAAAATCGGTGGATTGGTGATGTCTGCTGGTAGGACAGGCTTCAGCTGGCTGTGCGGTCTGGCCTCTGGGTCTGGGAGGCAAAAATAAAAGCAACCTCGTATAATGATTATGTGATTAAAAGGCATAGGTGACTTGTTCGTTACCTGACACCATCGTGCAATTCTTTTAGATTATTTATATTAGTTATTATTGATTGCTTTAAATATTCTTGTGCTTGATTTAATTACTGTAAATACTAGCAACTGAGGCTGCATCCTCTATATAAAATGTCACAATGGTCCCGATTGCTGTTGTTGATCAGGTTATTGGTAATACAAATAACACATTAGCAGTTGAATTTCATACACATACCTGTGTTTGTAACTTCTCATCTTCACAAATTTGTTGCAGTGCCCATTCGGAGGAGGGGAATGAAATTCTATTGGGCCCAGAGGTGACATATGGACCTCCTGGCCTCAGCCTCTCCTGTCCTGTTGCAATGACAATAGCCCACTGCGCTGAAGTCACTGAGGAAAACTGGAACATTCGGCTCAAAAGGAAAACCCAGGATAACAAGTGGGAGGTAAAATAAATACATAAATAAATCACTGCTCATTGTTACTAGCCTGGAATGCATAGCACACGTGTTGAAAATTATTCAGGAAGGTCCCTAAATGTTACAGTAATTCACCATATTTACCTAGCCGCATTCCATTGAAAAAAGGCATGGTTTGGTATGTGTGCAGATGCCAGAATGTTTATCTGTCCTCTGGTCAATGCCACCCAACAGAGTCTTTCCTGACCACACTTTCTGTGGGCTAGCTGTGCCACTGGCCTGATGTATGAAGAGGTGAGGCTGGAAAATGTGTCCCAGTTTCATTTAAGTCCACAATGAGGTTCAGGTGGAGGCTGCTTGAGGAAAAACAATCCCTGCATAAAATAGCAGGGATGACACACGACCCGTGTCAGTCACCCCGGGGTAACAACAGCAAAGGAGCCACATGGACATGGGAGGTATTGATCTGCTGGGTCTGCTAAGGATAGGATGAAATGGGAACCAACATAATGCAATCATGAAATTGGTTACTCAGCCTTTTCACTTGGCCTACATGTTCACTAGGCATTTTGAGGGACAAAAATGGCACTAAGACACGGATTGGCTGTCCAAAAGGCCATTGAAATGTTCACCACAGTTTTGTATTTTTTAGGTATGTCATACGTTAGTATTATGGTGACAGGCATACCTCTTTTCAGCTAAAGCCAAGCTCATTCTTAGCATGCTCGCTACAGTGACACTTTAACACTTTAAGATTGTTAAATGAAGTCTAAATTTTAAATCTAAATTTTTAAGCAGTAACGTATCCTTATAACATATCTAATGTATATAATATATAATGGTCAGTATTTATATCCTGTTTCATTTGTTTATATAGGATCCACACACACACACACACACACACACACACATATATGGAAATCAGTTAATATTTATTCAGTGTGGGCGTGGAGTTTGCATGTTCTCCCTGTTAGAGTTTGTACAGTTTCTCTGGTTTCCCCAGACAGTCCAAAGACATGCAGTTAGGCGAAGTTGCATTTGCCATTCCCCTGTCTTGTTCCCTTTCATTTGAATATTGGCTCCACCTACCCTGCACTCCCCCCATGGTTTAGAAGAAGGATAGATGCATATATTTTGGAGATGTACCTTTATTTACGACTTTGCATATAGTGTTTTCCCACTATGTTTAGATATGTTAAAGTCTTAATAAATCTTAATAAATAAGTTATCTGTTGTTTAGTTAGGCCTGTTGCCAAAAAATTGTGCTGTCCTCTTGGTTCTAAATGATGGTGTTCAAGCATATTTATCTACATTGAACTAAGTCTTGGTAGGTAAATTATGCTTAGACTGCACAGTTTTATGCATTTTACACATTTTCCCTCAGGCTAGGAATACACAATGGGGAAACTATAGGAAGATTTTTTTTCTGAAATGCTATTCTACTCTGCTACCAATTCCTGCCATTTCTCTTTTTGATCTCTTTCCTAATCTGTGCTCTGCTCTGACTTAAATGTACAGTCTAATGAGTGTCCAGTCTAATGAGAATAGTCTCTAGGAGACTTAACTTTGTGTTTATTTATTGGAATAGACCATTTTCACAGTTCATGTGGGGAAAAAAAGGAAAAGTACAGGTCAAAAAGGCACGTTTACTGTATTTTCATTGTGCTTGATTTTTGTCTCAATTTTTTGTCCAATTCTTGAGATTTTTTCATAGGTTACCAAGACATTTTCAGATTGAACCCAATAATCAGTTGCTTGAGTGCTACTAAGAATGGCAAAATGCAGACTTTTAACTGTAACTGACATTTGCACAAGAAGTAATTCTCTCCAAAAAGGAAGAGACTGCAAAAGACCTTCCAGGCATGAGTCACTCCTGAATAGAGTTTGAATGACGTCTCTTCCGGGCATATCTTTGCCTAGAAAAGACAGCATGTCTTCCACAGGTAGTTTAAAATGATGAGCCCTTTTAGTAGGATAAGAGGCAAAGGACATCGTGATAATCTGATCAAAAAGGAGAAGTATAAAGGATTATTTTAAGGAAACGTACTTCTCTACTGTTCCTCTCAGTATAGCATCAGGACATTTGCACCAGTGAAAATTTTATACCATTTTTTTCATGGAGAATGAATGTATGACTTTTTACTATTACTTTGTTCCTTTCTTAACATTTTACTTAGAGTTTCACATTTATTATACACACACACACACACACACACACACACAAATTAGGGATCTACTTTGTGGGGACTTTCTATTCATCTCTATGGGCATAACCCTATACCTAACTATGACAACCCTAACTCTTACCCACCCCTAACCTTAACTACAAGCTTATTAAATGAAATACAAGACTTTTGGCCGTTTTAGATTTTTTTGATTGCATTTCAAATTTTTATCAAATTGAAGTGATCTAGTGGGAACATATTTCAAAACAGGTTTTTAACACAATGTGGGGAAAACTCATCCCCACAATGTAATAATTACAAAAAATCGTGTGCATATCATATCATATCATATCATATCATATCATATCATATGTGTGTGTGTGTGTGTGTGTGTGTGTGTGTGTGTGCATAAAGAGTTTCAAATTTCACCCTACTTCCTGCAATGTTCATTGTACCACTTTGCCAGCTTCAGCATATATGGTGATGTGTTTCAGGAAGTGATGTCAGTGGAGGATGAAACAACATTTTGCTACTGCCTGTTGGAATCCCATAGCTGCCATCTACTGCTGGACCAGCCGGGGTCTTATGCATTGGTTGGTGAGCCCCTCACCGAAACTGCTGTCAAGAGGCTAAAGATGGCTGTGTTTGGCAGCGTGGGTGGCAGCTCATTGGACTATAGTTTGAGAGTGTACTGCGTTGATGATACGCCACATGCCTTTCAGGTGAGTGAGGCACCACTAAGCAATGAATTAGCTTGCGATTTTATAATTGGCTAGACTGTCCAATTACAATTCAATTATATAATCTTCACCTAGTCGTCATGATTTCTAAAACTAGTGCAATAGATAATCAGGTTTATCACTACATTATATACTTTTTGTCAAAGAAATGTACTGGGGTACGCAATAATTAGATAGATATATTGTTTCTCTAAAAGATAACTTTCCGAAATGGATGTTGAGGTGTAGTAGCTGCAGTCTGTTTATTTAGGACAATCATGCAAACTATCCTGCTAAATTGGTAAAGATTTTTTGTATAATGTAAGATGCTGTGAACCTAACTGTTCTATCACTGAACTTGAATATTTTATGCAACTTAACAGAACTTTATTTTATTATTGAAATTCTTTTCATGAAAAAAGTCCAAATTCTGATTGTTCCAAAATGTTGAATGTCAAATCGAGTTGTTCTCAGGTAACTTCACAAGTAAACTCAGAAACAAACAAAATACATTGGGTGGCAATTTCATGGATTTCATAAACACGCACACACACAGCTGTGTCTGTGCGTCTGTACACATGGAATTTAGTCTGCTGTGATGATAAAAACTTTGCAGCATATAGAAGATATAAGTATTGTGTCTTTTTCCTCCCCCCCCACTCCTTCAAAACTCCCTGACATGGCGTAGGACCATACTGTAAGGCTGGCAGAAGCTCATGCTCTGACACATACACACCCTATCATGCGCTTTGGGTACACTACCCTACAAAGGCAAAATACTGTAACTGTGTATTTCGTCAAAATTGAGTGATGACCAAAATCAGGCTCCGTTTTATCTTGTGGCAAAATATCGTAGTTCAGCTATGCTGTTTTGATGAAAACAGTATCATTTACCTACCAACTACACACACTGGTGAGCAATCAAAAAACTCTGAAGCCTGTTTTCTCAATTTCAGTGTCAGCACGGTAACTGTGTGTTGCCTTTGTACAGTACAGTTATGCTGAGTGGCAAAAGCAGATGGTGGTGTTTATTGAAGAGAGCTATTTGAATGGAGTACCAGTCAGTTTTTAAAGTTTTTTTTACGTACTATTCAAATAACCTCTTCTTCACTACAGCCACACAAAGACACAAGGAAACCTCTGTTATACTCAATCAATTAGGTCCAGCATGTTTTGTCTTCTCTGTATGTGATGAAACTAACAGAGGAAGACCGCTTGCATGTTTGATGCTCCCAGGGATCATAAAGTGGGGATAATAGATGAATATCTTAAGCTCTAAAATCAGAAAGGTCTTTCATCAATAACATGTTCGTTTGGGAAATGCGCTGAACCATTCTTTAAACCCACATATGTATGTGTAAGGTAATAAATTGAAACTTTTGTGTGTTATGTATTGGCTGCTTATTTAATGGCCCTGGAAAGCCATTCTCTTTTATATACCTAGATGAATAGAGGAATACTGTAAGACAAGAAAATAATTTGACGTGTTGTTGGTTTCTTTCCTTCTTCTTACTGTTAAAGTGTAATTTAAATCCAAGAAACTGTAGTGTGTGAGTACAACACTTAGATTATAACTTTTCTTTTCATATAAATTTGTATGACACTGTATATATTTATAATGTACAATCTTATGACAGTGATAGGAAGAAACATTATCAGTTTCATTAGAAAATGGCCTTACTGTTATGCATAAAATGTTGTGACTATGGTTACAATAGTCTCTAGTGAAATAGATTCTTACATGTAAGTATTAAAAATACATTTCTAAAGGCTGTAGGTCGGAGTGCAGTTGTGTTTGTTTTTAGCTACATACAAAATATGTTACTGATGAACGTAAGTATCAATCAGACTTGTCACATCACGCCCTCGTTAATTGGATGCCGCACGTTTAATTCCTTGGTATCTCGCTGTTCAAGCGTTGTGTTGCATCATGCTCCAGTTTGACTTTCTCTCCAATTACAGGCAGCGGTGGCTGCAGAAACAGGCAGAGGTGGGCAGCTGCTTGAGGAGCCAAGAACACTGCTGTTCAGGGCAAATGCATTCAACCTCCAGGTGTCCATTCAGGATGTCCCACAGTTCCTGTGGAATATCAAGCCCTTCACGACTTGTCAGGTAAAAAAGTGGCAGCATGTGTCTAAGTATGTTATTATGTTATCTCGCAACATTTATATTTAGACTTAGGCACACAGTAATAACTATAATCACTGCAAAGAATTAGCAACAGCACTGGAGCATAACTAATTTAGTAGTTCTGTAAGCTGTTAAGGAACCTGATTTATGTTATTGTTTTAAGTATCTCAGCTAAATGAATAGTCAAGATAAATGCTACCGTATCATTTTCAAAAAAATGTACTATAGCTGGACAAGATATAAAAATTCCAGATTGAGTGACCAGAACATATGTATAAATTTCACCTTTTCTTGATGCAGGTATGCTTCAAGCATACATTTAAGCTTGCATACTTTATTATATACATCATAATTAATTTGACCTTTTTTAGCAGCAGGTCTCATGTCTCCAGCAACTCAGATATTTTATAAATAACTTTTAGGTACTTTACTAGAGCAGTTTCAGGTCAGACATAATGCTCAATGTCGCAAAAGGAGATCCCCTCCTGAGATTTGATCCACCAACCTTTACTCACAAGTCTGTTTTTATCCACCACACCAGATGCTTCAGGTCCCATAGCCCTGTCCACCATGCCCTCTGCAAGGCCTATTTCTGATCATCATGAATATACAGTATATCTGTACTCTATACCCAGTGTCAACATATAGGGAGGACAGTGAGGCAGAGTGGGACATTGGGCAAGGTGGTGGCTCCTTGTTGTGGAGGTTGAAGGTTGTAATCTGGCAGAAAGGCTTCCTAATGAAACTATTAGGATAAAACAAATTTTATAAACACCTCTCTGGTGGCTGGGGTGTGCAGCTCAGTGGGATAAGGTTCTGTGCCCATGTTCAGAAGGTTGTGCCATGTTGAATGCCATGGTTATTACTGTTGGGCCCTTGAGCAAGGTCTTGTGTGGAAGCTGGCTGACCCTGCTCTCTGACCCCAAGCTTTGTGCATTTTTATATTGCTTTAGACAAAGGTGTCTGATAATTAATGCATCTATTATATCTCCCAAAATGTAAGGATTAAGGGAGCTGTACCTAATTTCTGAATGAGAAAAATAAAGATCAAGACTAGCTTCACATATACAGCTCTGTAAAAATTTAAGAAACTGCAGCAGCATTTTTAGTTCCACTTATTTCTAGCTGTATGGGAATGCGTATGTGTGAAGCTAGTCTTCATCTTATACATTTTTTGCAAACTCCACCCTGTCTCTTTTCTGGTTCTCATTGAATCCTAGCAGTCCTAACTGTTCTAGCAGTGCACATCAGTTTTTTGTGACAAACACTTGATGTCATCCTCTGATTAAGAGGCACTACCGGATAAGTTGATGGTCATCTCTGGAGTTACAAAGTTGCTCCTGCCCTCTACCTGACTGGTTTTTGGTCATTGCCAGTATTTCCTGTTTCACTTTGTTGTTGTGTACTGCTGTCTTAAAAACTTTGAGTCTGGTAGGAGCCTGCCTCACAGTGTAGCCTCCTGCCAGCAGAACCAGCATTAAACCAGGATTTAACAATGTAGATTTTTTAAAAATATAGAATGGTCTTTTAATTTTTTCCAGAGCTGTATATCTAGTCAGCTTTTACCACTAAGAAGCACCCTGTTTCACATTTCTGTATTGCATTACTATAAAAAGCTTGGTGCTCAATTCTGTAATGGAAGACAAAAAACTCTTTTTTAATCTGATGCCCCTCTCACCTCCACTATGCTTTCTGTGCAGGTCACTGTGGAGATAGGATAGGAAAGATGATGGGGGATGTCACAGCTTCGTTCTGCTGCCTAAATTAATTATACATCAAAGGAAACCATTTTCATTGTGCCTGTTTTCAAGCTAGGTAGTTCTTACTCCTATAGAGACGTCCATTATCAGGATTACCTTGGATTTTGCATGGGTTTTCATGAATCCCAGGAAGGCTCCAAAAACAGAAAAGGTTAATGAACCTCAGGGAGAGCTATATTGCAGTCCTGAGTGTTATGGTGGACAAAAAAGATGCCCCTCATTTCTCATGTGCATTAGGCCTTTAAAGATCTGACTCTACTTTGTGATGTTATTTTACAACATGCACTGCACCATATCTATGACAGGGAAGGGATACTTTTGTCACATGGAGACGTGAAAGGCCCACCGGTTCAACAAACCTCTGTGTCCCTTGTACTCCGCTGCAGGAATTTTCCTTCTCACATGTATGGTGCAGCAACCAGCAGCCTTTGCACTGTGCCTTCTCCCTGGAGAGATATAGCTCTAGCACCACGCAGCTGTCCTGCAAGATCAGCGTGCGTCAGGTCAAAGGGGATGAGCAGATCCTCCAGGTCTACACATTGGTGGCAGAGGTGAGGCTCTCTCTGGACCTTAGCCAGGCCCATATTGGGTAAATTCTTTGCTGTCTAGTGGGTTATTCTAAGATGCTTTATTTTCGTCTCCGGCATAGAAAATGTCTGTGCTCCTCCTGCATACTTGATTCACTGAAGTTTTTAACATGGGAAAACTACAATAGACTCTGATAACTGCAGCAAAAGATGGGAAAAACCCTGTACAGACAGCATAAAAATGTTGTGTGATATGAACTATGCTTGTGAATACTTTATTCAGTTGCAAAAGTTTAGCAGTTCTCTTCTCTATCGCTTCTTCCAATTGTCTTTGACTTCACAGGCTGAAAAGGAGCAAGTACCCTTCTTCACACATTCTGACTGCACAGTCACCTCCCAGACTGGCCCCAAAGCTTTTAAAATCCCTTACTCCATCCGGCAGAGAATCTGCGCCACCTTCGACACTGCCAACGCCAAAGGCAAAGACTGGCAGCTCTTAGCCCGGAAGCTCCACATTGAAAGGTGAGAGCACCTGGTCCAGTCTGGAGACATTTATTTCCAAGGCAGCCAAGATGTTAAAAGACCAATTATAGTCAGTCTACTTGTTCTCTAGTGATTGCTCAGCCCACTCACCTCATTCAGTACAAGATGGAAAATATGTGGAAATGCCACTATTCTTTCTTGTTTACAATATGGTGGAATCAGTGACAGCTGATCAGTATTTGATAGGCAGATACACTTGGAAATAAAAATAATTAAAGATTTAAGTGGGTGTTAAACTGCCATACATTCCTCCTTCGGAACAGCTTGACTAGTAGTTTGCCAGAACAGTCGAAAAATACATCTTGAAGTGCTATTCAAAAATTAATATGAGATTTTTTGCCCTTTCCTTTTAAGCCTTATGCTTGCACTAACTAACCCTGTTAGACTACCTGTAATGTGGTCCATTCTCTGGTCTCAGAATTGCAAAGTAAAATGAAGTTCACTATATCAAACATATGAAAGGTAAATTAAAGCACAAAAGTCGCAGTGTGAATTTTGAAAAGGGCAGGAACACCATGGCTGAGCTACATCTTTGCAAGGATATATGAGTCTCCCCTGATAGGTTTGTTTGTAAGGAGGCCAGCCGTGGGCCAGCTGGTGAGCATCAATAATCGCAGGTATGGGTTTGACCTTTTGTTAGTTATTTGTCCCTAATCTGAGTCAAACTCTAATACAAAGAAGCCACCAATGACCTGTATTATAAATAGCATGCATATTCTTATGCTGTCATTTGCAATTATGTTGCAGATTTAATTATATATAAAAACCCCAAGTGTGTGACAGAAAACACTTACTCCTACCTTAATGATTCTAGATATTTATATATTCTGTGCAGCTAGAAGTGATAGCACATGCTGTGGTTATTAAATACAGTGATGTGTTTTGCTTCATAGAGAATAACATCGTAACACTGCATTGGCTGTGCCGCAGAATATCTTGGGATGAACTGAAATGCAGACTGAAGGGCCAAGAACAGCCTCTTCAGTAGAGAATGTTCCTTGTGCTGCAGTGGAGTAAAACACAATACTGCTGCTTTTAGCAAAAATAAAATGGATCATTTCCATGATAGATTAAAAGGATAATTAAGGCCAAAAGCGAGCCAATGTATTATATATTTAGGAAGCACTTTACTTGAGGGGGCACAAATAATGTAGTTGTACACTGTTACTTAATGCATTAATTCACCAGTAACTAAATGTTAGTTACACACTGCTCCTATGTTTGTTAATCATTTATTAATTATAACAGTTAATTTCAAGCAGGAACTATATTAGTTCATGATTTGCTAAATATTGAGTAGTAACTGAGTTACTAAGTTATTTGTGCCTCCTCAAGTAAAGTGTTAACCTAATTTCTTTTTATAACTATATGTGTCCCGTGACATTTGGTATAATAAGGTATATCTGTACGATGTACCTGTTACATAATGTATATTTTTGGTGTTGTTTATCAGTATGCTTAGAGCTCTCTGTTCTCCAGTTCCATGAGTAAACAGTCAAAAGAAATTTCAGGTTTTGAACGTGTCTGCAGACATTTGTAAGAGATAAGGGAAGACATTGGGGAATTCTGTCGCTTTGTGATTAGCGATGAATGCCATGTTGACTATATCATTTGCTATACGCGTGCGGGGAAACAAGCAGCAGTAATTGAAGGATTTTTGAGGATTTTGAACCTTGTGTTGCAGCTCAGCTAGACCTGCTGCTTGTACATAATGAGAGTGTCTGAACGTTTGTTAAGCTGATTTTTAATTCATTGACTTGGGTCTAAGGGTGTCTCAACATAGAATAGTAGAGTAAGCCTTTTAATGTGATAAAACACTCTGGTGCCCTCCAATGGCTATAAGTAAAACTAGCAGCTTTTGGTAAAGCAATAGTGTAAATACATTTTGTTTAGTTTAAGATTCAAATCCTCAGTAAATTTTTGTGTATTTATTATTCGTTTTGTAATGTATTGACCTGCTGTAGGGACATGGTTTACCTTTATTAGAATTCAGAAGTTACAATGATTATTCACAATGTGACCATTGAAGTTTTTCTTCTTTGTGTTGCATTACAGAAATCTGTCCTATTTTGCCAAACAGCAGAGCCCTTCTGCAGTTATTCTGAACCTGTGGGAAGCACAGCACCAGGATAACAGTGACCTGGACTCACTAGCCAGTGCACTGGAGGAAATTGGCAAGATCCACTCCAAAAGCCCAGTGAAAACCCCAGAGGAACCAAAGTCAGACTTTTCATAGTAGCAACTGGAAAAGCCAGTACTGGGAAGGCAGATGGATGTCAAAGTCTGCACACTGCTAACAGAAGACACGCAACCCGGCCTTTCTTGCTGAATTCAAGCTGGGGCCAAAAGAGAAACAGAACATTGTTAAAGAAACCTAATGCATTACCAATGCGAATGAAATGTGAAACAATTTGAATTATCATCGGATGAGTTTCACAAAATCAAACAGATGTTCGTTTCTTCCCTGTACGGAAAAATAAAGATTGTACAGACATGCAACCACCGTGTTTCTGCCTCGGCTGGACTTCCTGACCTTGCTCTCACGTCTCCCTTCAGACATGTGAAATATTTTATTTTCTGTTTTTTAATATTCTTTGGCTTTCTTTGATTGGGTTTCAGTTTTTTTTCACCTTTATTATCTTCTAAATTACATTGTGCAACATGCTTTGTCATAAATCCTTTCGAATTTAATCGCTCCTTGCTCTGCAGGGGTTCATTTGCACCAGAAAACATCGAGACACAAGGGTTGCCTTTTTGGGAAATCTTTGTTTTCTGATGTAACTGACCTGAACAATCTGAAGAGGGAATAGAATGTTTTTTTTGGCTCTCTAAGGCTTGCAAGCGACTGTAACCTCTTGTGTGCTGCTGTTGTAGGGTCTTCACAGAGCCCTCTGTGCTATTAGGTCCTGTTTGCATAGAAGTTTAACATCTCAAAATCTGTCTGCCAAAGAGGATCATTTAAAGTGACGGGAACTATGTCGAATAAAATATGTGAAAGCTTTCGTTTTAGTATATAAATCTATAGAAGGGAGCATTGTGATAATGATAATTGGGAAAATGGTTTTTTTTTAGCAAAGAATCCAGTTGAGCCTGTGCAGTTTACAATGTGATAGCACTAGTCTTCTCCTACCCCTGGAAAGAGGAGGATGTGAAAAAAACAACTCTGTACAACTCTATGGCATTGTGCATTTTTTTGTTTCATGTTGTCTTATTTACTCATTAATAACTTAGGACACAGATATTGTGTTTTCTAAGGTGTCCCAGACTTTCTCACTTAAAGCTTCCCACTGAAGTACAGCGAGCAGCACGTTTATCATTTAAAGAAAGGAGCTCAACCTTCAACGTGTCAAAGGTTTGAATGGTGAACACGAGGCTAGCCAGTGCTATGGGGATTAGCAGAAAAGACAGTCATTAGGTATTCACAGTCATGTTTCCAGGTGTGGCAGTGGCCCTTTGGTAACAAAAAGAAGACTGCCCAGCCATTTCACCTGACACTGAAAAGGAAAACCCCTCTGCCACCTGTATGTTTCCCAAACAATAGAGGAACAACAGGCTAGCTGTCAAAACCACAAGTAATTAACAACAGACATAACTGAAAAAAAATGGTGATAAAGGTCCATCCATAGGGATGCAGCAAGGTACTTTTGCCCGTGTAAACTAAAGTGTTCCCCTAATCCATGTCAATGGACCATGCTGTTTATGCTTCTGAGTGGAATCAGTAATAGCTATTTCCAGTGCTTTGGGGTAGGCTTTCAAAAAAGAAAGGGTAATGATTAATCAACAGGTGGGCTCTGTAGTGCTTATTCACAGTGGATGTCGCTTTCATGGCACTAAACATTTTGAAAGACTTGCTATTTTAGAAAACCTTTCAAACTATAACTTTTGAAGAAAAGCTGGTGGGAACGGCTAGTGGACAATAATGTGCTTGGTTATGACTGCTACAAATATTGTTCATATTGTGACTTAACTTTTAAAGAATATATTAAACTTTGATATATATTTTTTTCTGCAGTTTATAGGATTAAATTACAAGAGTTTTAATCACATAAACTGCTCAGGACCTAAATAGTTTCTGTCATATAATCAGGAATGAATTTAATTTAACTTGGTCATTATGTGTCCATTAAGGTCTAGCAAAGACCATATAGACTTGATATGTTACTATTCAAAAGCTGCTGTTTTTTTCCAAGTTACTGAAGTGATTAAAAACTGTGACTGCCTACATGTCGAGTACCATTAAATGTTTTGCTTATTTAAACTGCCAGCGAGACGCTGTGTTCTGACCATCTCCCTTTAATCAGTCCCCACTTAATCTTCTCTTAAGGCACTATAAAATATTCAGCAGTGAGTCTCGGGTAGGTTTCTGCATAATTTCTGTAAAAATGGATTGCTGTATAAAAAAAATTTTGACAGCTAAAAATATGATGGTGTGATTTTCTTTTGGACCAGTTTATTTATTCTCATTCTCACACACATTCACATATGCATGTGCATAAATTACAGATTTAAATTTAGGTTGATTATAGTCTCATATGTTGTATTTTAACAAAAGCTAATTAATGAAGCTGTTCACATAGTCATTTTAAGAACCAGTACTGGGATACAAGGAATGGTGGCTTATGAACTTTGTTTCCATTTTACTTTATTCTTGGTTTATAAAAAACTTTATTTTACAGTGAAGTATCCATTGTGATTCTGCCCATTTACGTAGCTAAATGTACAAATTCAGGTTCATCTACATTGTGTAATACATTACCCCAGTTTCAATTATACACACACATACATACATATAAGTCAAACATTCGGACACACCTATCCACAGAAAGGCTTATGTGATCCCACCATTGGGCCCTTGAGCAAGGCCCATAACCCCATTTGCTCCAGGGACTGGCTAACCCTACATTTTCCTCAAAGCCATTTTCATCAGGGGGCCTCCTGGGATGCTTTTCTAGCTTTCCTGAATGAGGTCCCACATATACATATGCTGACCATTCACTGGCTGTTTTTCCTATACTCCCAGGTCAAACTTCCTCAAAATCATTTCCACTGCATTTAGGTCAGGTGGCCAGCTCATGTTATGTGACACAGCAGCTCTCTTTTGGAGGCAGCTTGACGTGTGGAAATTTTTGATTGGTACTGTGTGTGTATTATATATATATATACGTGTATATATATATATATATACGTGTATGTATATATATATATACGTGTATGTATATATATATATACGTGTATGTATATATATATATACGTGTATGTATATATATGTGTGTGTGTATGTATATATATGTGTGTGTGTATGTATATATATGTGTGTATGTCAGTATATGTCACTGTGTATGTCAGTGTGTGTGTCAGTGTGTATCTCAATGTGTGTCAGTGTGTATG
>JAAGVU020000040.1:14566525-14605547 GCA_011763525.2 Mormyrus iriodes | reverse complement strand
GTTAATTCAGGTATTTCTGGAAAAGGTGTGTTTTAAGTCGTCTTTTGAAGACATTCAGTGACTCAGCTGTTCGGACAAAACACAAAACATCACAGAACACATACGTACAGTCATACGCTAGCAGGTAATTTAAAAATAACAAGTAGTCTGACTGCGTGTCATAGGACTGTGGAAGGAATACCAAAAAGAAACCTGTCTGACATAGGAAGAATAGACAAACTCCATACAGACAAAGTGGAGGTGGGGTTGTAGGCAATGGTGCTAACCACTGTCCTACCACAGAACCCACAGGTTCTTCACCACTGTCCAAATTATTTCTGAATTCAAATAAATAAATTGTAACTACCAAAATAATACAAGTGCTGCCATACAAATGTGGATCACAAGTTAATAAGGCAATTAACATAACATTGTGCTTGGGTAGATATGTATAAAAACACTGGCGAAGGCTGACTGGCCTTTTTTTATCTAATGGCTATAGAAAGAGATCTTGGTTACTGAGTGATTGTTAGGTGATGTTTAGCCAGAGTTTAAACTGCCTGTTATTATTTTGACAAGCCTTGGTAAAAGAAATAATGAATTAAGAAATCAACAAGGTGCTTGAAATGGTCCCTGTTGACATAACAGCATTTGCTGCAGATTTGTCAGCTGCACCTTCATAATGTGAATCTCCTGTTCCATGATATCCCAAGGTGCTCTATTGGTTTGGGATCTAGTTATTGTGGAGGTCATTTCAATATAGTGAACTCATTGTCATGTTCAAGAAACCAATGTAAGCTTTGTAACATTGCGTGTTATCCTGCTAGAAGGAGCTATTAGAAGCTGGGAACACCGTGGTTGTAAAGAGATGGATATAGTAAGCAACAGTACTCAAGTAGGCTGTGGTATTTAAATGATGCTCAAATGGTACTAAGCGGTTCAAAGTGTGCCAAGAAAATATCCCCCGCACTATTATACCACCACCACCACCAGCCTGCATTGTTAATACAAGGCAGGATGTATCCATGCTTTTATGTTGTTTATGTCAAATTCTGACCCTACTATCTGAATGTCGCAGCAGACATTTAGACTCATCTGACCAGACAAAGTTTTTCCAGTTTTCCAGTGTCCAATTTTGGTGAGCCAGTGTCCACTTTAGCCTCAGTTTCCTGTTCTTAGCTGGCAGGAGTGGCACCCCGTGTGGTCTTCTCCTGCTGTACTCTACTGCTTCAAGGTTCCATGTGTTGTGCATTCAGAGATGCTCTTCTGCATACCTTGTTTGTAATGAGTGGTTAGTTGATTTACTATTGCCTATATACTGGCTTAAACCAGTCTGACCATTTTTCTGACCTATGCCATCAACAAGGTATTTTCACCCAGATAACCACCGCTCACTGGATATTATTTCTTTTTAGGCTCATTTTCCATAAACCCTAGAGATGGTTGTGCATGAAAATCTCAGTAGAACAGCAGCTTCTGAAATACTCATACTAGCCCATCTAGTACCAACAACCATGCCACGTTCAAAGTGACTTAAATCACCTTTCTTCCCCATTCTGATGTTTGATGTGAACATTAACTGAAGCTGCTGACCTGTATATGCATGATTTTATATGTTGTGCTGCTTGATATATGATTGGCAGATCAGATATTTGCTTCAATAGACAGTCAAACAGGTGTACCTAATAAAGTGCCCAGTGAGTGTGTATTCCACCATGATGTCTGACCAGTGATTTGAAATTCAGAACAAAAAAGGTAGAAATTGAATCACCTGAATAAGGCACAAGCACGCACCATATGTAACCTCAAGGATATTATGGTCAAGGTTTATTACTCCATAAACATAAAATTGTAAGTGAAGATTTGCAAAGGATACATGGAGAAACACTGTGGTTTGTGTATGTCAAGGGTAAAGATGCTACATTATGTATCACAGTTAAATATTAAAGTTGGAATTAAATGTATAAGCAGCTAAAATATTAATATGTAAATATTATTGTACATGGAGTAAATTCTGAGCAGATGGGGGGAAAAGCCATTCTGCACCCTGTCTCTAAGTAATGGATGAGTACATGTGCACCTTGCTTCCTCTCAAGCTTTATTTTCATTTTCTCATGCTGAATGGTTCTGCTAACTAACATGCATAGTGTACTTTAGATTGTAGATTGTAGACTGTAGATTCACTGAAACACTTGGAGGTCAATGAAGAATTGCACTAAATATAGAGCCATACTAAATTATCATGATCATCCTGTGGTGAAGCATCTCTCTCCTTATGGATGTGAAATCATCCAAGTAGACAATGCCTGCATTCATGAGGCATGAGTATGAACTTGAGGATTTGAAAACAAAGTGTGTCATATACCACGGCTATCCTAATTACTAGATCTCAACTAACAGAGGAATTACTGACAGTTCTGTTGACAGTGGTTTCCACCAAATCATGGAATTTCTTCCGAGAGTGTAGAGACATCCCTCTAGTCTGGTTACAAACTGGTAGAATTGATGCCAAGGTGCATTAAAGGCATTGTTCTAGCAGTTTATGGTGAACTGATAGCCTAATAAAGGATCTTATTGGGTTACTTTTTAGTTTAATTAACATGTTAAACAGAATCGATTAGAATACATTCTAGATAAATAAAATTTGCTTAATAAATAAAGAGGCAACAGAAATATCCCTTGCTTGTTTTGAGAATACCATACATATAATAAGTTGTAGGCTAAATCTTTCTTCCGTAAGTAAACAAAAGAAAATGTCTCTCATCAATAGATCTGTGCACCAGCTACAAAGTGACAAAATTTCCTTCAGAAGTATTTAAAGACTCTTCTTGTACAGTATAAGCCCAGTATATCAGAATATGTCTGTTCATCAAAACTACAAAAATGCAGTCACTGCCAAAACACAAGCAGATATGGTCCAGGTGGACTGAAGTTTGTTCTAAGCCGCATGGTTTTTGGCCTTCAAGGAAGAGTCTTTTGCGTGAACCTCCTCCTCGTGGGACAATTTTGTTATCCTTTTCTGGTAGATATGGGGGAAACTGCAGCAAGACACGCAGTTGAACACCACAACCACATTGCACAATGGACAAATTATAAAGTGCTCCTGCTGACACAGACAGCAGGAACAGGGCACTTACCATTTATTGACAAGCTCTCCCAAGCTTTGAATACTGAAATCCAGAATAAGGCTTTTTGTATCGTTCAGTCAACTCTGAATTCATATGCAGTATGAGATATATTTCTATGGCACATCATGGTGTTACCTTTGTACATACGGATTTCACTTCAGAAAGTCTTTGAAAGTTTTATCTCACATGAAGATATTCTGGTCAATACAAAATGTATATATGGGTACATGGTGAATATATGTTTAGTCCAGCCACCACTTATTCCAGCAGTTTATCTATAACCAGTAGGGTTATAGTGGACAGGTGATACTAGAAAGGACATGATTTTAAAATATTTTATTATGACTGCACGTATACTTATGCATCTTTATTCACAGATCAGAATGCATTGTGAATTGTTTGTTCTTCCTCATTAAATGACAAATTTGTTCTTCACTTGCAAAGCATGGTACATAGATTACTAAATGTGTTGTCAGTAGCTAAACACAAATTTGTATAATTCTGGCATCCCTGGCTTGTGTCCTATGACACCCAGGATAGGCTTAGAGTGACCATGTCCAGTTATAATGCTATAAACACAATGTGAAGCCCAGCAACAAAAAGACATTTGATAAATAGCATTGTTAATGTGATAAAATCTAGAGTTGGACACAACTTGCTGTGTAACACTGAATTTAAAGAGTTTTAAAAAAATGTTTAGCGCTTTAAAAAGTGTTTCGGGGGATCAAAACATAAAAGGAGAAATTTTGAGAATGCTTAGTTTTTCAATGCTGCCTTCTTGCGTGAGCTGAGAAATGCTTATCATGACAAAATTGCGTTTACAAAATGAAACATTAAGAACATAGCTCGTTTTGTTTCGCAGAAAACGTCGCATTGTGGGAGTCCGCAAAATGACAACGCATGATGTCACTAATGTTTTTCATACCTAAAAATAAAAATTCTTTTTTTTTTCCCTGCTTCGTGCAGCCAAATCAACGTGTAAATAAATATAACCAATGACTAACAGACAAACGTAACTCGCAAAATATCTTCAGCAGAGAGAAGTGCAAGCTCTTTCAAAATGGTCCAACGTAAAAGCAGCTAGGCAGCACAGAACTTTAACAAATAGTGGTGCAAAAAGTGCATTTTAATATGCGCAGCGTCTATAAAAAATAAATAAGATGAAAGACGACATAAAGCGGAACTAGCAAGTCTCGAAAGCTGCGCCCTGAATGCGAAAATGTGATGCGACCGTGAGGGTTTTGCAATGAGACACCACGGCTGTGTATTACGGATCAGCCATATTGGTTGCTCATGCTTCAAATAAAGAGCATGGAGAGGGGCTGACAGAAGTGCTTTCGTTTTACTGATCAATGGGCTGGCAGAGCTCTGCGTCCGAAGCGAAAGGTAAATATACATCCGGACGCTTTCAATTAATTTATTCCTTGTTAGTGTTTGTTGCCGGAAAATATTTTACGTGCATAAAGCTGACGATATAATGAGGGATTGTCATTATCCTGTCTGGTGCACTAAATCTAGTTACCAGTGTTTCCGTAAACTGAGTTTGCTAGCTTAGATGATACGACAGACCTAAGTTTCTTTGCTAGCTAGCTTTTAAATGCTGCTTAAAAACTAGTTTTTAACTGACCATGTCTGTGGTCGGTGGGGCGAAACTCTCCGTAGGCGGAAAGGTTTAATTTTGGAAAAATGGGGAAAGTAGCAAAAATTTTTTTTTTCTTCAACGGGCCCCCCCCCCCCCCCCGCAACCACAGAATATGTAAAATTTCATTTATCTATAGTGTTGTATTACTATATATTTGCAGTTAATGTGATTAAACCGTACAGTGAGTAACGTTTTGAGTTAGTATTTAATTAATCTTGGTAGTAAATATTAATACCAAAACAATAAAAACGTGGAAGTAAATTTGCATATAAAAAGGTTATGTTCTTAAATAATTAAAAAAGGAAGTATAAAAACATTTAAAAGTGAAGAACAGGATTTCTGGCCGATGTCAGTAGGAAGTACCGTACAGGTGTGATAAGTTCAAATTGTTGTGTACCTGATCGGATTCCAGCCGCATCTGTTTGTTTAGATTGTTTGATGGGCTTCTTTGGCAAACTTGTAAAATATAATCTGTACTTTGAATTTGTAAGACTAGAATAGCCTAATGTAAACTTTGCATCTTGCAATGAGAACAATGGCCTAATGTGTGCTATACTATTCAGATGAAAAGGCTTTAGTGAATGTGGGGTTTTGAACTTATTTTTTGGTTAGGAATTAGATTCAAGAATTAAACCCTTATCTCGTATACAGTTTTAACCATGCAAAAGGCTGGATGGCCCTTTACTTGAGGGGATTCAAATAACTTAGTTACTCAGTTACTAATCAAGAACAAGTCACAAACTAATTTAGTTGCTGTCTGAAACTAATGAACTGTCATGAATGAATGGTGAACAAACATGGGATCAGTACATAACTAACACTTAATTACTGGTTAATTAATGCATTAAATTAGGGTGTACTGCTGCTTTATTTGTGCCCCCTCAAGTAAATTGTTCCCAAAAGTTGGTTTAAGAGCACACATGCTTTATGGTGTATGTGTAAGATTTATTTACCCTCCCATGCCTACAATGACGTAAAACCATGATATGTCTACAAATATCATAACTTCCCAGCAGTAACACTGCAATGTGTCAGGATCCATCTTATCTGCAGTCAGTAATTTAAAAAAAAAAAGTGTGTCTGCTTTCAATTTTTTCTTTGTGCGAAAATGTTACATCGTGTACCAGATTTGCATTAAACCTCCTTAATGATGCTAATATCTGACGTATCTACAATTTAGTTGTATTTTTTGGGAGTGGCGGGTTATTGAAAAAAGTCATCAGTCAGTAGAACCTTATCTGGTTAACCATAAAGATCGACTGTGCTTTGTAGGTTGATGCATAGATACTAAGAAGGCAGGTGTCTGACTCTCTGTTATATTGATAAGTCAGAAGGACATATTTTTGTGGTGAAAGTATGTCCTTAAAAAGTGGCTATACCTACATAATTTGTTCTGTCAACTGCACTAAAAAATTGTTGCAAAGGGATGTGAAATATGTTCACTGGGACTTAGCTGCTGCTGTATCTGGGAGAGCCACCAGGTTCAGTACAATAGCCATGTTGAGACTGATTATTGCCATTTCCAAGCTTTTCCCAGCATTCAGAATAAGGAGTGACTTTGTATTTCTTCTTTTTCTTTCCCCATATTGTTAGAAACAATGCTTTAGATTATTATTTGTCAGTACTAAGGTTCCGTATTGACACCCTTTTGTAAAAGTCATCTCTTCTATAAAAGTGAAATGAATTACATTTCATTAAAGCATGCAATGGTCAGGCTTTAGACAATGCTGACTGAAAGCCTCAATGTCATGGCTGTAGGCAGGGAGGGCAGCAACACTGATTTTTGTTAATGCTTTTTTATGAAAGTATTTAAAGCTCTTGTTTACTATGATTAGGATTTTTTTTATGAATCAAATGTTGTTTGACCTTCCAGACAGTGTTTTGTAATGTCTCATGGAGAAGACCATGGGGTAGAGAATTTCCCCATGGAGATTAAAGAAGTATGTCAATTTCCATTTCTAATAACAGTGTAAGCCTGATATTCAGTATCAGAGTTTCTTGCTCCGAAACAGCACTTCATGCCTGCATTCCCGTGGTCAACCACACTGTACAATCTACACTAATAACATTTTTTGAATTTAACAAATGACATTTGAATCACTGTTCTTGATTTTTCTTTTTTCCGTAATTTGGCATGTGAATCACACATACCTTCCTGAGCTCAGAATTGATTATTATATAATACTACGTGTGTGTGTGTGTGTGTGTGTGTGTGTGTGTGTGTGTGTGTGATAAAAAATATGCATATACATACACTTCCCATTGACCTTTTCTACATAGTGGGTAGCAAAAAAAAATGAAGAGTATTTTCTTATGAGCTGTAACTTTGTATTATAACAGCCACATGGCTCAACTGTGGCATGTTTGAAGTTTGACAAAGAGTACATTTTTGATGATATGTCGGGACTTTATCTTGGAAGACAAAGTTGAAATTTTCTGAAAAGTCCCCCAAGACACTTTACACGTTTAAGGCTACACTTTAAGTATACTTCAGGCTATTTATAATTAAAGAAGCGCAATAAAAGAGAGTGAGATGAATGTGAAGTTCTCATTCCTCAGTTTGAAAAGTTGAAAGAAGTTGCTCGATCCTGTGCCAGGGCAAACTTTCCATTGTTAATGGATTTTTCAAACTGCTTTTCTCCTCTCTCCATCCTTGAACCCCATATTTGGCAGGGCAAGGCTGATGGGGCTGATATCCCCTACTGGGTGAATTGGCAATCTGTTAAATCAGACTCTCCTCCTTCTACATTTACTACTGTCTTCCTGCTATAATGCAATAAAAAATTGTGCCAGTAAAGCTGAAATTCCATTCAGGTAAAATAAACAAATAAATTTTAAAATTGTATAGTTTTAAATAAATTACTGACTATCGGAAATGTTTGCATTTACATATTATACCATTAAATTAATGGTGCTTCAGTTTCATGAATGAATTTCATGATAAATGCAGACTTGATATCTTGCCCAAAAGCACTACACTAGGGCCCCTGGTTGGATGTCCAAACCCACCTTTGAGTTAAAGGTTAATGTTCTTTATCTCTAACTTGCCCTGAAACCCTAAAACTGTACTTTTTACAGCTTACAGCATGACTTGGCACAAAATCATTGGCTTTCTTTATGGAATTTGCTTGTCATTGCTTAACCATTTCACAAAAGCTTGCAGAATCTAACTGCGAATAAAGTCTTGTGAATGAAGTGTAAGTAAACTGACTAAATGTTTAAATTTTTCACAGTATCAGGCTTTGTAAATATCAGGGAATAATTTGAAAAGATGTCTTGAATCCATTTATCTAGTTTCCATGACCTCTTATACAAGGTAAGAGTGATCCTGGGGCTTAATCATAATAGCACAGGGCACACCTTGGATGTAATTCTAGTCTAGTGTAGAACACGTGATAGGCAATACAGAAATGTCAAATCATGCAAGTGCCTGTTTTTGGACTGTGGGAGGAAACTCACACAGATGCAAAGAGAATATGTAAATATAGAGAGCCAAAGACAGGAAATGAAGCCACACAGTATGTCCAAAACAGATGGTTTGATGTGATTGATTCATTTCTCATTTGCAAATTTTTATAAAGTTTTGTGCTTGATTTGAGCTGTTCATTATTTTACACTGTGACAGTTATTTCATATTAACCTACATTTGGAATTCCTCGTAATTCAGGCTACTTCCAGGTAATCTGTCAAGCAGACATAGTTTACTGTTTATGTGTTGTAGTGACTGCAACGTAAACATAATTCTGAAATGGTATTTCAAGAAATTCAGGACCATAAATCTCAGGACTCAAAAATCGAGTTTGAGGCGGAACCCAGTGTAGTCACCTGACTTACTCTGTGCACCAGTATTGGAATGTAGAAGTGAAAGAAACAGATTAAAAGAGATGAGAACTGATTACAGAAACCAGTACAGGCACTGAGAGGAGAAGGGGTTATTAATACCGATGAAGCTTTGAAGGAAGCTTTTCAGTACTAAGGGCAGCTCTGTAAAGACGTTTTGACATTGGAACAGAAGTTACTGAGTGAGTAGTCTTTGTTTCAGTTTTTTTTCCATTCAAATCACATTTTTCTATGATTACATGACATTCTTTGCATCATTTCATACTCTGATCTCATGCAAAATTACACACATTTTTGGAAAAATTTCAAAGCAATGCTTCACATGGGCTGTGTACTACAAAGCTTCTACAGAGATGTATAGTTACCGGTGACCAGTATAAGTTCTTAGAAAGGATTTATGTACTGAAAAATAAACTTGCCATGAATTGGAAATGAGAGAGAGTGAAAACTTTCTAAATTATCACAAAATGGCTGCTACCAAATATAACCCCCCCCCCCCAAGAAAAAAAAAACATTCTCAAACTCAACTTTCAGTGTGTGTTAATGAGTTTCATTTGCTGCTGTATTTTGTAGTGTTTGGAGAAATTTTAAGTTTTAAAAACACGTGAGCAATCTGTAGTATTGACTACAGCTTGCTAAAGAATGTGCATGCAGAATGTGTAAAGTTTTGTGTCTGGCTGAGAATTTGAATTATTTATTTGAAATCTTCCTGAATGATGTAGGATTTTATTTTTGGCTATCCATGTCCTGTCACTTCTCTTTCACGGTACCAATATAATGTGTTATGATACATATGTCCCTAGGGCCAGGATGAGATCTCTTTTCTATCTGAGCTACCTTCTTTGCCTGTGCCTTGGAATTCTCTGTGTGGTGTTTGTGGCTTACTGGAACTACAAATGGCGTGGGGGTTTTGCCTGGGATGGCTCAGGACTGCAATTCAACTGGCATCCAGTTTTGATGGTGACTGGCCTCGTGGTGTTGTATGGGAATGGTAAGTAATGGAATAATCCATACTTGTCACAGTGAGTGTGGAACATGGTGCTGTCCATGCACTCGGTTGCTGTGGGTAGAAGACTACTGAAGAGGCAGATTAGGTCACGTATTGTTTCACTTCCCTACTTTTTCTGAAACTGTTTCCGAACAGATGTCACAGACTTTATTTTTTTTTATAAATTGTGTGGTTCATTCCTTTCATATATCTGAATTTAACTGATATACTGTGTTTTATGATATATAACACACACACACACACACACACACACTCTTAGATGAGCCAAAACATTGTGACCACCCACACATGAAGTGAATACTGTTGAGTGTCTTAGTCAACAGCACACCATTTTTATATCTTGTAAAAATAATGCTATTTCCATGGTAGACAGGGGTTAGCCTGGGCGCTCTGACTGGCCTTTGGCTACGCAGTAAGGCTCAATGCACTGTGTCACGACACACTACTCCTGTGACCCTAATTAAAATTTGTGCCATAATACCCCTTTGGTTGATTTGAACCAGATGAGAGAGCCTTCATTCACATCTTGCGTGGTTCATGATTTTCCCTCCTTAGACCACTCTCAGTAGGTACTCACTATGGCTGACTTTGAGCACCCCACAAGCCTGGTTGTTTCAAAGACGCTTAGTTGTCTGGCCATAATTTGGTCCTTGTCAAAGTCACTCAGATCATTATCCCTGCCCATTTCTTCTGCATTCAACCTGCACACTAGGAGTACTGAATGTTTGCTTATCATGTAAGATATACCAGACCTTGCCACATACCGTTTTTATGAGATGGTTAACATTATTCGCTTCATGTGGGGGTGGTCACAATGTTTTGGCTCATTGGTGTATATTCATTTTGGATTTATGAATATGTGTTTCTTTTCTCTGACCGTGTTTTAGCTGCAGTTATATATCGTGTCCCACTGACCTGGAGGCAAAGCAAACAGCCTTGGAAACTCCTGCATGCCGGCTTGTTGTTCCTTGCCTTTCTGCTGTCTGTCCTGGGGCTTTGTGCAGTCTTTGACTACCACAATGCAGGCTCCATTCCCAACCTATACTCGCTACACAGCTGGCTGGGCATCTGTACTACAGCCCTCTTCACCGCTCAGGTACATCTGCAAGAGCAGATTTCTTCTTTCGTGTTACATTAACTTAAAAGCTAATCGGTAATACTGATAGGATGGTCTTTGTAATATTGCAGGTTTTGAGTATACTGGTCTGTAATAGTCCATAATTTTTCTTAAGACTATAGAAAGATTTGGATTCCTTCATTCAATTCTCAGTGCATTTTAAATTAAAACATATGTGGAATGTAACACACCTTCTGTTGCACTTCTTACCAGTTTATCAATTATGTGTTGTTGCAAATAGTATGATGTGATTCTCTTTGTACATTGTCTGTTCTCAGTGGGCGCTGGGTCTGGCCGCCTTTCTACTCCCATGGTCTCCACTAGCATTCCGCAAGCTCCTCAAACCTATACATGTTTGGATGGGCAGCATCATCCTATTCCTGGCAATTGCATCATGCATTTCAGGCATTAATGAGAAACTTTTCTTTGCCCTGTGAGTCCTCAGTGTTTTATATTAATATTTATTAAGCAACCACCTACATAAACCATCCATCTTGATAATGCTTATCTTTAGGGATATCAGTCCTTTGCAGGACAGGCACACTCACATTTATACACTATGGGCGATTTAAAGGTGCCAGTTAACCTAACTATGTCTTTGGACTATGGAAGGAAACTAGAAGACATACAGTTGTGGAGGTGGGATTCAAACCCCCAGGGCATAGGTGTGAGTGCTGCCTGTTTACACTAAAAATCTTTTCAGTTTTTAATTGAACAACATGCAGTGTAATCTTTTTGGCAACTGATTGTTTTCCGCTGCTTTTTTGTCATGTCATTTTATGTTATTTCATTTAAAATAGCTCCATGTTGAGTTATCACAGATAAGCAATCCCCATGTGAAGTCTTCATCAGGTTGGTATTGAATTGAATACCATTGGTTCCCTTTCCAGTAAAGGAAACACCAATCAGACACAACCCTATTCCAAGCTGCCACCAGAGGCCGTGTTTGCCAACTCCCTAGGAATCCTGATTGTAGCCTTTGGATTAGTTGTGTATAAAATACTATCCAATTCAGAATGGCAACGACCAGACCTAGAGAGAGAAGAGGACAGTTCTAGAGTAAGTATAATAACACTAAAATATTCTTAACCCCCTGTATATTTTACTTCTTCTGTTTGAAAATAACCTAATTTTGAAAATCAACTGGCGTCACTTCAACCCTCAAAATAACACAGGGGTCAAAATGATTTACTGTGTTTTAAGGGTGAGTATGTTGTAAAACACTTCTGCATTTTCAGATTTTAATGTTATATAATTAGCTTCCATATAGAATTTATGTATACCTCTACCCCTGTCATTTGAACAGTCAATCAGGGAACATTTTTGACTTTTTGTTTAACTTTATTCTCAGCCATTGCTACAAGAAGCGAGCTGATGTGCCTACATGGAATGAAACCTTTATTCTCCATACTGAATTATGTATCTCAAGTTTGTGAAACGCAGTGTTTATTTTCATCACAGAAAGTATTTTTGTAAGAACTGGTGGAACAGTGTAGAGTGCATCGTCGCCAAAATGGAAATTTTCCAGCCTTAGCTACTTTTAGTAGCCATCGAATTCATTTTGACGTTCTATATCCAACGAAATCATGCCAGTCAGTTGTAATCCTTTGTGGCAGCCGTATATATCATAATTTCAAATTTAAATCTGAATGTATTAGTCTATAAATTTTCTCTCATTCTGTGATATGCCTCATCATAAATGCTCCATTCATTTGTTTCACTTCTGTGTTTGAGAAATGTTACAATTGGAATCGCCTTGTGGCAAGTTTACGTGATATTCGGGAAACGCCCAGAAGACGGGTCTTCCTGGGATAGCTAATAGAGAGAAGAATCTCTCTTTAAGACTCATTCTCCAGACCAATAAACTAGCTGTTTGTAGACGTTCTTTATTTGCATAAATAAACGTTGATTCATTGCAATTGGAATTGCTAAAGTAGAATGTATTAGTATGGGTATCGATATTCAATAAAATTATTGTACTAAGTATTTTTATAACGGAGGCTTTTATTTAGTGATTGTTATTTTAGTGTATACAAAATTTCTCTATGCACACGTGGGACAGAAAAGTATTTAACTACGAGCAAAACAACACACATAGATATCTTGTTAATAAAACAGAACCTTTCAAGCTTTTATATATAATTGTCGTGGGCTTCTGCACAAATGATAACATTCCGACTACTTTTGAAGAAAAAATTTGATACTTGAAATCTATTATCGATATCAAATGAGTAACGTTTGCGTATCTGGGCTATGGATATTTACGTATGAAAATGCCTATTTCCACTGAAAAGTTCATTTATGTCTGAAAAGGCACTCTACTACACTAAACGACTGAAACGGATCGGAATAAATGAAGTAATGAAAAACCAGAAAAGAAACTTACGTGGTCTACATGTTAAACCGTGTCTGTCGAATTCATTACGAGCAGTTAGCTATCACTTCATGAGAATCAGTAGCCAGTGTTACCTGGAGACTCTGTAACATAGGCGTGTACGATAGTTTAATAAATGCAGCATCCTATGCTTTTATTAGAAAAAGGTCTAAAACACATCTAAATTCTTGATGAAATGTGTTATACACCGTAAAGAATACAGATGACCGAAGAGTGTTTAACAAGACTTGATTGCTCTTTGAAAATTCCGCAAAAGATTACACATCCTATCTATCTTAGCACGGACTTGGTTTCGTGTTTGTAAAAGGCATTGTAAGAATACTTGCATAGTGCAAAGCAAACCTGGAATTTTACGGGACACTGAGTAAATCTGCCTTTACTAGTAAGATTCTTCGGACAAGGAGAAAAATCACAGCTGTAAAGCCTTCTAGTAAACCGATCATAAGGATTGTCCCGGTACTCAATATAATCGCTATATAATACAGTATAAATACGCTACATATCTACAACATACATTTCGGGGGAAATAACAGCGTTTTGGTGTACGTGACATACAGGGTTAATTATGCAGTAGTCAAACCAGCCAATCACGTTCAAATGAATCTTTGCTAAAAAAAACAAAAACGAATTGCTTTCAATTAGGTCCGCGTGTGCTCCATAACACGCTGTTGTTTATTCTTGTGCTTACAATAATGTTATGTTATTTGTGAGTGACGTAGATAGTATAGAGCAGGAGTGCGTAGTAATATACGGGGTATTACCGAGCTAGTTATCACGCACTTCTTATAGCACAGCCGCAGTTCTTCATCGGGAATTATCCGTAATCTATTCACCTACACTAAACACGCCTAACTAAAAACAGTTACTACAGTGACTCTCCTATATGCTTTGAAACGCCAAGAGCCGACACTGTACGGCATTAGACGTTAAATTATTGTCTGACCCAAACATTTTTTTGAGAGCCTTCAATACGTGAAAAGAAAACGCAAAGGCACATTAAAAATGTCGAGCTTGTCGGTGGCGTAAGAATAGACAAAAGTAATGTGAATATTCATAACTACAACTATCATTATAAGATAGAGAAATGTGCAGTTTGTTACATGATATTACAAGGACACATTAAAGTCCCTTTATTCATACAATGGTTGAAATTTAAACATCGATACCGGAATTTTAAATTTGCGAATTATGTTAGTTCGTGACAGTAAAAGAAATACAATACAGCTGGTCACTTAATAAAAACGTCGTCAAAATGAGAACGTCCCATACAGGTTTTTAGACATTTTTCTGTACAAAGGCTCATTCAGTATATTGGTATTTTCTATAAAGTTAATACAATTTATGCACTTTTATTAACAGTTAATTAACTTTAATATTAACGACATAACTGAGTTACTAACAAGCGTTACTAATGCGCACATAGAAAACGCTATAATATTTTTGTAACTACATTTTCGGACTCGTTGAATGACATTCAGCAGACTTAGGTTTCACATTAGAGCAAATATTTAAGGTCTAGCCTATATAAACATACGTGTCTAATATGAAAAACTAGGTAATTACCAGGAAAGTGTCACCAACGTGCAGTATTATAACAGTTAAGTTCATGATTAAAAGTTACATAACTTTCTTTCAATTAAACGTCTCGCCACAAATCTTTATATACAAGTCACTACTGCGGCAAGTATATTTCTAGTGCGTATTTTATTAAGTATTCACTTATTTAAAATAATCAAGAAAGGAATGCGTCATTCTGATTAGGAAAGGATGGAATGGCGACCTGTGATGAACTGTGTTAACTGCTCCGTTTATAAAGCGACTGAATTGCTATTTTATGAATAATTTAAACTTAAAACAATTATTAAAATGTAACGACGGGCCTTTTCTTTGACGAAAAAATGTCTATTCCATTTCTAGACGAACGTTTGGTCAATTTATTTCTGAAAGACTGGAGGAAGCGGCGTCTAAGTACCTGGGTTGACTCGTGATATCAACAAACTTTCCGTGTTTCTGTTGAAAATGTATAAACGTTTTTTGTCTAACGACAATGCACCTGAAACATGCCAGGGTTTGGTTTTCATTGCCATCTTTGGATTTTTATACAAGCGTTCGTTTGCCCTAAAATTTCGTCATTTTCATTGAGAAGAAAACACAACCCCAGAGCGTTTTCCACAACCCGGAGCTGCTGCACAGGCGGTTGAGTCTATAGGGTTCTCACTTGGCATTTAAGTTCCGCCCTTCTCTACGTGTCGTATTACCATTGTCTGTCTGACGTTCAACTGGGAAGGGTAAAGCAGCAATACTCCACAGAAATGGCAGAAGTCGCCCCAGCTCCTGCTGCGGCTCAGGCTAAAGCTCCCAAGAAGAAATCAGCATCGAAGCCGAAGAAGTCTGGACCCAGTGTGTCCGATCTGATCCTGAAAGCCGTTTCCGCATCAAAGGAACGCAAAGGAGTGTCACTAGCAGCCCTCAAGAAGGCTTTGGCCGCTGGTGGCTATGACGTGGAGAAGAATAATTCTCGTGTCAAGCTGGCACTGAAATCCTTAGTCCAGAAGGGGACTCTGATGCAAACCAAGGGCATCGGCGCTTCTGGATCCTTCAAACTGAACAAGAAGGGCGAGTCCAAGGAACCGGTGAAAAAGACAGTCACCAAAGTCAAGAAACCGGCGGCCAAGAAACCAGTCGTGGCTAAAAAGCCAAAAAAGGCGACTGCGAAGAAAGCACCAGTGAAGAAGACGCCAAAGAAAGCGAAGAAACCAGCTGCGGCAAAGAAAACTGCCAAGAGCCCGAAGAAAGTGAAGAAACCAGTGAAGAAGGTCGCCAAGGCTCCCAAGAAGGCCAAGGCGGCTAAACCAAAAGCCACGAAGGCGAAAGCTGCAAAAACCAAGAAGGCAGCCCCCAAAAAGAAGTAAACGGACTTTAAATATTGCTTTGCTACCCAAAAAGACTCCTGTAAAAGCCACCACGTCTTCGTAAACGTACAGAATTATTCCATAAGTATTGTTGGTTACGATTTTGAGTATTTTAATATGTACAGTTTCATATAATTACAACGTTAGAGAGTTTGTTGTTTAATATGCACGCCAAAGAACGTAGTGATAAGGCAATCGATATAATAATGTTCGTTGGCAAGACAGTCAAGACAACGAAGACTGCAAAGGAAATTGTACTGTGTTAAACTTAGATCGAAATGGGTAAAAATATTTATTTAAAATGTTTTAGTGATTCTTTTATTGCGAGATGAGCTTTTTGTAAAGACAGATTAACATGTTATCAAGTGATGCACAGTTGTAATGGACACTAATACACCTTTTTATTTTCTTCCCATTGTAAACTGTTTTACCTTGTATTATCTTGTAGATTTAACCAAGATTATAATTAATGTAATTTGAATAAATGCGCCAAGATTTCCAACGTCCAATCAGACAAAGGGAACCACCTATGGATGTCTGTAATCCTGAGATATTAAGATCGATTGTTTTAACTTTATATTTTTGCTTTAGTGTTTAATATAAAATCTTTGTTAGTGGAGGAACTTATTTCTTTCTATTTATTGTATTTTCGAGGTCCGTTGATATTGATTCCTTTTATAAATAAATATTTTACTATATATGTTAAATGTGTTTTTTGTGGCATTACATTATCCTAGTTCATGCATAAGAAATGTTAATCAACTTAATTGTAATAAGATGCAATAGTTTTGCACTCATCCGTATCCGGTCACCTTGAAAGCTTCCTCCAGTAATTGGGTAATAAATAATTTTGAGCAGTTATGGCTCTTCATAATGAATTGTTTAAGTACCTAAGTGCCATGACACATCTGTCTTGATTTAATGCATGATGTTTCCTTGTAGCTTGATACGTTAACTATTCCAAAAATCGTTTGGCTGAGTGTGAGCTATTTTTATATTAATCCGCGATATATAACATTTTCGAAATCTAACTGCCTTTTTAGAGCAGAAATTCACATTAATTATCTGGTTTGGAATACATCAAAGGCGATGTATGTAGTCTTGTGTGTATTCATGTATTTTTTATAGATTTTTATTCTCCTTGTGACTTATTAATATGATTAATCTAAGATGAATAAACTTCGCAACCTTAGTTAAACAACCTAACGTTCTAAAAAGAACATAAATTCAATTGGTCAGAAAGTCAGCCAATCAGATTCGAATAAAAAAGTACTACTCTTTTGTATAACAAGAAATAACATTTCTTAGAAAAGTAAATGAAAAACAGGAACAAGCATTACAAAGTGAATAGCGACAACATATAGAACAAGTTTACGGTAGTATAAATCTTTAGCGAAGAAAACATGTGAAATGGACTTCTTGTTGCGTATCCATTTCAAATTGTGAATAGAATAAATCCAGCTATAAAATTTAAAATGTGGTTTAGACTTTTATACTTGATTTTGTGTCCATTACATTTCCCAAGTAGAATAAAAAGGTTCAAATCATTTCACACCAACATCGTCGCAATAAAGAATAGATCATTTATATCACCACTATGACCAGATTTCAATGAAAAATATTCTATCAAATCTTTCCAAACTCTTGTATAATTACAAAAAAAAAAATTAAAAAACATGTTCCAGTTTTCCCCACCCACACAAAACAGTATGTTAGTATTCTGACACAACTCTGGCTGTGTGTGTATGTGTGTGTGGGTCATGTATTATATTACATTGTAGGGACATTTGGCCCCCACAATGTGATTAAAAACGTCATATTTTGACATTGTGGGGACAATCTTTTCGGTTTTCACAAGGGTAAATTCTATTTTATAAAAATCTGCGGTTGCAATCAAAAAACTAAAAATGCCAAAAGACTTGTATTTTGTTTGGTTACTTATGTTTAAGGTTAGTGCTGGGTAGAGATTAAGGTTGTCATTGCTGGGATTAGGGTTTTCCCATAGAAATGAATGGAGAGTCTCCACAAAGGTGTGAATACAAACGTGTGTGTGTATGCGTGTGTGTACGTTCACGCATATGCGCGCATCAGGCAGACATTGGAACTGCTGTAGATGTAATTTCCTCAGAAAATAACAAATAAATAAAACGCCCAACCCAGTTACACACATCTAGCTTTATAACTGCCCAACAGTAACTTGACTGACAGTGTCGGAATAGTTTACAGGTTTTTCTCCTGTAACAAACGTAATATGGCCTATCGCATTGTAAGAAAATTTGTCCACTGACTTCAAAGCTATGCTTCAAAGTAATGAGTAAGGAGAAACTTTGTCTCTCAAATGTAGTGGAGTAAAAGTCATATTTCCAGAAAAACTGTTACTCAAATAAAGTACGGATAGTCGACCATCAACAACAAAATACACTTGTTGATAAAGGTTAGAAAGATCAACAGGCAACTTGCTAATTGAGTAATTACATGATAACAAATTGTAGAAGGAGTGTTGTATAAAATAAGCTGACTGAAAATTATCTACAGTTCTTAAACTGTTTCACATTTAGAACAAAGGAATAAAGAAGATCAAAACCTTCTTCTATTCTTGATTACAAAAGAGGCGACTTTTTAGGCGGTGAAGCATATTTTTCCAAACAAACCCAACAAATACGTCATTAATATAATTACGAGCAAATCATGAGCATAAAGGTACAAAGGTCTAAAGTGCTACTACATCAGACAATAACAATTAGATTTGGTAAAAATGTATTATATCATACAAAATATACTCAGTGACAAAAAAAGTTAAGCACCCAGAAGTAATGGTGCAGTTTGGATGTAATTTGGTACACATGCAGACTAGCGAAGGGTATGTAAATGGTTTGATTTGCAAGGAGCTGGCACCTCTAGTCACCAGACACAGAGGATGCCTCATAGATGCATTAGACAGCTTTACCAGCACTTGATGGAGTTTGATAAGGGTCGCATTGTGGGTTTGCATGAGGCCAGGTGGTCATATTGTGCAATTGCCTGGTATGTGGGACATGCAGATGTCACAGTCGCCCAATGCTAGAACCAATGGGTGTGTGAGGGCACCCACACATGTCATGAAGGTTCCGGTCACCGAAGACAGACCACGCCAAGGGAGGATCGTCGTATTGCGTGCCAAGCATTACAGAACTCCATGACATCTGCCCCTGACATCTGGACACAGGTATTAGACTCTCTACAACACCCCGTGTCATTTCGCACTGTGTCTCGACGACTGGCATCAACCGGACTATGGGCTCACCGTCCCATGCGTAGACTGCCATTAACACCAGTGCAGAGACAGCTGTGTTTGGAGTGGTGCCATAACCGGGAAGCATGGACTGTTGACGAGTGGTGTTGTACCATGTTCAGCGATGAATCTCGGTTCTGCATTACTGCGGATGACCGTCGTGTGTGCGTATGGCGGCACCGAGGGGAGAGGATCAGTCCTGCCAATGTTGTGGAGAGACACCCCGGCATTACTCCGGGCATCATGGTGTCGGGAGCCATAGGGTATGACTTCAGGTTATGTTTAGTAGTAATTCAGGGGACCCTGACAGCACAGTGCCACGTTAGTGACATCCTGTGTCCACATGTCTTACCCCTCCTGAGACAGCAACCTGATATAGTCTTTCAACAGGACAACGCCCATCCACACACGGCACGTGTGTCTATAGACTGCCTGTGTCATGTTGAGGTCTCCCATGGCCAACTAGGACCCCCAATCTTTCACCCATCGAACATGTGTGGGATCCGCTCGGACATCAACTCAGACCCAGTGCCAATGTGCAGGAAATCGATAGCCAGTTACAACAGCTGTGGGTTGACTTGCCATAGGAGAGGAAACAACTGTTGTATACGACTCCCTTCCACACCGTATCACTGCATGTATCCAGGCTCGGGGGGGGGAGTGTCACACCCTACTTACATGGGACCAGCAGTGTGTCCACTTTGTTGTCCATTTGATCTGCTATTATGAGCTTATGATCATTGCAATTCAATCACATGATCTTTCACCATTTGCAAATTCATTTCCACCGGTCTGTCTGGTGCCTAAGTTTTTTCTCACTGAGTGTACATATGTATTATATCTGGTAAAGGTGGCCAAATAAGAGAAATGAGAGCCAGTTTATGAAATGAATTATAATTCCATCCATCCATTTTCCGTAACCGTTTACCACTTTAGGAACAGAAACAACTTAAAACAGTACTAATGCCTGCTCCCATGATTCAGTGTTGAGTTTGACACATTCAAACCACCCAGACGAGGACTATGAAAGCTGCATGGCAGGTGATGTTCACGATGGCTACAGAGAAGATTCATCAGACAAGGGGTGATGCTGTATGTGTCGTTCAGGATTCGGTCATCCTTTTTGAATTGGCTCTTTTAAATGTAACACTAGGTGGGTGCTCTGAGATTGAGAGAGCCAGTATCATCTCGACCACAATCAGAGAAATAACCACAGAAAACTGTGTTTGGTTGAGTACATACAAATAAAATATATATAAAACTGGGGAAAATTCTAAATCAAAATGAATCCAATGGTGTGTGAATTGTTGAATGGTGGAGTTTGTTCTCTTCTTGTTGTTGTGGGGTCTCTTCCGGGCTCTCTAGTCCTCCTCCCACAAGGTCCCAAAACATGTCGCGGTGAATTGGGGTTACATAACCATGACTTTGCATTAGACAAGCCGTTGTGGAAGATAGATGGATGATAACCAGATGAAGAACTGATTAAAGAGGTCAGCAATAGATATTAGATCTAGACAAAGTGCCACTGATATGCCGTCTACGGTGTACTGTATGCTGTGTGACACAGGTTTCAGTCCCCTCCATCTGCCATGACCTGGATAAACCATTTGAAGATGGATGGGTGGGTGCATTAGAAGTGCAACTGTGCTCAGCAGGCAAGTGCAGAGGGGAAGGGCTGGAGGTGGATGAGCATCTGCCCCTTTGCCCAAACTATATAAAATCTCCCATTAAAGCTTCTGACTGCTCCTTTAATGTGTGTGTCAAAGAATTTTAGCATCTGCTCCTCAAAATGTCGCTGCGCGGTACTGATGCTCAGTGTGCACAAGATGGCAGTATATTACAATGTGATATATATTCAGTATGTGAAACTTGTGATGAAATGTTTATTTTAAAATTCTTTTTTCAATCCAAGACCTTTTCTCCTCCTAATTCATTCTAATATTATAATATGCTGATCAAGATGCAAAAATGTTTATTCATCTTAGATTAATCATATTAATAAGTCACAAGGAGAATAAAAATCTATAAAAAATACATGAATACACACAAGACTACATACAAATTTATAGTTATCGTTATTACATTGAAAAGACAACATAATTTAAGCACTGTGAAAAGTTATTTTACATTTTTACAGTAGGAGGCACATAGCATAGAGTTACAACTTCAGGCCTCCAGACCTTCGAACCAGTATGGTTCAGAATCGCACGTAGACCACGGATTTGATATGAATCTTTTGTAAGTATGTGTTGGACTTGCCTGTAGGATTTTTTTCGGTATAGAAATGGAGAACTAACGATGAGCTCATTGCAGCGGTGGGCGTGACAGAGCCGCCCTGAAAGGCGTGTCTTATTCTTAAAACTTACTGATAATGTTGGAGGTGATGAAAGTTAGAATAGCTGAACTGAAGAAAAAAGGGACATTGAACTTTTAAGGATTTGCAAAGGAAAGCGCAAAAGAGTTGTATCCTGAGGAACTGTTTAAAGGAAAAGCTTCAGTTTTCAAAGTAAGTTAAAAGAAACAGCTCGACTCGACTCCAGTATTACAATCATAATCAGTAGAATGTGCATTTTTGAAAGCAAGTTAATTTTAACTAGGGAATTAATATGTAGCACGGGTTTGGCGTATAGCTTTTGCATGTATGTTTTATAATTAACATGTGGTGTAACTTATTTTTTTACGTTACGTACAAGCAAGCCTCAGGTCTTTGTGCTGTAATTTATTCTATGAAAGTGTTGAATAGTGCTTTTAAATCCTCAAAATCTGATTTTCGGTTAAGGTGCACACTTCTTTCTTCACACAGAGCAAGGATGTTACGTTAATGTGTTAGTGTGCGTTAATGTGATAGTTTATGCATCACTTTGTACTGTTTTTTAGCAGTTCCACGCCAGTCAAAAGTGACTCAAGGTATTTTAAAGTGGCAGATTTTCAAATTTCATGTATTCTTTAAATTAAAACAGTTTTATAATCGTTTCAAATTTCATTTATATTTTAAGTTAATACAGTTTTATAATCGCTCCTTTATGGTATAGTGCAACACAGTTACTGCTTTACACAACTGTAGCATTATGTCCTTGCTACAGCTGTTGTTTAAGTCGGCACTGCCTTCTATAGCGTACTGGGGCTGACTTTTGCGACCGATTTTTGGACAAGCACAATCTCTAACATCCTGAAAAAACAGTATGGTTGTCATAGAAACACTTCCCGGACCCGAGATCTTAGAACATGATCTCTTGCCAGATCTTTGTTCAGCTAAAGTCATATTGAAGTAATTTAGCGTTCCTAATTAAATGAGCATGTAAGTAGTTTATACTGCAGAGATAGAGGGAATTTCGCTTTTGCGGTCACAGGAAGTTGTGCATAAGAATTCCCATTTCGGCAGAGACAAAGCACTTTCAGTAGGTGCGCAGATGGGGTCGATAAATCTTCAGGTATGGTTTTATATGACATTGGATTCCCTTTTAGATCCACCCATCTAACCATTTTTTATACCTACTTGTCTTATACTGGGTCGTGGAGGTCCAGAGCGTATCCTGGATGCTACAGCCGCAAGGCAAGCAATAACCCAGGATGGGGTGGCAACCCATCACAGGGCACACACACACATTCACACCTACAGTCAATTTTTGCAACTCCAATCCACCTTAGCTTGTTTTTGGACTGCGGCTGAGAATCCAGAGGTAGCCCTGTGACGGCACAGGGAAGACATGCAAATTCACAAAAAATGTTTGTGTCTGGAAATTGATTTTGAGGCAGGCTAATGAATATGGTAGCTCTTACCTTTGGTCAATCTTTAGTTGACTTTCTGTGGTTTATTCTATTAAAAGATGTATTTAAGTTCCTCTTTGAGGTAATGGACGTGGCATGGCTCAGTGAGTAGAAGTTTCCTCATGCCTTTGGGGCTGGGGGATTGATATCTACCTCTGCTCTGTGTGTGTGTGTGTGTGTGTGTGTGTGTGTGTGTGTGTGTGTGTGTGTGTGTGTGGAGGTTGCATGCTCTCTTCATGTTGCCTGGGTTTCCTTGGGCACTGTTCTTTCCTCCCTCAGTTCAAAGACATGCAGGTAGGCTAACTGTCATCTCTAAATTTCCCCTTATCCATGTGATCTGCCATGGGCTGACCAACTGTCCAGGGTATACCCCAGCCTTGCTCCCTGTGCTGTCTGGGATTGGATCTAGGCCCTCTCCTCCCTCACTGAACCCGCTTAGGATAAATGGCGTTAGAAGATGCATATTTTAATGTGATCTCCTAGGCAGGGGATTGTGGCATAACAGGTTAGGCCTATGTGTCTGCAATTTGAAGGTCTCCTGTTCCAGTTTGATACAGTCATTCAATTTCTGTTGGTCCTTAAACAAGGCCCTTAACTTCACCCCACCCCCCACCAAATGCTCCCGGGATGCCAGATAAATGGCCTGACACTGTGCTCGGACAAAATTTGCTTGCAACTGTGCATATATGTGTGTGTCTGTCTCAAAGAATAGCATGATGGGATACGTGAAAACAAGCATTTGGATGCACTTGTGTAAATGCCGAATAAAGCACCATTTCAATGCAAGTTTCATTTGAATCCTTTCAGTCCTTTCTGGACAAGTTCTTCCAGTATTGTAGGAACCTTAAATAAACCATTGTATTATTCTAATCACGAACAATACTTAATATCAGTTAATATGTCTAGTGTCAGGACCTCACCAAAAAACCTTCTACAACCAAAAATGCGTTCTTGAAAGTATAATACTAAAAGAAATATATTATTGTATTATCACACGCATTTTGCAATGGTCTGCAATCTTAAGCTCAGGAAAATGTGTGATAGACTGATAACTGAAATTAATTCAACTAAAACTAAACTCTGGCAATGATCAAAGTATATGTAGCATGTGCTTTTGTATATGGACATATAACTGGCATTAGAAGAAAAAAAATCCTCATGCAACAATTCTGCATGGCAGTTACATTAATTAAACTATTCAAACCAATTATTCAAATGTTGCAAATTTAGTGTTTGAGGCAACTGAGCCCTCAACAGTTAAATTAGTTGATGTGTCTAGTATTTGAGAAGCTGATATAAAAAAGTTAGCAAAGTACATGCAGTGGTTGTATATGAATATTTGTTTAATCAATTCTATTTTATTATACATTAAAATTATAATTTAACAAACTGCACTAAAGACCCATTATAAGGACATAAAACATATTACAGTTTACAATACATGTATTTATTTACCCATCACTTTTGTCCAAAGCAACATACCAGTCAGGCAAATTGCACATTATCAACGTACAGGTGTCAAGGAATTAACGAGGCCTAAGTGCAGCTAGGCTGAACTAAGAGTATGCAGTACTGGAGCATAAGCTAAACAACACCTTCGAACACCAGAAGAACCTATCCATTTTCTATGCAGGGTTGCGGGCGGTCCAAAACCTATCCCAGAGGTTGCGGGCACAAGGCAGGGAAAGACCCAGGATGGGGCGCCAACCCATTGCAGAGCACACTCATACTTATTCAAATCAAGAAAGTGCAATGCTAATGGTATTCACGGAACATAGAGTGGTGTAGCTAGTGGACTAGCAGAAGTATCTCTAAAAGAGATGGATTTTGAGGTGTCACTTGAAGAGTGAAAGGTAATGTGGTCACGAGCAACACAATTCTTCAGAAAAAAAACAACTGAATTTCCAAGGTACTTTTACTTTCATATGCTTTTCCTCAGTGTCAATTACTCACAGAGGTCTTATAGTTACTAATGTGTTTGGAACAAGGGTGAAATTGAATGGGGTTCACCATACAGTGTCATATCATGCTACTTCTAATGGTTCTTCAGAGTGATTACTGCAATACTTGAAGAAACAGTCATAACCAAGCTGCTGATGGTATTACTATTACAGTGCACTGTTGCCAATTTATTGTATAGTTGCCATAATTCCCCACATTCTAGGACATACATTATTCCTTGAGAGACAAATTTGGACCTGGCTGTCTTAGAACCACAGCAGAACTAAGACAACATCCTGTATGAGACGGGTGTCTACCCTAACAGGTAGACTGTAAAGAAACAATGGGTTTTTTGTTATCATGAAATTTATTTCTTATAAATAAAATGAAGACACTGTATTAGTCCCCAGTCAATAGTTAACTGTTTGGGGAGAAAGTGAAATGTATAATTTCACTGCTTTATATTTACAGGGGAAAAGCTATGGTATATGTTGCATATGTAATTATATGACATCCATTGGTTGGAATCTATTATTAGATTCTGTGGTTAGTTATACTTAAAGCTTGAAGTCTAAGCTTCAAGCCATCTATAAACTCAGATGGTTATAATATAGACTATAGTATCAGTAAAACATGTGGAAACCTAAACATTCCCATTTTTTAGAGGCCCCATAGGCACAGGGGTGTCGATTATCCCATGTACTTATTTAAGTAGCTGCACGCTTTTTTGATTTTCAACCATTGTCTTAAGTGTGCGGTTTACGGGCACTTTTAAGATCAAATAACAAAACTAAATAAAATGTTTTAAAATATTTCAACTTTACTACAAGTAACCTACAATACACAATCACGTAGTATAGTAAGATGTACGTTGATTTCTTCAACTGTTTTGTATTGCCAATTTTTTGCTCAGCAACCGATTAACTACGATGGAGACAAAATCGAGTTTTAGATATAATATCAGTCTGTCGTCAAGCAAATTTTAAAAATTAGAGAAAATTGATATATTACGGAATTGAGTCTGTGGGAATGACCTGTATCGTGTGTAGAACGAACCCATATCCTACTTCGGCTTTTCCCCCCTTCATTCACAGCAATTCCGTAAACAATCATATATGCCTAACCGACAGATATGGTGTAAATGTTAGTATTATTAGCAGCATTAACTGCGGTGTATTATTCCAAACCAATTTCTAGTCACTGCCACTAAAAGCCCACACATCTACCCAATTAAGCGTAGAATGGGGACCAATTAAACTAGTGTCCTGGGATGTGTTTCAGGATAACGATTTTACGAAGACTCTAAAAATATATCTTACGAAAGATATTTATTTTCCTACGTCTGTTTCCCGAACAATCACTTAAGAAATTGCGCAAAGGACAACTTCTTAAGTGCGACCTTAATAGGCGCCGAAACACCTGATTGGTTGACATCTACAGCTCGAGAACTGATTATTCCCTTCATGCAAGTGGTGTTCTTTATAAACATAACACTGCAGGAATGCTTCAAAATATTAATCCGAACTGGGAAGAACCTAAAAATAAAATACAAAATTAACATACTAAATCATCTAACCATAAATATGATTCAGGGTTGCCAGCTTTGGTCAGCTAGCTGGAGTGAGATTTTCAATTCGAGACAAGCCTGCACACGCACATGTAACAGTTTCATTACCTTGAAAATAGTCTGTAGCGTATGCAAACTTTCCCAACGCTCGTGATGTAGCTAATTTTATGTACATAATGGAATAATATAGATTTTCCGTAAGATTTCTTGCCTGAGCGTGAGAGTCTGAAAGCGTGAGTGTCATGCCAGATGCGTGGGAGTTGGTAGCCTTGATGATATGCCCGGCCCATATGAATGCACCAACCCACCTCCCCAGTTTGTAGTATCACCATTTTATTTTTATTTATTCTATAAAACACCTGCATGTACCAATATGTGTGTGTATCATTGATATAGGGACGAGCAATTGCACAATAGCCGAAAGAAAAGTTGTGGCAACTGACTAACGACGTAGCGTTAAGATTTCGGGAAACGCACCCCTGGTCCGGTAGTTCAGTTGGAGACCCCTGACCGAGTGTATGTGGTGTACGAGTGAAGTGTACGCATGTATGTGTACGAGAATACGGGACGAATCGGCATCGGAATTCAAAACTGAGCGTTTCACGATAAACCCAGTAACATGAGATGTATTCAGTGTAGCCCAGTTGAAGTACATCAGGACAAGGGCATCTTCATCTGTCTCCAGCAGGAGCGCAAGTCCATTCGCTACAGCTTGGGATTGTGGGGACACATTACTTACTTTGAACCTATGTTTTACTCCTTTAAAATGAAAGAATAAATTTTTAATCGACCAGTCGTTTAGCCTAATTGTGTTGACAAGGCAGATGTCACTTGAATACTTGCGTTATATAATTCCTACATAATTATATCAATTATTCACATGGCGTTTTCGACTGCAACATTTCTTTCTAAATGTATGATATATGTTACAAAGATTCGTTTTGTTAATTGTTCGGCTTTCTGAAAACTGCAATATTGTGTTAGGCCATGGAGCGACAAGTGACTTAATATAGACCTCCGGCGCATATAGTGAAAAATGCACTTGACCGTTGTGTATTTACTTCTTCCGTTCTAAATTCTAGATAATAGAGAATTTATCCTCATTTTGAAAATGGACTGGGGTAACTTCAACCCCAAAAATAACACAGGGGTTAAGTCGGAAACGCTTAAGGGTTATTTACATGCGACACGCCCATATTTTGATGTCTCCGCCCAAAATGTGTAAATCGCCGAAGTGCACTTAAACCCCACACTTAAGTCAATAGGAGATTCGACCCCTCAGTGAAAACTTAATGTGGTTAATTCTTTAGTAGCTTACACTGCAGTGAAAGATAAAGCTATGATGATTTGTGATTAGTTTGCTTCCCTAATTCGATGACAACTCTGCTGTTGAAGCAGCCAGTGGGAGTTAGTTGAATATTTTTCTCTTATTTTTCGCCTTCAGGTACCCCTGTCAGTGTGGAGTTAACGTTGTCATGGCTGGCTGCTGCTCCCTTGTGTGTTGCCTCGTCGTCTTGCTGTGCCTATGGGTGTCGTGCACAGCCCAGTATGAAACATGGGGCTATCCGGAGACCTACATTGAAGCTGAGCAGGAGCACTACACTGTCCCAGAGCTTCCTTCTGACACCCCAAAGATTCAGCTACGTCTGGCAGGGGAAAAGCGCAAGCACAACGAGGGTCGCGTGGAGGTCTTCTATGACGGCGAGTGGGGCACCGTCTGCGACGATGACTTCAGCATTCACGCTGCCCAGGTTGTGTGCAAGGAGCTGGGCTATATGGAGGCCGTGTCATGGTACCCAGCTTCGAAATATGGAAAAGGAGAAGGTAGGCTAGCGATTTTATGCTGTTGCATGAGGCATGATGGTTGGCTTTGCATGAAGCGTCTAGGCAGCATAAACCAGGCAGTTTAACTCCGAACAATTCCCCATTTCATAATCCTTTATCCTGTCGTTGTGTTCAAGTGCTAGGAGAGAGCAAAAACGTGGACTGCTGGTGTTCCCTGATTAGGGGTTGGGAAGGACGTTGGGGTCAAATCTCCCATCAACGGCATTTGATTTAAGCAGCGCGGACACGCCCACCTCTCTTAACCCGAAAAAGAAGGCGTGGTCGTGCAAGAAAAAGGGGTACGCCCTCCATGATTCTGGCACCAAGCAAAACGTGGAACATGGACTATTTAAATTTGCATTGTGAACCAAATAGAAATCCACAGAAACCATTTAATTTAAAAATGAAAGCGTAGCGGTAACTTGCTGCACTTAAATTTGATCACTCACGAACATGCGAACATCCTTCTACAAAAAATGTTACAGCAAAATGCTTGTTTGAATTTTGTGCAGAGCAATTGAACTTATTAGGTATATTAAAATATGCAATTTGTAGCTCTGATTGAAATGATCCTTCAACCATTTTCCTTATGGGCACTACCGTTGCAGTTTTAAGATCAAATAGCACAAACCCAAATAAAACGTTTTTAAATCCTTAACTTGATAATGTACGTCCATTTCTTCTATTGTTTTCTTAATGTGTATTGTCAATAGTTTTTCTTCGCAGCCGATTAACTGGAATGGAGGCAACATTTCAGACAATATAATGCGAGTCTTGTCAATGTAATTTTAAGAATTAGAGAAACCTGATATGTTACGGTAATGAGTGACTCGTATTGTTTCAGAATGAATTCTTCGGTTTTTTCCCCCCTCTTCATTCGAAACAATTCTGTAAACAAGCAAATATGCCTAACCAATAGTTTGGTGTAAATGTTAGTGTTATCAGTAGCATGGACTGAAAGTGTAGAATACAGCGCAGATAAAATAATAATGCAATTAACTGCATAGTCCAAACCTTGATGTCACCATCATGTCCTTGACTAAGGCTCATAATCCCAATAGATCCAGGGATTGTCTGATCCTGTTTTCAGTGAAAGTTTTTGCTAAATAAGTAAAATGGAAATATAGCGATTTTGCTTATTAGACGTTAAGCTTGCACTCATACAGAAGTTGAAGACAAATTTGCTAAATTTTAAAACCTAAAAAGAAAGCTGACTATCAACTCCTTCCTTTGATTCATAAATGTCGTCATGATGGAACATGGGAGTAGTACGGCTTTGAAGCAGCTTTTGATGAAAGCCACATAATTCTCAGCAATGTAATTAATCTGCCTCAGTAATGACTCAACATTTCCTTTGCTGTCCAGGCTATTCAGTTTGTCACTAAATTAAGTAATGCACAGTTTTCCTGCTACACTATACCAATATCCATTAAATAAATGAGGTTGTCTGTTCTATTATTTCTACTTATCTGTTTCTTAATTTATTTGTTCTTCTACGTTATCTGTGAATGTAAGCACCAGTACTGCCAAAACAAATTCCTAGTACATGCAGTTGTACTTGACTGCCCTGCCATATAACATTTACAGTTTAATATTGTGTCATTTCTAGCTGTATACACTACCAGTCGAGTTTTTGCACATGCTGAGATCTTCTACATTTGCACATTACTCTTGATATTTACTAAAATTACTTATTTGCTAACATTTACAGTATTTTCACCATTTGAGTATCTTTATTAGCAATAAGAAAGAAAATGTCGTATCTTTGATTTAATCAAAGTAACTCCTCCAGCAGTTATAACAGCTGAAAAGATTTCAGGCCTTCTTTCTTTAAGGGACATTAAATCCTGCCCTGTAAGCTCATTCCAGATCTCCTGCAGCCTTGTTCACAGATGTGATGCACTGGTTGGCTGTTTTGCCTTGACCATTCTGTCCAGTTTATCCCAAACCAGCTCTTTCAGGTTCAGGTCAGGTGACTGTGGGAGCCATAAGTTTTGGCTTCCCTTTTTTTCCCCTTTCCTTTTCAAAGAGTCGTGACACAATTTAGAGGCATGTTTGGGGTCGTTGTCCTGCTGCATAAAGAATGGCCGACCAATGAGTCTGTGCCTGATGGAATGGCATGTCGTTGTAGCACGCTATGGTAGCCTTTCAGAGTGAAAATTTCAGTCACTCTATGCAGATTTCCAACTTTAGACCCAGCAAAGCACCCCAAACATCACACTGCCTCCTCCATGCTGCAGTGGAATTTTATACACTGTGGCAGCATCCCCTCCCTAGTGCAATGGTGCACATAACACCTCCTTGAACCATAGATTTCAAACTTCGATTCATCAGTCCACAGTGCCATACCCCTGTCGCCTGCCCACCAGTTTCTGTGTTCTTTGGCCCATTTAAAGATTTTCCTTTTGTTAAGAGCCCCCAAAAGTGACTTTCTAGCTGAAAGGAAACCCTTTAGCCCTTACCTCCCTCAGTCTTCTGTGCACATTTGAAGCTGACATATTGGTGCCATGGCATTCCTTCTGCTGCGCTTTGATTTCTGGTGCACTTAACCCGTTATGTAAACTAGTGACTCTTATGAACTTGTCTTGTGCCTTAGAAGTGGATCAAGGCCTACCAGTCCTCTTCCTGTCCAGATTAGATTTACTTTGTTGGTGCGTCTTGATGGTATAAGCAACTGTGTGGAAAGGAATTTAATTTCTTGGCAATTACTCTAACTATAGCCGTCTCCTCTCAGAGTGGCAATTGCTTGTCTTCTGTGTTAGCTGACATCTACAACTCATAATCAATGTTTCCAACACACAAAATGTCTTACTACTGACCTACGAAAAGCCACCTAATATAATGTGAATCACCAGACAAATGTTAGACATTTAACGAGCTATTAAATGACAGCCAATGGGATGAAGCAGTTAACTAGTACATTTAAAATGAAGGACATAAAGGAAATAACCACACATCCAGTTAATAGGATGTCAGACATGCACTGCTGCATACTCTTTTCATGTTATAAAGGAAGCTTGTTTTATTTTACTTACATTTTCATTTATAGTTGTTCACTCAGTTTTTCCAGTGCTTAACAAGAATAAAAAGGTACAGTTTATGAAATAAATGGAAAAGTGGTAAAAACCTGTGGTGTGCAAAAACTTTTGACTGGTAGTGTAAATGTAGACATTCACACTTAAGAGTCATTTTGGTTAAATGTACTAGCTAAGCAACAAGATGTGTATTCATATTACAATTATAGCAAAATATAAATGAAAAACCATAGGTGTCTGGTTCTGACTGACGTCAGGTGCAGGAACACTTCAAAAAAAAGTAATTAAAAATAGGACTTAAAAATAGGTCAAATGCCTTTCATTAGAATACTATGGTGGAGACCTCCTTAGTGTCATCTAACATTAAATCTACTAACTTGATCCTGCAAATCATGATAGAGGACTGCAGTTTCTCCTTGCTCACAGCACATAGGGGCACAGGGTTTGCTGGAGTTTTGGGCTGTGCTGCATAGTTTGCTGGAAGCCCCAGTGCTTCTCTTGTATTGCATCCAGCTACTGGGAAGTTCTGGCAGCAGACTGATGCCCAGACTCCAGATTAGCACCATCTGCACTGGTTTGCACATTTGTGTGTCCCTCTGGATTCCCCTCCAACAGGAACTTCTAGTTGCAGGTTGAACTGCTGCTTTTTTCTGGTGGCCTCCGTGAGGGTTGATGCAGAGCGCTGCTCCTATTTCTTGATGCTCTGGCTTGATCTCCTCTAACACTGCTTCAGGGAGAACCACCTAGCTGACTATAAAATTATAATTTGTTAGTATGTGCAGTGCCTGCCGGGTGTCTTTAAATGAATTATGTGTAGACACAGACTCCTCATCAGTTTACTTATTTTGTTAGATTTAAGTAATTGTTTTTTTTGGGGGGGGAGGCAATAAATTAAAGAATTTCAAGTTGTGCAAAGTAAGAAATTTGCTTTTATTCTATGATTGGTGCAATTTTATGTTGAATCAAACCTCGTTTTAAATCATCTGTGAGAATTCATCTGAGAATCCATTATGCCGCTTGAAAAGACTCAGTAATTGAATTGGTTCTGAATATTGAGTGGTGCTTTTTTGTTAATCAGGGCGCATCTGGTTTGACAATGTGCACTGCACTGGCAAGGAGAAAACCCTGGCCCAGTGTTCTTCTAATGGAATTGGGGTGTCCGACTGCAAGCACACAGAAGATGTAGGAGTGCTGTGCAGTGACAAGAGGATTCCTGGCTTTAAGTTCATCAATACCCTCACCAACAACATTGAGGTAAATACATCTCGGGGGGGGGATAGCTATTGAATTATATCTTTTGTTTTTAAACAACATATTGAAGTACAGCGGTTGGATTTCTACTGACAAGCCTCAGGTATTTTTTTATTAATTAACATGACTATAATTATGAGGATGACATGTTAGCTTAGTGGTTAGCAATGTGGCCTCCAACCTCTTGGGTTGGAGGTTAATATCAGGGGTGCCATAAAGGGGAGGGAAGTTAGGATGATTTCAGCAGCCCCTGAGTGACAGGTAGGGGATCCCATATGTTTTGCTTCCATGAGATCCAAAATCTTTAGCAGCACCCTTGGTTACAGTCCCTCCTCCTGTGTCTGGAATTTGCATGATCGGTTTATGCAGTTTGTTGAACTGGTGACTCTAAATTGCTCATGGTCTGATTAATGTGAGAGTGTGTGCCCTGTGATGGACTGGCATCCTATCCTGGGTGTTTCCTGCCTTGTGCTCTATGTTCACTGGGACAGGCTCCGGGCTCCTTATGACCCTGTACTGGACAGGTGTTTAAGGAGGCTGGCTGTAAGTATTAGGTTAACCTCAACTGGAGAAAAATATAGGCAGAATTTGGATACTAATGCAAAAAAAAAAAACTATTAAATTGCTTAATTACCTATTAAATTAAGTTTTTTAGTTGTTCCAAACAGAAATAAGATTTTCTGATACATTATTCATGTGCCCATTTTAACATATTCAACAAATGCATATCATGGTCTCTTCTGGTGAAGGTCGTGATGCATAAATATGTTTAATAAAAAAAAGCTTATATTCCAGTGTTTACATTCAGAGGGTCCACCAAAAGATTTCCAATGTTAATATTCATAAAGAAATATTAAGTTTTTAGTTAATATTATATTATATGTATATATTAAGTTAATAGTTAATACAATCCATATTCTAATAGAAATGAATATTATTGGGTGCAGATATCTTCTTCAGGCAACATAAGGAAACATCCATCCATTTTCTGTAACCGCTTGTCCCAGTTGAGGTCGCGGGGGGTCTGGAGCCTGCGGGAATAACCCAGGATGGGGCGCTAACCCATCGCTGGGCACACTCACACATACCTACGAGCAATTTGGCAACTCCAATCAGCCTCAGCATGTTTTTGGACCATGGGGGGAAACCAGAGCACCCGGAGGAAACCCCACGACAGCACTGGGAGAACATGCAAACTCCACACACATGGAACCATGGCAGAGACTTGAACCGTGGTTCCAGAGGTGTGAGGCAACAGTGCTAACCACCGTGTCACCCCATAAGGAAACAATGTGTAACAATTCCCTCAGGAGGCCCACTTACGTTGTCTGTCAGCATTTCCACTGTGGGATCTCAATGTTAGTTACTCACTGTCTGTGTTGCTGGGTCGGTTGAACACAAGGTGATTCTGCTTTATAAGCACAAAATGTTCTTCAAAGGGAAGTCATGAACTGTACTGGTGTAGTACTGGGCAGCAGTAATACGACTGTCCGAAAGTCAAGATGTATTTGCAATGGATTCCATCCCTCCGTTTTGCTTGGTTGAAACTCAAACAGAATGTGTTTCTGCACTTTCAGACATGGAACTCGTGGAGATCTGTCATGGTTTTCCTGTTATGCAAGTCTTAGTCAAAAACAGGATAAGGATTTTCTCAGTGACCGTGCAAAGCCAAGAAATCTAACAGTATTTGAAACGTACAGATTCCTAGATTTAGAAATAAAATGATCAAAGATGGACACTTGTTTATAACAGGTATTTGAGGTTTAACAGCGGTGAATTTGGCAAAGAAATGGTTCTCATCACACACAAATCTGAGGAAGTCTAGACAGATTTTGCGTCTCACAGCCACATATGGAGTAATCATTGAAAAAGACTAGACTCAACTTTTCCAAAGCTCAGAAACGACATGAGCTGCACACTATTCCATAAACAGAGGGGTCAACCAGATTTGTCTGTGTACACATCCTCCAGGAATGTTAATAATGAGTCACTGATCCAGCAGTCTAACAGCACAAATGAATATTTTTTGTAGTCTAACAGAAAGATTGCAATGCTTTCCAAGAAGATGCTGTCAATGGTAGAAGATAACATCTTTTCATACATGCGTCTTTTTACATTAGCTTAGGATACATTTGAGTTTATAGAAACGTTGCAGTTTATACACTAATTATGCCCAGTTGCAACAGGCAGTTTTCATTATGGGCATTTAAAGACATTCTTTTGATCTGTTTTTTTTTTTTGCCTTTTTTAACGCTGGTGTTTGCTTGGTACTTGGAAATACAACCTGCGGGATTCCTGGTGTGGCATGTGAGATGAATCCACCAGCTTTTTCGGCAATTCACAAAATAATGTGTTTAAGGAGAGAAAGAATTCAGTTCTGTACCTCATAAATGAGAGATTTATTGTTAATGGTGTGCCTCACATTCCTACCGTTTACTTCCAAATAGTAAGGCTAGTGCATTCAAAGGTTGCAGTAGTTACAGTAGAACACTGTCACAAGAAAACAAGTGCAATAAACACCAGGAAAGCTTGTTTATTTTACTATGACAAATAATTAAGTGGAACTTCCTATAAGGATAAAGAGGAACTTCCTTTTCAAATCATGATTTTATAAATCTTTGAAGAATATTTTTATAACATTTTCCATTCTAGGTTAGCTATACATGAGACTCGTTAAACGTTTCAGATTTATGCAACTAAAATCGATATTTGCATCACGTTTCCCAGCTTAACACTTTAGTACTTCTTGAGAATATCATAATGAACCCGGATCTTTCACATGGAAGTTGGGAATGGGGCTCAGCTGAAAAGCTTTATTTTTGATTGAGGTTTTATTTTCCATGTTTATCACAAATTTTGAAGACAATCCCATATATTCATTCAAAGTGCATACGGTACATATGTCGAAAAATTCTGAGATTCAGAATGTTTATTTGTAAAGAATTACCAAATAACTAAGACTTTTTAGAATCAAATTTCATTCTACAAAATGTATAAAAATAAATAATGTAATACGGGAAAATTTATTTTGTGAAGATTTTACAGTTTAAACCTCAGTTGTCTCCAACGTTTTTATGTAACTGTCTTTAGTGGCACATAAAAACAGGATCAATCCGGCTGTTTTTGATTTTTACATTCTTATAATGATGCTCCAAATTTTAAAGCCTGAGAAAAAGCAACAATAAATAATAGCATTTAAAGCCTTGTCATTGAGCATTTAGCCACAAAATGTTTCATGTTTAAAAATCTTTTTACTATGCTAGAAGAATGAAATCATGATTTCATATCCATTTATGCTTGTCTGTTGTTAAAACAAGATTTTCAAATCTGAGATAGTATGTAGTTTTCACAGTTAACTGTTCTAAATGTTCTTAACCAGGGAAATTGCCTGCTAAGCTTGCTTATTTATTCTATTTTTGTCTGTTTGTTGAAGAAATTTGTGGGGGGAAAAATTCCAGTTGTGGTTTAAAGGCTTGCTTGAAATGATTCTCCAGGATGGAGCCGTTTGGTTGAGAAATGGTTTATGAATAAGTAAATAAAATTTAGATTAATAGCATGCGATGAGATTTTATTATAAACTAGGCTGTATCAAGCTGTGTGGCATTAGGTCATACATGTGGTAGGGATTTTCAGTGGGAACACAGGAAGACAGTTGAGGCACTTTGGTAGCACAGCGCTGTGCTTCTCTTCTGGCATTTTTTTCTTTTTTTCCTGTATCATGAACCATTCATTATGCAAATTTGAACTGAGTTTAATTTTTATTATGTTAGTAAGAATTATGTAATGAACAGCACATGTCCCCATTATCTGTCTGTGCCTTATGATACACAAGCATGTTTTGTTAACGTGTAGGTTGTGGTGCTGTCAGGAATAAAGTAGTGTTTTATGTCCTTATGACTCTAGTGACCTGCACAACCAAATTAAACTGTTTGATGTCCAATGATGTCCTGGGGTGATGTCCTGAGGATCAGGATAAGTGACTGGAAAATGGATGGGGGGGTTGTTGTAGTTGGCTTATAAAGAATTTCAGAAATGGCTGTCTGGTATGAAAACTTGATATGAAAAATGTAAATGCTTTTAATAGAACTTTATTGATCTTGCCTCTAAGCTTGAAAAGGCAGATGTTTTAAAAAATCTAATTCTGAATATTTACAAAAGGAACTGGTTTCTGTTGGCTAATAAAGCACAGTTATGTAAAGTAGGAAAGAGGGTTCTCAGTACTTGATGGCTTTTTCCAGAGCTTTATTCCAGCCCTCTCTGACTGACCCATCCCTGCACATAGCTATTCCAGCTGCCTCACATCCCTCCCTTGAGTTCAAACCCAAGCTGTTGAACTACTAGTCCTGGAGATGATAGAAGGATACCACCTCTCACAATCTCCAAAAACGGCAACATTATCAACACAGGTCTCTGGTATTGTTTTGAGACTGGCCCAAAGTTAACCCCTGACAGGAGACAAGAAGACAAGAAATACCCTTCACATTCACCTGTTTATGTGACCTTCCCTGAGGTTCTGTTCATAATCGAGAATTTTTTTTTTTTAAATTCTTGTCTGGCCAAGCCATTATTGTCTTGCACATCAAACTGCAAAGCCACATGGTCTATCCATGGGGGCATATGTCTGGAAATATCTATGAATATCTACATCTCCACTCTGTACATTCAGAAACTATAAGCAAGAAATATTTGTTTACTGTAAGGTGTTTTCTAGGATCTTGCTTATCTTGTTTCTTGGACATGTCTGTTCCTTCAGGTCAGCTTGCATGAAAATGCTGCACTAATATCATACATACGTCATATAGTTAATGTTCCTTGTTACCCTAAAAGTTTTCAACTGTACACTATTGTTTTGTGCATAAGGATTTGTGCAGTAAACGATTTTTCTTTGTCATGCCAGAAAATGTAATCAAATCCTTCAAGGCGCTTCTGCCTCTGTAAAAGGTGGTCATTCATTCTCCTAAGTTACTTGCCTCCAGCCCATCACCATGGACATCTATGGATCTCTCCAACCATTCTGCAGTCATCTGAAGGAGCAGTGAAGGAAATTTTAGGTCATTTTCAATATCCATAAATAATGTTCTACATCTTCTGGGTCAGTGGTTAGTTACCAGTTTAGTAATTTTGTCTCCTAAGGTCATGGTTAAAATCCACAGAGTCCATAAGCAGAATACTTGACATGACTTTCTTCAGTAGAATTTTCATTAATATCAACACATGGCATTTGAGATTTGAGTCGTAGGAGATCAGCAGTAACCAGCAAGCATCTAGCATGCATCTGCTTCTCTCAGAGAACAATCCTTATGCAATTGCAGCCATCCTCAAATTCCTGTAAGATCTAACAATAACAACCTCTTTACCGCACCCATTGTCGTTGCTCTGTTTTTGCCAGATTCCATTATCGCCTTCTCATTTCCTTCAACGCCATTTATACAGCCTTTTTAATAGCACCCACGCCAATCCTCCTCATTGCAGATTTTCTTTGTTTGGTATCGTGGCATCTGTGCATTCCTATGAGTATTGGGAAATTCTAGGAAACCACTGTTGATTACAAGGAGCTGCTGTGATCCCTTGGCTGGCTTTTGCTCTTGTGCATGAGGGACGTGCTTTTGGAGAACTTCTGCTGAGGAAAGCGTTTTGGAGTCAACATTGCTAATTTTCTCCGAGGTAATGTCAGAGTGAAGAATTTTGGGACAGACAAAGAAAACGAAACCTTACCGTGGGCAGCAGGACCGTAAATTGCAGTTTATAACTTTAGGAACAGAGGGGGCAAGGCGTGAATATGGTCATCTTGGCATGAAAAAGGGTGGAGCGGCAGGACCAAAAGCTAATTTCAGGCAAAAAAAAACCAAGATACCGTTGCCCTTTAGTTAAGGGCAAGCCTCTGTGCCTGTGATCGGAAGGTCGTCAGTTTTAGCCCGGCCTCAGCAAAATAATCATGTCTGTGGGCCCTTGAGCAAGGTTCTTAACCCCCAGCTCCATGGGCCCTGCTATGAGTGGCTGCCCTTTGCTGCCAAGCTTATTCTCATCTACATGTGTCTGTGTGTCATGGAGAGCAAGACGGGGTAGGTAAAAAGAGGGTTTCCCCACGAGGATTAATGAAGTATCATCATCTCATCTCATCTTATCTAAAAAGCGACGCAAAGCCAAACAGTTTGGCCCACACTATAGGGATTTCCTGCACAGAAGCCAACAATGCTTATATTACAACAACAACAACAACAATTTATTCTTATATAGCGCCTTTCACGACAGAGTCACCCCAAAGTGCTTTACATGACATTAGAGAAAAGGGAAAGGACAAATTGACAAAAGAAAGAAGGAAGGCCAGATAACAACGGAGGAG
>JAAGVU020000040.1:14553834-14566425 GCA_011763525.2 Mormyrus iriodes | reverse complement strand
GGACATATTCAATGGACAGATAGATACATGATGGACATAAACTCCATGAGTGATAACCAAGTCTAGTGTATGATTGTATGATTGTATGATATTAGGCAATGGGAGTGAGGAAGATTATTTCTGTGGATAATGAGAGTCACCAGTCTCTCACTACGAAGAAGAACAGACTATACCAACACCGAAGTCACAGATGTATGGGTTTGCTGAAGATGGAGAAAGCAGATGCAGATATACGTTTTATTAGCTACACCTGCTTGTTAACGTGAACAGCCCGCCTCTCTAGAGAGCGAATCATATGGCTACAATTGAATGCATCAGCCCACAGGGCATCTTGAGGGTCCCAGGATTTTCATACTCTCTAGTGTCCAGAGTATACAGGGAATGGTGTGATTAAACGAAAAACATTAGCAGCTGTTCCTTGGCTGAAAACGTCTTGGTGAGGTCAGAGGAGAATGGAACACCTCAAGGGTGCTGTGCAAAAGGACTTCTCTGAACACACTTATCACCTCTCAAACTGGATCTTGTGATAGATATGGGTCCTACCCAGTACTAGATACCTGGTAGAGTGGACACTGTGTATTTTGGCAGTTTGTATAAAACCCTAGGAGGATAAAAGGAGGCCTCTTTAAAATAATAAAATTAAAAATCTAACCGTTACCGTTGTAATGTTTTCACAATTTGTTTTAAAAATTTTAAAAACCGATTAATTGCAGTAAGTCGGGACTCAAGAACCGAGACCTAATGATAGGCAAAATCTATCAAGCCCCCACTTCCAACCAGCAAAATAAGGATCACGAGTCTGTGGCACTGTCATTGTGAGGGCCATGGGCTGAAGAATTTGGGAACCCATGTTCTATAACGCATTTTCCCCATGTTGCACAAGTTTCTTCAAGGTACTCTTTCCTGCAGTTAGCCTAATTGTTGTCTCTAAATGACAGTGTGGGGTATGTGTGTATGTGCCTTGTGGTGGACTGGCATCCCATCTAGGGTGTTCCCCAGCCCGAAGCCCTGTGCTTTCTTGGATAGGCTTGAAGCCTGGCACCCCCCCAGCCCCCCCCCCCTACAATCCTGACCAGGATGAGTAGTTATAAAATAGATGGGTAGTTGGATAATATAATGTTTCTATTCCAACTTTTTTACCCACTGAAATGTATATGCTGCAGAAATGCATATGTTTTTCATGTGAGGTCATTTTGGGTCATTCTTAGTCAATCAACAGTTTAAGCCGGTGTTTCTCAAACCAGTCCTCAGGGACCCCCTGACAGTCCACGTTTTTCCTTTTTCTCTATTCCCTGAGACTTGGGAGGGAGCAAAAATGTGGACCGTCTGTGGGTCCCCAAGGACTGGTTTGAGAAACACTGGTTTAAGCAATACTAACACTCCAGCCTGATTTATTACATATTAATGTGATCTGCTTGACGTTGCTTATTTTGTTTTTAATTGTGACTCAGAGTTTCGCTTTCTGTTCTCCTGAGCCTTATCTTTGAACATTCTGTGTCGTTACAGTTCATCACAAAGTTTCAAAATACATTCACAGTAAATATCTTTGTTAATGACTAAAATTATTCAAAATTAAAATGCCGATATGTTTACTTTGGGTTATGTAGTTATGTAAAATGGTGGTTATATCACTGTTATCCTTATTTAATATCCTTATCTCACTCAGCCCCTTATATACACTACCTAATAATAAGTATTTCAATCCCAACAGTTTTTCTTTACACAGTAATGTCTGTTATTACACGCTATCTATTTCTATACTGGATAATGATGAAAATGTGTGTAGTTTTAAAGCAAGCCTCATTCAGAGAAATACACCACAGGCAGAAGGAATTCACAGCACCATCTCAAAGGTCTCAGAGGTCTATAGTCACGCACGTGTAGTATTTGTTTGATGAAACCTGTTGTAAATGAGAATCAGATTCACATATTCCATGTCAGTATTTCCACAATGTGAATGCTGTAAATGAATTCCTGGCATGAATCTTTTGGTGCGCAAACACTGCTGTGCTTTTCCACAGAGCTTGAACATCCACGTGGAGGATGTACGTATCCGTGCGATCCTGGCACCTTACCGCAAGCGCATTCCAGTCACAGAGGGCTACGTGGAGGTGAAGGACGAGGGCAGTTGGAAACAGCTCTGTGATACAGACTGGACCCCGATGAATAGCCATGTCATCTGTGGCATGTTTGGCTTTCCCGGTGAGAGGAGATACAATGCTCGAGTCTATAAGTGAGTATAAGGCGTGTGTGAAAGTCACAGGCACCACAGAATGATATCATGAAAAAGTGTGACGTCCTTATCCCTCTGTCACTTCCAAAACTTTCTTTGTGGCAAGATCTTTTGACACAGAGATTATTAACATGTGGTAAATCTGACCCAATGTGTTGAGGAGTCATCACATTTTTCATAGAATCCCCTAAAACTAAGGTTAATTTCTCACAGTTTTCTCGAGTCTGTTTTGATCGTAAGGTGCATGGAAAACTAAAATGTCAAATCAATGGCATTTCAATGCATTTGGTCCAGTTCATTCCAAGAAAGAAGCAATCAAATAATTAAAAATCAACCTGGCAAATTTCCCCTCAAGAAATTAACTCAACATCTACTTGCCTAGCTTATTGTAATGTGGACAAATTTTATGTGTATGTCTTTTGCACTGAAATAGGTTAAACAAAATTATATGCCATTCGTAGAAAAATTACATAATGAAGGACTATCTACTGCACTGCTAGCTCAGGAAAAAAACCATCTACTGAAATTCAGGGCTATTATTAAAATATTCAGGGCTATGACCTCCATGTGACTAACTGGGGTGACTTCTGTACCTCAGTACTGCATTAGAGGACTTTGATACAAATTTCTTGGGAACCTTCATGTGGTCACGTGCAGTGAAGACATTTCCTCCAGTTCTGTTTGCATCACCACAACGCTTCACGTGACTCCTCATAAATCAATTTTAGTACCATTCGATATAACCTCGCATACCATTCATTATGTCTGCTCCCCTGCTACCTTCTTCTTTCCGAAACCGGCACATACCATTAGGTAGCTGTAATGCCCACAAACTGGGGGAAAAAAGCAAGAATCATGAATAGTTTTATTTAATAGCGGAAACCCGTGTAAAATACTTTAGCCAGAACTGAGGCTGAAAGTTGTTCATATTGGAAAAAGGGTAACAAAATCATACAGAATGTGATTTACTTTTGGTGTGTACTTCAGTATACCCAAATAAACTGTTATTTGGTACTGAAATTCTGCCTACCCTGATAGTCATAAGCATACACGTGTAAACCATATTGCTCTTGGCTTTGTGCTTGTGTATGGTTAAATGCAGCTGAGACAGACCGTGCAGACAGTGAAAGTGGGAGCCCAAATGAGCTACGTGCCGGGTCACACTCGCTCAGAAACGGGGAACATTTTTGTGGGCCAGATATCCCAGTGCAGGGCTCAGTGAGCTTTGTGAAGGATTTGTTACTCAAGCACAATAGTCTGAAACTCTTGGTTACTTCAAGCTCTGGAAAATTTATGTATAAAAAGAATACGGGATCATTGTGAATGTGTTTGATATATTTTAAGATTATGCAAAAGTGACTGATTTATGTTCTGTGCTCTCATAATCCCACTACTGCAGAGAAAGCACTTGGGTCTTTTGAAAGCTTAATTCCCACAGATGCACAGCTTGTTCTCATATAAGCATTATAAGTACCATCAAAAATGTTGCTGAATTTTATTTTTTGTATTTACTTTGGATTTTCATGCTGTCGTATTTTTGTAGTTTTAAAAGTACGACTTATGGGAGTCAATAAGTCACAGATTCCACTGTACAACAGCATTTAATTAAAATAATCCAGCGACAGTCTTTTTGTTTTAGTCTTGGCAGAAGTTCAATATCAGTTACAAAAACATATTTTTCCACTGTCCAAAGTGAAAACATTTGGGTAGATTATCTCACATATGAAAACACTGGGTTCAAGTAATCAATTATGTATGGCACTGGCATATTCAGGGAGCATGTAAAAACTTATACAGGAATGGTGTGGAAGGGCCGGTCAGCTGAAACACAGGTGAATGATGCAGCTGTTTCTCTCTCTAAACTCACAGGATGTTTGCACGTAGGCGGAAACACACCTATTGGGATTACTCTGTGAACTGCACAGGAACTGAGTCCCACCTGTCCAGCTGCAAACTGGGGCAAAGTGAGGCAGAAAAAATCAATGGCAGCTGTGCACAAGGGTTACCAGTGGTGGTGAGCTGTGTCCCTGGACGGTCATTTGCTCCTACGCCCATGGCTGGCTTCAGAAAGGCTTTCAGGCAAGAGGTAGGCCTTTCATTAAAAGACTATCCTTCTTTCAGTTCAAAACTGCTATTTATTTAGCTTCTATTTTATGGAGGTCATGCAGCGTTTCATTGTTTTTTCATACTAATAAGCTGCCCTGAAATCTTGTGAGTAAATCTGAGCGATGCCTGCGTGCTAACCCTAAATCCTTAATGGCCTGTAAATCAGGGGCTTACCAAGGAAATGTGTAAAATTCTGGGAGGAGAGTAATAAATGTATGCATACAACATAGCAGCAATTTACTCAGGAAGATAAACAATAGCTTACAATAAATTATTGTGATACGAACAGTTTGTCTTTTTGTTTTCATTAAACTGGGATGCACTTAGTATTGTGAAACCACAATAAATGGTAATCATTGTGTACTTTTATACTTTATAATAATGGGATGGCCGATGGAATGTTGAATGAGAACCATTTTGAAATAAACACATGAAAGGGTCACCATGGCAACAGAATGTGCTGGGAAATTTAATGTCTAAAAGATTCTAACACACTATACAGGGCTTTTTAAAAGGCCACGCTGTATATTAATCTAATTGGTTGAGGCTGATTTTTGTTCAGCATAAGGCCAATGCTTGAACCTCAAGTAGTGGCATTGTTGTCATATGGGACATATATAATGGACTCACTTTCAATAAAACAAACATTTACTACCTTATTACTTTATTCCAGCAAATAGGTCCTATAGTTAAGGTCAGTTTACTGGCCTTGATTTTATTTGTTTTCCGCAATAAACTTGCATAAACAGAATAGCACTTTTTGGGCACAGGTTACATGTACAGCAATGTATGTGTCTTTCAAGATTTTTAGGAAAAATGGTTTAATAACATTATGCATTGAGATGTATACTACGATATTATATATATATCAGTTCTATCATGCTATATTTTTTGAAGTTTAATTGAAGATCTTTTCAATTTTTGTTTTGTATGTTTGCTGTTTGAATCTTATTATTTGTACAAACCTTTCTCTGATTGAATGGCCTGGGTCATATGTGTTTAATTTACATACTTGTCATATACGAAGTTTACTTTTTTGAAATGATGATAAGGCTGGTATATTTGTGATATCTATTCAGAGTAGCCTGTTAAACAGCCTCAAATACCCGCACTGTTAAATGGATCATCACGAACGATCATCATCATTACCTCTAGATCAGGGAAATTCAGAAAGAATATGTTGACAGAAGATTATGTTGACAAGAGTCCTCTATCACAATGATTTCATCATCCCATCCCTGAATCAAACATCCCAGAAATTGAGTGCATTCAGGCATGTTACACAGGTCAGTTTTCCCCAACACCAATTCTCCTTGCCCACATTTTGAGCCTCCTAACTCACACGCATGCATGCTACATTGTTATATAACTACTAAACTTTCTTCTCGCTAAATGTAGTTATGAAAGGCACTCATCTCCAAAAGTAGCAAAATGCACACAGTGCTTTTTATATGTGGAGTGTGTTGCTTTGTATAGTTGGGAGGACAACTATACAAGTTATTCAGGAGTTCTGAGAAAGAATACCTCAGTAAGTAATCTTAGGCTTTTGCTTATATCTATTAGATAACTTGTTTAGATCTTTTGGAACATGTTGCTACACCCAAGACTGTCATGGCTGCTTGTTTATATGGAATATATAAATTGTTTACATTAACACTTAAGTTTCATTGCATGACTTAACCTGTTGTGATGAAATTGGATGCAGAATCAGTAAGAATCTTGCAAAAGTCAAGCTGTATTCCAAGTGATGAAAGAATGATTGCTGATATCTTAATACTTTACATCAAGTGCATTTTTTGATGAAACAATGTTGGAATCCAGAATGTTAACTTTTTAAATATTAAGAACTTTTCCTGTAGAAACATTGATTATGCTCCAAATGTTCATTTATAGTTTCCATTTTTTATTTTAATAGTTATGATGTTCCTGCTATCATGCAAGAAATTAACATAAATTGATAACATTGATCAGTTTGAAAGGCACAAATGAGAGTAAAGGTGAAGAATCTGAAACTCCACTTGCTGGCGTGAGAAGGAATTGCCCTCCCTCTGATTCTGACTGCCCTTCATGCTCTTACCTCCGCAGCAGTCTCTGGTACGTCTCAGGGGTGGGGCCATAGTAGGAGAGGGCCGTGTAGAGGTGTTGAAGAATGGCGAGTGGGGCACCATCTGCGATGACAACTGGAACCTCGTCTCTGCCACGGTCGTGTGCAGAGAGCTGGGCTTCGGCACTGCCAAGGAATTCCTGACCGGCGGGCGCCTGGGCCAAGGTACGCTTCGGGACATGGTGACGGTTTCCATTCCAGCCTTTTGCTCCAGATACATACAATTACACCCCCACCCCTGTTTTAATTTAGCTTTTTCCCCAAATTATCTGGCTACAATATGCTGATGTAATCCAACTATAGCTTGCTAATGACATATGAGACATTTATTCAATAATAAATCAGAGAAATGAAAACCAGTGTGGAAAAACAAAGTCCCAAACATAATGCCTCGTTGCTTTACCTGTTTTATAACGTACCTTAGTATGGCAAAACCCTGCATATACCTGTAATATGATCTCTCAATACTTAATCTGGTCTTGGGTTTTACATAATGTTCTTCAAGCTATGTCAGGCTTTGTGTAATGACACTAATACAGAATCTAACAAGCAGCGACCCAAGGAAAATTCAAAACAAGATCTCTTCTTCATCCAGCTTATTACTGTACATGAGTTCAATGTAACATCAGTAAAAGATGCTGACCACTTAGTCATACTTCTTTAATTCAGCTCCTGAGAAATAGCCTTCCTCGAATCTTAGCCCGATCCCAATTTCCAATTTGATCCTGAAATGCTTTTTTTTCTGTCACTGCACTGATCTTTGTTTGACCGAAAAAATCAGATCTTGAGGATCTTGAGATAACGGCAAGATTCAATAGAAAACTTGATTGGCTTGTAACTGAGCCTGCACAATATGAGAAATTTGTTTCAGTGATAAAATTCTAGCCTCAACTCTGTATCTGTTTTCAAGCTGAGACACTATGAGCACAGCCAAAGAACTCCTATTTTTCTGGTTATTCTCAAACTGGATAGGATATTTTGTCATATTGATTTTATTTTTTGCTGCTTCTTTCTCCAGGAGGGGGGGCTAGGGGAAACATTTCAGAATTCAATAATCTACAAATAAGACAATTTTATTTCTTATGAGACAAAAGACTGTTAAAAGCAGCAAAAATTTACTCTGGGGATGTGCAAGCTTCAACAAGATCAGAATTATTTTCAAAATATATTTCTGCACGTTTATTCTTTTTTGCATATTGCTACTTTTGTGCATACCGCTACTTTTGGAGATGAGTACCTTCCATAACTACATTTGAGAAAAAGGTATATTAGTGAGAAGAAAGTATATTAGTGATTATAGCAATGTAACATGCATACATGTGACCTCATGCATGTGAGGCTCAAAATGTGGGCAAGGAGAATTGGTGTTGGGGAAATTTTACAGGGAACAAGCAATTGTCCTGTATACAGAATTATTTAATTAAAAATTTAAATATATGTGTCTATGATGTACAGTTTTTTTTTAACTTCAGTATAGTTTTATTACATTTTGTTTGTATCTGTTTAGAAGTTCTAACTGCTGTGAACTCCGACTGTCAAAATCCTGTCATTGACTTTTCTATGACTTTCATCTTGCCCCCCCGGAGAAAGAAATATTAAAGCCCTTGTCCCAACCCTTAGATGTTAGTTATTTGATCACATGTTAGTGATGGCTATTCTGTTTTCATTTGGGGGTCCTTGGGGTTGGAAACCGCTGCTTTAAATCATTCTGGTGTTACTCATTTTAGAAGCTGCCGTGAGATTTCACAGGGAATTGTCAAACCAAAACCAGAAGTCCATCAACTAGAAACCATCACTCACTGCTGGAAGACCAGGAGCATGTGCTCTTTAAAAACCTTTAAATAATAGTCTTCCTTTTATTTTTGCATAGACATGAATTTTAGAAGACCTGAATGGGACATAAACATGAAGTTCAGTTCAGTTCTGTTGTCATTGTATCATACGTAAGTTACCTACAGTGAAACAATAAGGTTACAGCGATGCATGTAGAAGAGAATGCATCAACATTTACCCTACAAAAGAATGCAAGACAGGGTTAGCACACTGCAATATTATTCAAAATGGGTGGGTGACACAGTACAGTGTAGCATGATATATGTGCAGCAGTATATTATGTAGTGAAGCAACAGTGTAAGTCAGTGTTTGGTTTGAGGTATATTGGCAGGAATTCAAGATCTGACGGAGGTACACCAATGTATAGTGATGTATGTAAGTGCAGTCCTGCTGTAATTTTGTGCTCAGTAGATTTACCACCCCCCCCCCCCCACAAATATTCCTCAGTACCGATTCCTTCTTTGTTTTCAATGTTTCACTTTTTCTTTAGCCGAAAAATATTTTTCAGATATTCCTTAACAGTTTGAAGTCTGGGTTTAGCATTTTTGTACATACTTTCAAACATTATTTCTGTGTCGCAAGAACATCTCTTGGTATTTTTCCACCATGAGCAAATGACAGTAAAAGTTAATTAATGCTGCTTGTTCCCTTCATGGGCACAACCACAATAATTAACGTAAAATCCATAATGAGGCCTCAGCCCTGAGATGGAAGATAATGTTGTAAATTCCAGAATGATGGTACACTGAATGCAGAAACGGTGGGCAGGAGGAAAATAGAATAGGTGAGGCTGCAGAAAAGACATTACTTTTAAACCTGATCTACATTCATCTGACTATCGCAACTGCATGTCATTGATTCTGCAGGTGTAAGTTAAGGTTGCTACATTTCATGAATAGAAAATATATAGAAGACAACACCAAACATGTTCTTTTGAGCCAAGAAATCAGTGTGGGAAACAGCTCCAATAACTTAATGGTAATTCATTTGATGAAGACTAATGCAAATAACATGGGTGTCACCTAATTTGGCAATGAATGAAAATTGAAACCTGCTTCTCTGATTTTAAATTAGTATTATTGACCATCATTCAATATATTTTATTTATTAGATTACTTGTTTTAAAGCTTTCAGTGGTACAGTACAATTAGTACCTAACTAAAATTGTGCAAGAACAGCAATATAAGTCCAAGCAATACTGATTCATACTTTAACTGTAATGGAAAACTGTGAAGCACAACATAATAATGGGTCTTTGTGGTCCTCAGGAATGGGTCCAGTTCATATGAATGAGGTGGAGTGTTCTGGATTTGAGAAGTCCATTACTGAGTGCTCCTTCAACATGGAGTCCCTCGGCTGCAGTCACGAGGAGGATGCCGGCGTGAGGTGTAATGTCCCAGCGATGGGTTTCCAGCAGCGGGTGAGGGAGGGGCCCAGCCCAGCTCTACCCTTTAGCAAGTCATCATGTGACCTTATTAAAAGTATTTCCTTAAAAATAAAAAAGTCACCACAACACAGCTGCTTTTCATGGGTGGATGCCCTCTGGAAATTTGATTTCATCACACATTAGTGTGATTACCTCATGCAGCAGGCATCATAGCATATTTTCATATGTTTGACAGTCACTCTGCAAAAAATGAAAAAAATATGCTCAGAGGGCAGTCTCATTTTAGAGGTCTGTAGGGTAACTTCCCAGATTACCATGTTCTCCGCAGCTCCGTCTCGCTGGAGGACGGAATCCTTTTGAGGGACGGGTGGAGGTCCTGGCAGAGAGAAACGGCTCCTTGGTGTGGGGCACAGTCTGCAGTGAGGGTTGGGGCACCATGGAGGCCATGGTGGTATGTCGGCAGCTGGGCCTGGGATTTGCCAGCCACGCCTTCCAGGTGGGTAACACCTGTATGCATGGAAATCGAGTTCAATACCGATATACTAAAGCTATTTTGCACCCCATCATGCTCTGATGTAGATGAGACAGCAGACACACACCAGACCTAATATCCATTGAAGATTGTTTTTAATATTTCACCTTTTCCAACCTTCTGGTAGTATTGCTTTTAATCAGGAAAATTAATGTATTTCTAAAAATAAAAAAAAACACAGAATTATGATTCATTCTGGATCTAAGTTATGGAGGTCAGTAGAATCTGATTACCACTCACTAACTGGAGCAGGTTTGCACATCGCTGTACTGCTATTTGTTAGTAACTTCCTACTTTCATTTTCTAGACCTGAAGGTTAATACCGTATTAGATGTGTATTTTATTACATATTAATAAACAGAGGAATAAGTTTTTGTTTAAATGGTTCTAGATTGGTGGACTAATGATTTTCTCCTCAAATGCAATATCAGCACACTCCTATTAATAACTTAAGTTAGTTGTGTCATTTTTCATTTAATAAGCCATACCATGGCTTGTGTTTGCATTGTTGAACAGGACGAATTGTGACAAACTAATGGTTTCAGACCCGATCTTTAGCAGTTATTATTAGTTGCAGAAACAAATGGGCGCTTTGATGGTCAAACGATGTTTCTCATAGAGTCAAGTCATAGAAAAGAATGTTTTACGCAATGCTGTTTATAAAATGTATTCTTATTCCTGAGAAGACTTAAAAGCAAAATAATGGAAAATCAATTGCACAAATTCAAGAATTAATTTCTTTCAGCTGTGATTTCTCTACTGAGACCTACAGTCACCATTCCAAAATGAAAAATATTTCATGTTTGTAGATAATGGCTCTATAACCAGCTGTATTATATACTATCTAATAAAAATCCAAAGTGTCTTTCAAGGTAAATAGGGCAAGACAGAGGGCAAGTTAGAGCATTTTTTGTGAATATATTACTCTAGCCAGTGTTTGTCAGCATAATCTTTCATCTTTCTTTTGGTGCAAGACTGCAGTGTTACCGCAAGTAATAATTTTAACTAAAATAGTATTGCAATGATCACTCTTACTTTTTACTGTGTCTCCCCTTACAATCAATTATCTGGTCAAGATTCCTCTTTCAAGGAAAAAACATGCCCAGTTTGTTTGTTTCATACAGTTTTGATTTTACCTGATAAGACCATAAAATAATAATATTGGTTACTAGCTCTGGATTTAGGGAAATAATTCTTTTTTTGTGATTGTTAAGGATGTAATTCTACATATCTTTGCATTTCATTGGCATTCACAGCATAAATACAGTAAGTATATCAGAGACATCAGGGAAATATAAATATGTATCAAACCAACAATAAACTTTGCAACAACAGCAATGGCAAAAGCTGGTAAGCGATGTCCTCAGTAACCATTTGCAAATTAGGTAACTGAAGTTTGCATGTTATATAGTTAAAGAAAATGGGGGGGGTTGTATTGGAAGGCTTATGAATGAACTGAATAACCCTGGCTGGACAGTTTGAAACTATGAAATTATATAGATATTATTCATTGCTAAATTGGATTACTATCTTTGAATTAAGTAATCATCATTATCTTGATGCAATATACAGAAAAATATACTAGGTTTCTGTTTCATTTTGTGTCAGTACTGGTGATGAAGTAGAGATCTCAGTTAAAATCTGTTTGTTAAGGTATGGAACTGGTATCAAATAATGACATTCATTTTAATGTACAGCCCATGCTAGGTAGTTTCAAGCTAAATTATATAAAATATAATACTAACCATGGAATGTACGTGCACGGAAAATTATTACTTATAAGAAAGACAGAAAAAAATGAGTGAAAAGTACAATACCAATAAAACAAACAATAATGTCCATCTAAACTACGTGCAAGGTTTTATCAAGATGGCTGTCTCAAATAAAAAAAAAGACTTTTAAAAACTATTTCTGCCAAGCACTTAAATCTGACCAGTATCCAAACCTCTACAAAAAAAAAATCTGAATTGTTCGAAACACATTAGACAACCCCATTCCATACACATAACTTATGAATAATTTTATAGGCTTTTGGAGGCACTCCAGCAATACCTTTTCACAATATATCCAGACCCTACGCATAAATAAATACCTGAAATTTTATTGACTGAAAATTTTGTTAGACCAGCATATTTTAGTTGGGAAATATGTCCATGTCTTTATAAAGCAGTCAATGCTCAAATGAAAACGAGGTCATATTTAATATATCTTGTAGGCTTATCATTATATGGAAATTGAAATTCTATGATGGGCTGGAGTTCCATCCTGGATTATTACCTGCCTTGTGCCTGTGGCTTCTGGGATACGCTCCAGAAAGCCCCGCGTCCCCCCCCCCCCCCCCCCCCCCCCCCCCCCCGCCCCCCAAGCGCCCACTGGGAGGAAAACAAGAACAGCGG
>JAAGVU020000040.1:14540912-14552194 GCA_011763525.2 Mormyrus iriodes | reverse complement strand
AGCCATGACCGCTAGTCCCAGTGGACAGAAGGGGTTAGATAGACAAACAAGTCTGTTAGGTTTTTTTTTTCAATCAAATCAGACCAGATGTTTTTAAAAATGCCTAAACTTGAGAAACTTTCATCATGACTAGTATGAATGTGATAGATTTTCAGGCCTGATTGTTTCATATGGTAGCTTTATTCAGTAATGACACTCTGCATTCTCAAACTATGATGCTTGTGGTGGGTGGTGGGTGGTGTATGCCTCTGCAGATCACAAAGTTCAAATTCCATGGCTAGCAGTGTGATTTCATGGTTGAGCCCTTGAGCAAGGCCTTTAACTCCAAGTGCCCCAGGGGCACTCTGACACTGTTCTCTGATCCTTACTTGTATGTTATTTTGGACAAAAGCATCTTCTAAATGAATAAATTATCTTGGGCAGTCTTGTCACCCTAGCCTCTTTGTTCCGTTTCACTCAGCGGCCCCTGATCTGGTCCTGAACCCCCAGATTGTGGAGCAGACCACCTATTTGGAAGACCGACCCATGCTGATGCTGCAGTGTGCCTATGAGGAGAACTGCCTAGCCAGAGCAGCCAGCCAAGTCCCTGCCAACTCGTACCGCCGTCTGCTCCGCTTCTCCTCGCAGATCCACAACAACGGCCAGTCTGACTTCCGTCCGAAGGCTAATCGCGAATCCTGGGTCTGGCATGACTGCCACAGGCAAGCATTTCAACAATTCCATCAAATCTCTGTTAATCATTCTTTTGGTATTTATAAAGCACAGTATTTACCCTTTCTGGCTTCAGCTGGCATTTAACTCGATAAACGATGGTCAAATATGAAACATGAGTTAAATACTAGATTGGGTTTTTGCTGACGGAAACACACGTTATATAATGACACGGGATGGTTTTACAGTACAGTTTGGTTCAGATGCCGTTTTCCATTCAATCATCCCTGTACCTTGTAATCAACTCTGTGTGTTTAAATCTGTGCAGTGAAAACAGTCCCTGAGCTGTTTGTGGTCAGCCCATCTCATTGGCTGCTTAACCTTGGCAGTGTTGTGCGGTCCCAGAACCTCACATGCCCTGAACACTCTTTCATCATGCCCTGACAACATATGCAGTAAAAGTTCAAAAACGGGCTGCTACATGGAACTTCTAGAAATTATATAGTGTCATATGTAATTTTAGATCCCTTTTTGGGGGGGATGACTGGTGCTCTGCTTCAAATATCTGAAATAAAAAAGGTTGTTGGATAAAGAGATTAAGTAAGGCATGGCAACAATAACGTATAAGGACACATTAATACTGTAATTTCCACCCACATTAATAACAAAAGACCCTAAAGAAAGAGCAAAAGGCATTGCTTCCTCGTGTTCATGAAAAGTTCTCATTCATTTAAAAGGCCAAAAATTTTGAAAAACTGCTGAGTATGGAGACAGGAAGGTGATTTGCACGCTTGATCAGTTTGGCAAGAAATCTTTTTGGCAAACCTTAGAGAAATGCAGTTAGTAAAACATCAGTACATGGTATGGCAATGAAAATGATTAGGACTGTAAACATATTTACTGTGTCTGTCTGTATAACAATGTACTAGATATGAGACCTGGGTACAAGGCCATGCTGTTTGGGTGCAATGTGTGTGGCTGCCACAAGCATGTCAGGAATTGTATACCTTTTCCTAAAATACTGCTTTAAGCGAGTCGTAACTAGAATATCTGCTTCTATAGGCATTACCACAGCATGGAAATATTCACTCACTATGACCTGCTCAGCCTGAATGGCTCCAAGGTAGCCGAGGGACACAAGGCCAGCTTCTGTCTGGAGGATTCAGAGTGTGATGAAGGTGAGGGAGCAGCCGTGTAAGATGCCAGAAAATTTCCACTCAGTTATTTTTGTGTTTACAGCATACAGTATTATTGCCCTAGCTTTAATACACTATTTTTTTTTTTTTATTAAACAGGTATTGAAAAGAGATATGAATGTGCCAATTTCGGTGAACAGGGTATCACTGTGGGATGCTGGGATACGTACAGGCATGACATTGACTGCCAATGGGTAGACATAACTGATGTCAAACCTGGGGATTACATATTCCAGGTAATCTTTAAAGTCACTTGCATTGTGTAAATTCTACTGTGTCATTTTAAGAGTACTTTATTTTGACAAACCTTAATTGTCATCCATCTTGAAACCCACAGCTGACCTAATTAGGTCAATTATTCATGTTAAAGTCATTGGTGATGTAACATTACCACCTTTTTGCTTTGCATTCAGGTGGTAATAAATCCCAATTATGAGGTGGCAGAGTCAGATTACACCAACAACGTCATGAAATGCAGGTGTCGGTATGATGGCCACAGAATTTGGATGTACAGCTGTCATATAGGTGAGGTCCTCACACCTCCACAAAGGGTTGTTTTTTACTGGATTTAGTCATATGGCAGACAATTTTCACATGTATATTTAGTAATTTGCCAAATAGTAAAAAGTTTACTTGTTATAGTTCATCAAAAAAAGTCAGCCCAATGGTTCAAAATGGGGTTCCAGCCCAGCCAGAAGTGACAGGCAGGACATGCAAACCACACAGAAAGACCAGGATTCACTCCACCAGCCTTATAGATCAATAGTGCTGATGTACTGCCCGGCACTAAGTGTATGAAAGGATGCTCAATGAAGCATTTCAGTTATTGTATTGTCATTAATTACCACCTTAATTTCAGGTTAACTTAATCTCACTTCAGTTCGTAAGCTGACGCTGTAAAATAAAGTATCACTGTTACTTCACGTATTAAAACTTGTGCTATTGACAGTAACTCAAGAGGACAGGCAGGAGGCAAGAGCTATTTAACAATATTACATAGGTAGGGTTCAGTTTAATATTTATTTCTTAAGGAAAAAAAAAGTTACATTAAAATTTAGAGCTTGCAGGTGCAGATGGCTGACTCACACTCCAAAGTTCCTGTTTGGGGGGGAAAAAAAGAACAGCGATAAGTTTAAAAACAGATTTTAGCCATGGACCTGTCTGGCTCGATACTGTAGCCATAGTCTTATCCTTAATCATTTTTTTGTTTTTATCGCTCTTGAAACTCCATGACAACAGCTTTTAAGATTTTTTTCAAAAAGAATCTTCTTTGGAAACTGAAACGTATTGTTCATAATTGTGTTTTACACTCCTTATTTCAAAGGTGGCTCATTCAGTTCTGAAACTGAAGATACATTCCCAGGACTTCTAAACAACCAAGTGACCCACAGGTAAAAAGAGGACAAGACAACAGAAGGATCTACATCTAACATCCAGTGAGATGAAAAGCAACTTAACCGCTGATTTTTTTCAGTGGTGGATGGATGCTTTTTTGTCATAATTTATGGGGGTTATTCTATATATAAGAAACAACTAAGAATTATTTCACTCCATTCAGTTTCATACATAAGCAAGCTTGCTTTGTGATAAATTGCACAAATCACAAAGTAGTTCAGGTCAAAATCCATAAGCCTTTCAGCACCACATTTCAGTAAGTGTAATTCTCAACTTACTGGCACGTAATAACAGATGCACTTTTGGTATTCTGAGTTAAAATTATTCAGTATATAAAAGGGAATGTACATTCTGTACATTTTGAACTTGATGAATACACATTGGTCCAGAAGTCATTGTTCCTATATGAAAGACATTTCATGGTACAACACAGTAATATGCAAATCTGTACTACTGTTGGTCTTTCTGCCCCCGTCAGCTTCTCTTTAGCAACACAGAACCCCTTCTCACTAATTGTTTGATGTGGCTGTTTTCTTTAAGACTAACCAATCACCTGCTTTTGTCTAGAGGTCTTATACATGTTTTCATGGGTATATAATCTAAGTACTAAAACCTAGTGGACGTACAAAAATACCTCACTGAATCTAGTTTTGGTTTAAAGACTATGAAATGGGGAAATTACTTCTGGTGACAGTACCTTCAGCTTGACTTAAGATTATATTGTATGTCTGTTTTTCATATCACACTATGTCAAGACTACAGAAATTCCTTAGACTAAATATAAACAAATTACCACATGTATGACAAGATAATTATAAATATACAATTGGCTACCAGTGCCAGTGGTTGTAATCAAGAGTTGGACCAATCTCATACCACAAACAGTGAATATGGTTACTTGAACATTATACAGTACAAATGGAAAAATCAAGAGTCAGTCTGTAAAAGATTCTGAAGAACTCCTGTGGACAGTTAAAGTATGATTTATTGAAAGTTAGGGAGAACGTGTAGGTTTCACCAACCAATAAAGAGTAGGAAAATATTCAGAAATGTGAGTCTTCCAGCTAATGAAGTAAATGTGCGACAATTCATTTACGTTTTATTTTCTACATGTGGTAAACAGTTTCCAGCAAGCATTTAATGTAAATTATTGATGTAAATGTCAGGGATTAATTCAATTGTTTATTATCGTTTTCCTTCACATTTGTAATGGTGCTATCACACTGTGATCCTCTGTTTTACGAGGGTACATGTTGCCAGCTGGTGAATGGTTATGTTACCTATGCTCATACTTGAATGGAGAATAAAATCAATATTGTGCTTTTTTGCCATAATAAATAGAATATTAAGCAGGCAAATGCGTTGTTGAATTCTTTTTAAGCTAACCATTTTTTAATGAAAAACTCAGAAATTCTATTCAGAAGATCTAGAAAAATCTAGAAAGCATTTGTTGCACTTTAATGGTTCTTTAATTAGGTTTCTCAGTTGAAAAATCACTATGAAATTAACTTAAAGCTGCTCACTAGATGCTTTTTGCCAAAATAAAACGAGTGACTATCCATGGATTACCCACAAAAACACGGAGCTCCCTGGAATGTGGAACCTTTGGTTTTGGTTAGAATCTTAACCGCTGTACTAGCTGTGGTAATGTACACACCTGTACAGTCTTCCACTAGCAGCTCTGTCCTTCAGGTCTCATTCATTGCAGTGTCTTTGCAAGGTCCCTTTCTCATACTCTGGATAGACTCTGTAAATTTGCAAATCATACAGTATACTGTACAGGTAAACATGCTGTATGACCACTGTATTTATAGTAAATCATTTTCAGCCCAAAATTAGCCCAAACACACAAAGTGCCAGTAATATTTTTAACCCTGAATCTGTATGTCATATGGATCACAAAAGGGGGGGGGAAGAAACAGCAACCATAGATATGTACTGAACTTATTATGCAAAGAAACCTGTCATAATTATTCCATTAAAAATTACATGTTAATAATTTGTTGTAATAAAAACATTTAGATTCTGGATTATATTTACATTTTGCCAGAAAATGTAGAACAGTAAGAAAAATGTAGTACTGCAAGACAGACATATATTCGTACAATATATATAAAACATTTTGGTAAGGAAGTCAAAAACACACTGTATACCACACATCAAAATATTTAAGTTTACAACATTCAACAAATATTAAAAACATTCTGAATATACATTTTAGAATATCAAACATATCTGAGAACTTGTCACATACCAGCACAGCTCACTGCTTTGGCTCTTGATTTGTTGATTCCTTTTGACAACTTCCGGACTTTCAGCAGTGGGTGGCGTACCGAAAGGGCTCTGAGTGCTACAAAGGTACAGCATAGAAAAATTACTCATTTGGATCAATAGGCAGCAGAGCCCTGAACTGGTTCAAACACTCTGCCTAGTTTTCTAGAACATCCCAAAGTTTATCAAGGTCTCAGAACTTTTAATAATTGTGGATAATTAGGCTGCCAATATTCAGCATTCATGCAGTTCGAGGCAATACCTGCTGACTCGCTGGAGAAAATACCAAGGGCGTGAGTGTTATCAACCCGCTTTATCTTCAGACCTTCCTCTCTGGTGGAAGAATAATCAAATGAAGTCACATGAAACCACTTCTCCTAATTAGTTATTTACATATGTGGAATGAGAATTTCAGTGCAATCATGATGTGATTTCAATTACATGTCACCTGAAGTCTATGAAGGCATCAAGCAAGTCTTCTGTATTAAACATGGCAGAATAACCATATATTTCAACAACATTAGAGAATTCCTGAGGGTCAATACACACTCTCCCATAGTATGAGTAGTCATTTTTGGCCATCTCAATGACAAAATCCATGCCCTCCAGGTATGCCAGTATCTGCCAGAGAAATATTTTGATTATTGGTTGCAAAATCATTAAATTCTGCCAAGCTAACAGCATACAAATTTTACAGTTAACAGCAATAAAACATTCATAATTACATGCTAGCCAGTTGCATGTTCTTGTAAAAGAACAGAGCTGCTATTTCTGTTTGGCAGGTCAATGTAAAAGGTAATGTAAGATAGGACAGATGAAGCCCGTCAAAAGCTACATTGTGCATCTGAGGGCCAGTTTATACTTGACACTGACAACGTGTTCACTTATGCATCATGGCCGCCACGTGTATCCTCCATCCATGTGTCATTTGGGCATCTACACGAGGAATTAACGCTATGCGTTAAATAAGTGTTAATTCAGAACACTTAGAGTTGTTTGACAACAAATCTCCTGCTATGACAGATAAAATTCCAGTTTATCATGATACTGACAGTAGAACCCCTTCTGCCTTTTACCTCTTGTGTGTAAGATTCAGAATCCTCTGCATCTTTCATTTGTGGCTTTGTTAAAAGCAGAACTGGAGCAACACTGCCACCTCCTGGACAGTCATCCAAATGCATTTTCATAAAATCAGAAGACATCTGATCAAATGTCACAGTCTGGCCAGCTACAGCGCATCCTTTTGCGTGCAAGTACAATTCTTCTGATCCACTCAGGCCGTGTTGCTCTGAAACAGGCTGATGTGAGGCACATAAATGGTTGCCACTTTCCCAGGTCTGGCCATGCACCTCTGCGATGTACTTGGGGCATGTCCCATTTATGCCCCAGTATTTGTTACATTTTAATACAGGCTTCTGGTTTTTCCTCTTCCTGTGATGCCCTGAGGCCCAATTTCCAAATTTGCCTTTTAGAAAACCATCCTTCTCTGTGGGTAACCTGAAGACGACAAATTAATTTTCAATATTAGTGTCCATGCTGTGTTTATAAAACATATTACCTGTGCACTTTATTAGACAGGTGTTCAGCATGGCTGACAGCTCAGCGGCGAAGCTAAGTCCTGCACCTGAGGTTGGAGTTGCCTACTGCCACCTGCCATTGTCGGCCTTCTCCCACAGAGAAAGCATGCAGAGATGGATAATTCTCAATGGTCTTATGAATCAGTCCACAAAGCTGAATGGGCAGAGGAGGAAAGAGCAGGACGCTGCAGTGACAGCATAGGTGGAGAGAAAAGAGGCTTCATTTTATTTCTGTCCTGTCAAATGTAATGCTATAACCTTATTATAACTTTGAAAGCCACATGAATCTGTTGGGCAAATTACAGCTTTGTTCATTAGTGGTGAGTAATTAAGTATTAACACAGCTAGCCAGCTATGCATGCATCTGACCACTTATTAACAGATTTCAGATATAAAGCATTCTTGGTACCTTTTCCATTTTTCTCTCTGTAAAAAATCTACGAGTTCATCAGTAATTTTATGCACAAATTCATTTTCTTGTTTTGGAGGGTAACAGCCATTTAGGGAAGTGGACTCCAGGGTACCCAGTTGCTATTTTCGTAGAAAAAGAAAAACCTGCAAAATAAGCAATTTGTTGAGAATTCTGAATTTTCTGAAATCTGTATTAATTAAAACCCCAGAATTAACCACATCAAAACCGCTGGGGTAGTCTGCTAACCCTTCAGACTATTTGCAAGGTAATAAAACTGTTATAAACATGTAAATGTGTGTGCAGACTTGTATCGAACTGAAACCCGTTTCACATATCACACGAAAGATCTAAACACGTATCGTTTACGTATATTAAACTCGTTTGAAGAAACGCATGATTTTTATACATAATTTAATATTTTAGTGACTAAGCACATGCTTCAAAACAAGGACTCATTAAATTAATAGTGACAACTCAACTGGACGTCAAGCTGCATTCAGTACATAAAAGTAAACACATTTGTACTTTTCCATGTAAGTTTTGGTTAAATTACTCAAATTAAAACAAACACCGTATATGAAGAATTAAGAGCAGAACATCGTTTATAGAAAATTTAGAATAAAAAAATAGTTATTGATTCGTACTTAGATATTCAAAACCTATAACAAAATAATTCTTACCCGCTACACCTTCATTTTTCAATGCATGCAAAATTGACCGTATCGCTGTCTGGATACATGGTAAATTAAAATATTCATTTATTTTATTACTTTAATAAAGGTACAAACACAGACGCAGTTATATAACCATGTAAATTAAATACTTTTTTAACCTTACCTCAACTTTACTGCCGGTAAATTTCAGTTATATTCAAAATTACCACCCAAACGCGAGCAGAAAACCGATGAGTTTCATTGGACAGTGACCATGCCGTGAATCCAAACGAAAAAGACGGGGTGGGAGGGATAAAGAACGGAAGTATTTCTTTGGCTTTCAGTGGGCTGTGAATCTTACATATGCAAATAAAACGACCCCTAGAGGTGGGAGGCATTAAGATCGTTATCGTTGTCGATGTCGTTACCGAAGTGCAGCAGTACAGTACTGACATGACAAAACAGTTTTCATTGCGGCATATATGCTATATTAGATTAGAGGCTTGAAATTTGACAAATGTCGAAAAACTGACTGAGGTTATTTTTTGTATTTTTGCGAATCTGGAACCGGTTAAAATGATAGATTTTATAATTACTGCCTCTGTTATACTCTCCATATATTACAGCTCAAGGTTATGTTCTGTTACATACCACATTGTTTTGGCATCACATTTTAGATTTGAATTACACATAATTAATGCAATATTCAAACATGTTTACGGGGTCATCACAGTAGCTGACAACAACTGCCAAATGCCTCCAAGTTTGGGGGTTCAAATCCTGCCCCTGTTCTGTGTAGAGTGTGTGCCTATTTGCTCTCTGGGATGGACTGATATCCCATCCAGGGTGTTCCTAAGCCTTTTGCTCACACATTTTGTTATGATTCATAGTCATAAACTGGACCAAGTAAAATAAATGTAGTTTCAGGATCAGCTTAAGAAGTACTGTTTTCTTAAATACCATCCATTTTCTATAACCGCTTATTCCATATGGGTCGCGGGGGGTCCGGAGCCTATCCCGGAAACTGTGGGCGCAAGGCAGGGAACAACCCAGGATGGGGCGCCAACCCATCGCTGGGCACACTCACACACATGCATACCTACGGGCAATTTGGCATGTCGATTTCGTGCCGATTTCCAATCAGCCTCAGCATGTTTTTGGACTGTGGGGGAAAACCGGAGTACCCGGAGGAAATCCCACGACGACACGGGGAGAACATGCAAACTCCACACACATAGAACCCGGGCGGAGACGTGAACCCTGATGCCAGAGGTGTGAGGCAACAGTGCTAACCACTGCACCACCGCGCCGCCTTTCTTAAATACATAGATGTATTAAGATTACATAAGTCATTTACTGATGATAAACAGTAACTTACATTAGCAAATTGTATCAAGTGACTAGAAGAGGTTCACAGTAACCAAGTTGTTTATTGTATTTCAGCAGCACCCCAAACTACTTAATACTTTGATTAATTCAATTCTCACAGGACGTGCGAACCAAAGTGTGAAAAACAAAACCAAAAGCTCTCTGCATGCTCCTCATATACCAGTAAATGAGGCTCTTTTCACAAGACCACCTACAGTTCAGCTATATTTTGGGGTGTACATGGTGTTGTTACAAGTCATTAGTGATTTCAGTCATCCTTGACAAGTAATTAATTGAGAATACAGTTAATCATTCTTGCTGTATGTAATCCTTTATGAACAGCAAGACAAGGAATAAAACAGGATAGATATAATTTTAATTAAAGGATCCATGGAGTACTTGTAGATTAACAGTTCTGATTCTTCAAAATACATGAGAAGCACAACTGGCATAATTAGTGGAGGGCTGTTTGTATATAGTTCTTTCATTAGAGAACCAGTAAGCTGAAGGATATCATGTCTGTTCTAGTTTGGGGGAAACCATTAGTATATATAGTAACCATAGTCAAAACATACAGTGGCCACATTATAAGGTACCTCTATGCAACACCAGGTTGGTCCCCCTTTTTCATCCAGAACTTCTTCAAAATTAATGAGTTCCGTAAAGCCTTTCTGCACACCACTGTTGTACTGAGGTGTTATTTTTGCACTAGTGCACAGAACTGCCGCTAACTACATGTTTTTTGTTCATCACACCATTCTCTGTAAATGTTAGACGACGTAGTAGATGAAAATCATAGTAGGGTGGCTGTTTGTACTAGAATTACCATGTCTGGCACAAAGTCACACATTGTTGCCTTTTAAATGCTCCGTACCACAGTAACTGAAGTTTCTGACCCTGTGTGTATGTCATATGTCTTGAGCTGCAACCACATGATTTGCTATTTGTAGGAGGAGGCTAATTGTGTTAACGAGCAGATGTACCCAATAAAGTGGCCACTGAGGGTAATTGTATTAGCAATGAAATGCCGGGTCTTGTAGTTACAAGTACTTGGCATTCTTGTTCTCTTTGTCTTAATCCTAAAACTGACTCATAAAGTTAGCTTTCTTGTATATATATATATATATAATTTTTTTTTCCTTTTTACATTTAGATCATTGTCAACCCAAGCACCATTAACCAAATTGAAATTGTAATGTTTATTCCCACCCTTCTACATTCTAATTCCATTTCCACTTAAATGAATACAAAACTGAAACTTACATTGCAGACAGTATTGCAATTAGAACTTCAGCAAAAATCCTGCAGCCTGTCCTATGAAGTCTTCTGAAAAAGTGCAACACAGCACAAATTTCAAAACTACTGTCTTCACCAGGCTTGCAACTGGAAAGCATTAAGTCAGGATTTGACCGTGTCCCTGTCTTTACGCACAATTTCGTTGTGTTTTAAGACCACAATCGTGTCTTTACCTAAGATGTCTCCTTTCTCTCGCCTCAATGATCCTGTCACTTTAACCTACATCATAATTAAGTACTTGGAAAGACTCATATGGAATATTATTTAGCACTACATAACGTAGAATCTAATTATGAAATTATTAAAAAGCATGCCAAAATACCTATGATGTAACCATTACAATGTAATCAACACAATGTAATCAATTGAGTATGTATTTGCACCTTGTGTTAGCCTAAGAGTTTTTGTTAGCTATTTTATGTTAGTTCTGAATCTATGAATATCCACTTTTATTAGTGTATAC
>JAAGVU020000040.1:14513870-14533889 GCA_011763525.2 Mormyrus iriodes | reverse complement strand
AGCTGAATCTGTTCAGCCTCAAGCAAAGGAGACTAAGGGGGGACATGATCCAGGTGTATAAGATTCTAACAGGTCTGAAAGCTGTTCAACCAAATAGTTACTTCAATATTAGTTCAAATATAAGAACTCGGGCCATAGGTGGAAATTAGCGGGAGAACATTTTAAACTGGATTTGAGCACTTCTTTACACAGTGATTACTTAGAGTATGGAACGGTTTTCCTGTTAGTGTAGCACAAGCTAAAACTTTAGGTTCCTTTAAATCGGAGCTAGATAAGATTTTACATTCATGGCCGAAATCATCGGCACACCTAGAATTTTCCCAGAAAATGCACCATTTCTCCCAGAAAAATGTTGCAATTACAAATGTTTTGGCATACACATGTTGTATGTTCTAAAGCACTTGTAAAACAAAACACAGAATCGACAAGAGGAAACCCTCCCAAGACAGGGAGAATATGCAAACTCCACACACACGAGGTGGGGGTAGGTTTCAAACACCTTACTAGCACCTTACAAAATAGTGATGGTGGTTTTGGGGGGCAGGATTTATCACTGAATTGCTTTAACAAAGACCAATTCATACAGATGAGGTTAATGATGGGACACTGATGGTAATTATTTCAAGAATTACCAATGAACGAGAGTGGTTTGCCAAATATTATAACAGTGAAATAGAACACTCACCATGTACAGAGCTGTATTTAAACTACATTAAATTCTTCACATATAACGTAATTGTACTGCAACAGGGACACAGAATTAAACTACTGTATTTTACAAGGTGCAGAATCAGGACATAGTTAGGAATAATGAATGGGAAGTCAAAGATGTATTATTAGGAGATATAGTAACAGAGGAATAAAAATTCAGCCAAAGGCTAAACACACAGCTTGGTTTGCAGACCTATGTGGCCGTGCAAATACAGGAACTATTACGAGATATGATCACACCAGTAATTTTACAGAATACATCTAAGCAGGGAAGAAACTGAGGCAAAAAAGTTTAACTGTAAGATATATGGATAGCAGGAACCCACCCATGCTCATAAACACATGTGCCTGAGTGCCAGGACATTCTCAGACCCTGGCAAGCATTGTATTCAGGAAATGGCTGACCACAAGCCTGAATCTTTATTAGGATGCTGTCAGTCATCTGAAACCAAGGCGATCGACTAAGGACTTGCCAGAATCAATGCTGTCTCCTGGTGCCTTTCCAACTGAGAGGCACCATGATTAACCTACTGATCTGAGGAAAACATCTAGTTACTGACAGACTTTCTACCTGTGCGTAGCTGGTCACACAACATTTCTATCCAAGCTCACTAAATGCACCTAAGAACCTTATTTTTCTGAGTATTTGTATCCCCAAAGGAATGAAAATCATTAAAAAAAAGACAAAAGCTTAATTAAGCATTAAGCTTCAGTCTACACAGGTGAAACATGCACTTTTGGTTTCAATGCAGAGTAAGTTGTTTTGTATTATGTCTATCTGTGTATTGTGCATCTAAGGGGTATCAATTACACACGCACACACACTCATTAACTGGCGCAACTTTAGCAAGATACAGTCATAGAGACAGACTCAGTAAGAAGTGGCATCTCAGTTAATTTCTCTTGTTAAATAAGTGGATTTGTTTCTTGTTTTGGCATAGGAGATGCAATCACATCCCCTTTATCTACAGATATAATCTGAAAGATGTTTTAATACTGATATGCTTATATTTCTTAATGAAGAACTAAATATTTAATTGGGTGTCCTAACTTTTTCCACATAACTGTAAATATTTTCTCCCTCTATCCATCTTCCAAGTGCTTATCCTAGAAGAACATGCAAACTTCACACACACAGTCAAGGGGTTAAATTCAAAAACCCAACCCTGGACGTATAAGGCAACAGCAAACTACTGGGCCATTCCAAAGCAATATAAAGCATATTACTACTTGAGAAGCATGCAATACAGGTGTGCCGCATATCATATTGGGTTCCCAAACCACACCAATCCAATTATGCTCCAAATTTCTTAGGGCCTCTGTCACTTAAGGACCCTTGGAATAGTCCGATCTCGCCTGCCTTTTATGGTGCCCCTGATACAATATGACAACTGTTTTGCACAAAGTGCAAGTTAATTTACTAAAAACAAAAGGCAGACACTATGTTCTGGAGACATTACCCTACTCTCATCTAAATCACAATTAAATCACATGCTTTGTCTAAAGTATCTAAAAAGTCAGAATGCACAGTAAATGCATTAACAAACAAAGCACATAACCAGAGGCTTATAATGAAGTCCTGCTTAGGCAGTAAGATTTTAGTTTCTCACATACTGCAGACATACAAACCACTGTGAAACATAAACATTGCCACTTTGCACCAATATATACACGTTCTTCACTGAGTTGTAGTAAGTAAGAAGTGTGCAAAGTTCTCAAACCTTCTCATAGTGAGTCTCCATACACAGGAAGATGGTATATGCGGTGAGACATGCTAAGCAGCCCTCCACGTAAGACTGGCCACCCAGCTTCTCTGCTTCAGCGTACAGGTTATTCAGCGTCCGAAGGGTTTCCTCAAACTGCTGCTTGTCAATCTGAAATACACACAGACTACAAGCTGTTACTGACTGCTGGGCATGCAAGAGTGCACTCTAGGTGATGAGAGGTGAGAAAACTGGCAAGAAGACGCGAATACTTTCAAACTGCTCACCACTGTTTTGTCTCCCGTGTCACTTATGTTAATAAATACCATGTGATGCAAAATGAAAGCCAGCTCAGATTCCATTTTGATTCATTTACACCTGCTAACCCTTGCCTTTGATTAGCTAACTTATTCCCAGAAATTACGATTGGCCATCACGGAATCTTAGCTTGGCTGCTTATTAAAAGTATGTTTTAAGCAGTTTTTTCCTTGGCACACAGCAGTGCTGCTCTCCTCTAAAAGAACTGGCAAATAGAAATGATAACAGCAGTGATCATTGTGCGGCTCAGCAGATTAGGACTCTGTAGCCATGATCAGATGATTTCCGTTTTAAAACCCACGGCTGGCAGAGTGATGTCACTGTTGGGCCCTTGAACAAGGCCCTTAACTCCAAATGCTCCAAGGGCACTGGATGCTGGTCAACCCTGTGCTCTAACTCCAAAATTTACCTTTCTGTGTGTCTCACGGAGAGCAAAACTGGACAGGCAGAATCTCAATTTCCCTATAGGGATGAATAAAGAATCATTACTCTATATAAAAAGACACTTTTACATATATTGACCCTACACAGGAAGATAAAAGCAGCAATGAAAAAAAAAACTGATAGTCTGTCGATCAAGTCAACTTGTACTGATAACCGGGGCCAGGAAACAAGGGCTTTGTGGAGTTCTTTATCCCGCATTCACTAGTCTCTCCAGTTTCCTCCAAAGTGGAGCATCCCACTTGTCGGTGACAAGCCCTCCTGGATCTCTGGGAAAGATTTTAGCCACGTTTTATTCATGCCCCTGAAATTTTACAAAAAGCTCCTGCAGATCAGTGGTGTTAAGAATGCCCAGGACCCCATGCAAAGATTCTGTGTACTTCCCTAATTTGGCCTCAAAAAGCTGGGATTCAAACCACATTTTTGCGCTTGCAGCTTTCCATCACATGGTGTTCCATTGATGATTGCTTACTGGGCACCAAGTGTGGAAAGTACTCCTGCCACACATTTCCAGTACTCAGCCATTTGTGTCTATCTATGCAAGCTTAACTTTAAAAAGCATCTAATGGTAACTAAGTATAACAATGCAATATTCAAAACTAAGGCAAAATATGGTACAATAATGAGTAGAACTGATGCAGAACTCAGATAAAAGACAGATGTTGTATTTGTAGTGTTTGCCAAAATGTAAGCCAGTGAGAAAGCTAGGACTGGAACTGACACAGAACAAAGATAACCTGTATCGCGGATGGTGTACTAGATTAATGTTCAATGAAATAACCACTCTGTACAGGTCAGGTCTCGGTCATCATCACATCTTATACTACAGGTGGGATATTTGAGGCCACTATGTGTGAAGCCCAATAACTGGAGACCTGACAGCGTTTCACTACATGATCTCCTTTGCCCGGAAGCCTGCCAAGCCTGTTCAGCTAAGGAATTCAATGTAGGGCTTTCTTGAGTAATTTACATTCCAAAAAGACCAAATGAGAAAAGGACATAAAAAGCGAACACTAAATAAAAGTAATACATAGGTATACATGATCGTTATATAAATCTACTGGCTCTGCATCTACTCCAAGATACAACTTCCAAAGGTAAAACTTTCTCACAATAACAAAATAAAAAAAGATTAATTCATTAATAGAATAATCACTTGTGCCAGTGCGAAGAATAAAAATCTGGTCTAAATTAAATCAATATGACTATGTATATAAGTAAAAAACACACCTGGCTCAACAGATCGTGTGCTTGTTTGAGACTAGCCTATGATTCAAACATTAAGAACAGGCCGCGCGTTTGTTTTCAACAGAATGTTTTTTTTAATTACACTGTTCGTTGGAACTACCCTGTTTTCAGTTTGCCTGCCAGTTAAACACCCAGAGGCGTATTAACATGGTCAAAGCCTATTTGAGCTGTTAGAGGGCCCCCTATGGTTTAGATGTCGAACGGGTGGGGGTGGGGGGATGGGTACGGGAAGAAGGGTGAGTCCTGATGATATTGTTTGCTGACCAGGGGGTATTGGTTCAAAATTGGTGCACTTTATTATTCAGTATGGGACAATCACATAAAACATGAGATGATACTGTAAAATAGAGGTTTAAAATTTTATTAAACAAGAATACCTAAGGCTCCTGTATTAATGTGCACACAAGAAACAAGAGTACACTGTACTCATGTCTTAGCTGGGCAGCTATCGCAAATGAAGCCTCATATTGAGGTAGTACTCAGAATTCAGCTTACTTCCCTCCCTGTATGTCATGTGACTATCATGTGATGACATATTTGGGAAATGTTCTCTCCTGTAAATCTGTTCACTGTGTTTCTTTGTAAAAAGCCAACTAATGAGTGTAATGGAACTCAACAGCTGAACATACAATTAAATTCAACAGGACCTGACAAGAAATGCATCAGAACTTTATGTAAAAGTTCACTTTACGTAATAGTAAAAAGATTGAGTATTTTGTGTAAATATGTGTGTGTATTTTATATATATATATATATATATATATATATATATATATATATATATATATAAAAATAAAAATAACTCTTTTGATAGTTTTACTTTAAAAGGCCTGCTTTGATTGAAAACCCTCAGTATATTAAACTTCAAATGAGCATGAAAACTATGTCTCTGTAGAATACAGGTCTTAGTGTAAACTACAGAATAACAGTAATATTGTAGTGTGCATTGAATGAGACTGAACAATATGGTCTGAGGAACGTGGTCCGGAAGCAATCAGAAGTGCTTTAGCGCATGTCAACCCTACAGGCAAACTCTCCCTCAAGGTCACATGACAGAGTGTTTTACTGTACCCTGGACTCCAGTTCAGATGGGAACTTGGTCTGGAACTGGCACATGGTGCCATTAGTGTAGTCCCTCTGGATGAAAACTTTAGCAGCAACAGACGCCTGCTGCCTAATGTCCTGCAGGCTGTGGGTCTGAAAGGAGAAAAAGAGAACAACGTCTGCCAGTGTTAGCTCCTTTGAGGAGTGGCTGCCATCTGCCTCAGGCTCCTAGAATGATTTTTCCATCACATAGTCATAAAAAATATATCCCCATTGACAGCCAACATCAGCACAGAACAAAATAAGCAAATGACTTGCCAAGCTGAACAAAAAGGTTAAATTATTACAGAAAAAAAGAATATCTGTTCCTTTTCAACAAACTACTTTCTTATGCATCATAAAAGATAATATAAGATGATACCAAATCTTAAAGGTCCTACATTTTATAAGGACCATCTGTTCATGTTCTAACCAATATTTAAAAGTTAATGGCTGTAACATTAAGATAAGTATATAAATTAAGGTGGAAAAACATAAAACAATTCCACCGTTAGGGTTCACAAGTTGATGATACTTTTACATACATGTCATGTAGAGTACAATATGACCTTTAAACAAAAAAAATAGATTCACAGGTTTACCAAGGGATAAATATCTTTCCACACAATTTTTGATTTAAAAGTGAAAATGAAAAAAAAGACATGTGTTTTAATCACACAGAAAATATGCTATTAAAAGAGTAGTGCTCCAGGTTTTTATTCGTTCAAGGAATTTGCCTGCCTCACAAATTCAGACATAGACAGAGGATGTTTGCTATTTATCACCACCAACCTAGGGTGACAACAGCCTGTGCCTCACAATTATTGCACCCCAACTCTCTCTAAAGCTAAACTGACAAGACTTAGAAGGCTCCATACTTTAGTGAAATATACACGTGTCAATCAGAATGTCACCAATCCAAGTGTGGCAACATGTCACAAGGAGATCAAAATACTGACATTTGATCTTATAAGTGCATGTCAACCATGTTTTTCCCCACTTATTGGAATACCATTCTTCAAAATTTCATAATACTTTTGAAGTCATCCAGTCACCCATTTTCAGTAACAGCTCATCCTATTCAGGATCGCAGGGGGTCTAGCGCCTATCCCAGAGGCTACGTGCGCAAGGCAGGATGGGGGTGTCAACCTATCACAAGGCACACTCAGACACCATTCACTCACATATGCATACCTATGGGCAATTTGGCAACTCCAATTAACCTCAGCATATTTTTTGGATTGTGGGGGGAAACTGGAGTACCTGGAGGAAACCCCAAGACGACACAGGGAGAACATGCAAACTCCACACATGTGGGGCCATGGAAACCTGAACCCTGGTCCCAGAGGTGTGAGGCAATAGTGCTAACCACTGCACCACCATGCCACCCCATTTTGAAATCATAGATGGACTAAATTAAATATATCACTTGTTACACTGCAAGATGTACCTTAAGATGGAATACAGGTAAATAATAATAATAAAATTAAACATCCTGTTTGTTTCAGGGACACCATGAGCTAGATAACAAAGATGGCCATACAGTGATTATACGATATATATAATATAATTATATGGTTTCAGAAACAATTGGGAGAAAAATTAAAACAAAGCATAATAATGAAAGTATAAATGGTATTTTTTATATGACCTCCGATTTATGCAATTAGAGACTGACCAAGTAATAGTTATCACAATAAATGAACTATGTGCTAGGTAATCAGATAACGGATGAAATCCCTATATCGGTGTTTCTCATTTAAGGTCATTATTATATCTAGGCATGATTGAGAAGTTAACTTGAGTTAACGTGATAGGATGAACTGAAACACTTTACGGTAAAACGAGGAAAATGATGGAATAATAACTGTCTAAGTTAAACAGTGAACATTTTCATTATTGATTTAATGGAAAATATTACAATTTTTTATATTCGTCCAGTTTATCATTGCGACAGTGATGTTTTACAAAAAAATTGTCTAACATGATGGGAAAATGAAAGCAAGTCTGCGGGTAACGTAAGTATTTCAAAGTGATTTTAATCCACTACTGGAGAGCGACGCATCTTAACCATCAGAAGGGAGCGCAACTCCGAGAAACGCTGAAACGCAAAGATTTTATGGAATGCTCATTAACAGCCATAGTCGAAAAAAGCGATATTTATTTGTTCATTTTCTAACCAGCACATTATTTTCCTACATGTGCTTTTTGATTGGGCCATTAGCATTTAACTCGAGGGGCAAACACACAATGTTCCGCAGACTTTAATGTCTTCCCGTTACGTTTCCAGTCTTTTTAATGGGTTTAATTTACAGCCTGCAGTAATCTCGTTTGGCCTTGACGTAGCTATCAAATCGTGTAAAAAAGACATCTGACTGCCCAGTACCGTGCTTTATTTAATTTTATCGTCCACTTTACTTACTACATCTTGTGATTGTACCAGCACCATAATAAGACGGTGGCAGACAGCATAGCTCATCACGGCTCAGAGATAATACAAAAAATAAATTCGTCACATTTATACGTTCATTATTTACTATAATATAAGACTGACCTCACTCTTCCCCAGTTATCACATCGCTCAAAAAAGAGCTAAAAGCGTCCTGCCTCGATCAGTGTCGACAAGCACAACAACGTTAAATTTAGGGGAAATAAAACGCAGCGTGTTCAGATTTACAAAAGCCTTCCCTGGGCCATTCGGTTTGGAACAAATTAAAGCGATTAATTTAAAAGACTTCATAAAACGTAGCTTATCTGTTAGCCAGGGGATTAGCAGCTCTTACGCATAGGGTCTGACAGCCATCCTGCTCCTTAAGCTGTTCACTGTTGTGTTTTATTATTTGCATATAAACTTGTAAACAGAGTTGTCGAATGCGATCGATCATTGGTAATACGAATATAAAAACGCTGCCTGAAATTTTCTACGATATATGAACATACAACGAGGCAGATTATTATAAAAAATACTAAAGCAGCCCTTACCTCCGCCATGTTTAAAGGGGATACGTCCCATTTGCGCGTCTTGACATGTAAGCATTACGGTAGGTGACCGCTCCGCTGACGCACTTCCCGGCTGTCACGGCGACATAGTGACAAACTACAGTGTAGTTCACAATATTTTAAAAGATTCTGTGGTTTACAGATCGCCAGCAATAGAGAAAGGAAACCTCTTTCTGCATGAGCCTAGTATATTTCAATTTTAATGCTGCAAAATATATTTCAAGTTCTAAGATACTGAGAATTACAGCCTTTTATCCTTAACTGCACTAATTACATGAAAGTATGCGTCAATGAATGATTAAAAAACAATAATGGAGTTTATTTATTTTCGGTCTGTCAAATGCTTGTCTATAGATAGTTTTTATACAGAAATGTTGGGAGTCACAATTAGACTAAATAAATGTACAAATTTTATATGCGTCCCTATTGAGAGATATTATATTTTGTTTGCAAGCAAAATATTGAACCTACTGCATCTGCTATTCTGTTTGTATGATTACTAATTATATATATTTTTTTATTTTAAATAAATCCTCCAGTATCACTAAAATAATGTGAGAGTCAAGATTTAAGCGAGTTAAGAGTAAGGGTATGTTTAGGGAATACCAATTGTATGATTGTAGATCGAATGGGATTATGATTGATTAGATAGATAGATAGATAGATAGATAGAATTAATGAAGTGCATTTCATTCACCCACTCACTGAACTGAGCGGGTGGGGTGGTTTGATGGCTGGTGTATATTGATTGATGTTGTTAGCATGTGAATGGGCCAGGTGTCCTGCTTCTGTGTCTTTGCAGTCCAGGACTGTCTTACGTCATCTCTTATGCACTTCTGAATACCTAATGACTGTTTGGAATCAGGTCTTTTGCTGAGTTTATGACCTTTTGTTTTTGGTATCATTTATTGATTTGAGTAACAGATATATTTTGATTTGATATTCTGTTTTTTTCCCATAATTTCAAATGTATGTGTAATACTGGTTTATGGTACTTTGGATGCTAAGTTTTACAAGTTGAATATCTGTCTGTATGATAGCCATTGTATAATTGTTATAATAGTATAAGAGTTCTCTTGTGACAAATCCACATCTGTTTGTAATGAAGAAGGACAGGGATATTTGCTGAGCACTGTTTGTGTAGACTGCTTTCTGTTCGTGTGTTTTGGTTATAAAATTAAATTCAATAGTATTTTGTTGAGAAATACCACAGGCATTTATTAATTTCTTATTTGTTTGTTTATGTAAGTATGTATGTAATTTCAGAAATCTCTTAGTCAGCTTCCTATCTTCTCTCCCCAGTCTCTGAAAATGCTAATAAAAGCAACATTCTGCAACACCTTCCCCATTAAATAATACTTTATATTTACAATAAACCACTTATCCAACCACTTAAATCAATCAAGTACAAGCTCATAAGTGAATCAAAATATATGGTTGCATGTCGTTTTTAACATAACAATGAAATTCTTTATAATGAAATGATTGTAATATATGATGCATTTCTCTTTAAATCGTATTATCAAATACAGTTAATAACCAAATGATCTGACAGGTACTAGTACTTGTGTTGATGCAGGCAGTGGGACAACAGTATGTACATGTTTTAAATCAATGAGCATCCCCCCATCTTGCCCATAAAGGGCTACAAAAGTCAGAGACGTAAACATGTTCTAATCTTGATTACCAAAACACTTGAAAAGGCCTGGAATCAACGCAAGCACTGCATTTTTTTTTTTTAATCGGAACAGGAAATTAAGAATTTAGTGATTTGTGAGCCAGACTTGTCTTTATTGATGATTGCAAGTTAAAGAAGTTAAAACAATATTTAATGCATAATGCATAAGTTTAATACACAAACGGACAATAAACTGTGTGGATTTGAAATGAAATTTCATGCAAAAAGTAAAAAGTGAAAAAATCTGCTCATCTGTGATTGCATGTAATGCTGGCTGATAAGATAGTGGGTGGGATCAGGCCTGTCTGACTCCTGTAAATAACATGTTTTATAGATGTGAGTTTATTATAGTAATTTGTTTATCAACAGCTGTAGAGTGAAAGTCACAGGAGTTATATTATCTTGGGAATAAACTGTATCAGAAAAATCCGTATCTGAAACACATGTGTTTCATATTACGGTGCACTGTCCAGAATAAAAATCACCACAACAGATAATTTACCAGACAATATCAATATCACATTTTTCAAATTAGATATTTCAATTCTGGATCTGATTTTCACATTTATAAAGATATCATATATTCTGGATACTGTCACAGACAGATGATAACATGAAAAACTCACAAGACAAAATAAGAAGACAGTATGTGTAGTGTAAACAAAGATGCGTAAATGGCTAAATATAGAAATATAAGTTAAAAGAAGTCATACTTTTAGTATGCAGAAATGTTTTCTAGTAAACTCATATAGCTAACACATACATATTTCCCCTATTCTAGAAACATTAAGTCTGAAAGTACTCGCAAACAGAAACTAATTTCTGACAAATGTTTTGAAAGTATATGCTTTTCACATGTCCATCACATTTAGCTTTTCGATATACCTTGCTTTACTCCGTTTTATGCTTGTAAATACATTTTATTTTCTATTTGAAGTATTTTACTTTTTACTACTATTAGCCTACGTGCTTCTTATTTTTTATTTATTCCTCAATATTGCTTATGCACGACACATGATCTTAATGATATAGTTTACCAGATGTTAACAGGAAGTTGATTACATACAGTACATTTATAAGTGTTCTCTTTTATATATAAATATTGAGAACATTCCCACCCACAAAAGTTCCTTGCTTTGAAAGTGGTTTGAATCCATTTTATATTGATTAAGCATCTCTTATTTTATTTTAGTGTTCATAGATCACGGTTCTGTCATCAGCCTGTGAAGATATTTAGCATTTCCAATAGACATATCACTTGCTTTCTATTGAGGGTTGGGATGCAGTAAACTGTGGTCTGGGGGCCATTAACCATCATATGTTCTTAATAAATCTGCTCAAATGGTACTTATTACGCATCTCTCTGAATGCAATAGTCAGACTGTGTACACGGACTGACGGTTACTCAGATAAAGGCAGCTTTCCGCTAAGATATCATGGAAGAATCCTCTAGCTTCACACTTCTCCACTAATCAACTCCTCTGACGCAGTTTGGCTTGCAAAATAGAAACTGGTCTGCAGTCCAAGAACTTGTTTTACACAGATGTTCCAAGTTTTTAGACTCGCCTGGGATCTAAATATTATGGATAACTGTACAAGCAAACCTGATAACATAGAAAGCATATCACTTTAAAGTGTATTTTTAGCAGAAGTTGATCCTATAATTTAGAATTTTATTTCTAATGAAATACTACTGGAAAATAGTGCTTTATATTTATTTATACATATACTTATCACAGAAGTACATGAGTGGAAAAAGGACAAGGATAAAAATTGACACCTGAGTGCTATTTATAATGTCCAAAAGTATTGCTCATTAAATAAATGTTAATGATGCATAATGAAATTGACCAGATGAACTACCAATTTTATTGAGTGGTACAGGCTTAGCTATTGTCAGTAAATCTCCCAAAATAATAATGGTAATAATAATAAATCACACTTCCTGCGCTAAAAGAAAGAGTCAGTAATGCTTCGCAGTGTGTTCAGTGGTCTGTTGGTGTGAAGCGACAGTGGGGTGAATTTCCTTGGTTTCCTATGATTTCAAAAATGCATCATGAAGTCAGAGTCAGATGAATATAATAGCGTATAACCAAACTAAATATTTTATTTAGCCATAATGCGGTAAATAATTTGAATAACATGTTAAATAAAGGTGTTTTTATCTTTCTAGAATGACTTTATATCAGTTAAAGATTAATATCAATTTATATCAATATATCAACAGGAAAATGAATAAAAAGAAAAATTTCATTTGCAATTCTTTAATGTAACAATAAAAAATCTATGTTCTACTTTATTAGCGATACATATTTCACTAATATGTATGTACTGGATTTACAAAAGATTAAACCATTTCTTCTAAGTTTGATGCAATACCTTAAAGAAACTATGGGCGGTAGTAGCAGTTATGTTCGTGTGTTGCAATTTATATGCCATACTTGACGTATGGGCCATAACTACAAAAATAATCTCAAAAAGTGTTTAGTTGGTTGATAAAATTAAGATTAAATAGCAGTGTGAACAACATAATGGAAACATCCCCTGCAAGCTGTTCTTACTTTTTGCATGATGAAGCCAGTTATATCTGGGATTTATACTACTCTGAAAAGTTAGCTCTGGTCACCTGAATCCCATTACCGATTCTTTTTATCCAGATGGTCAAACTTTATGATTAATGGATACAAAGAAGAATAATCCATTTTTTTGCTTGAAGTATGCAATGTTCTCTAACCATTCAGAGAAAAAATGAGGCTAACTTTGGTCTTCTACAAAATTCTCTTTGAAAAGAGAGTTATTGATGCATGCAAGAATGAATAACAAAGGTTTAATAGTGAGCACAGAGGAGAAACAATGAGGAACAGATGTGTTTCCAGTACAATGTGCATCTGTACTAAAAGAGTGTGGGCCCCTCCAACCAAGCCTGGCAATATTCCAAGGTCACTGTGTGACAGGTAAATGTGGCCTCAAGTCACTGTGCAGTGCCAAAGACTTACTCCAAGTCACAAGACATAATCACAGCTGCTTTGTTCAGATGGTCAGAAATAAGAAAGGACTTTAACTTTGAAGGTAGTTCTTATATGGAAGGACAGCAGGTTGCATACTGCTTATTAAAATGTTGCAGGTTCAAGTTCAGGCAGAGTGCCTTAGTTAGTCCAGGAAAAAGTACTTTGCAGGAATTCACAATATAATAAACTTATTTTCTCATTACATATTTTCCTTCCCACCATACTATACATTAGAAAAAATGCACCCTTAACAGCAATGCTATTGACATTTTTTACTGAGATTCACCAGTGCAATAAAAACCATATATAATTACTAAATCTCTCAGGAGTCTATTAAGTTAACTAGCCTAAACATATAATCCGCATCGTAAGCTAGGCTATACCTACTGTAAGTCTCATGACATTATAAATAAAGAAAGCAATGATCACATGTATTTCAGCATAATTTCCACAAGATTTTCATGAACATTTTAACTACAATTTATAAATAACATGGACAAAATACTTCAAACACATGAACTGAGTCAAAAATCATGAGAGCAGCTAAGCTTTTTATTATGCACCCATGTCGTCCTTTACATCATTTCTGGAATAGCAGGCATAGGCATTCCCAGTATGTGCTCAGACCGGGTGCCCTCCGCTGAGATGGCGAGTGGTTGCAATCGTTTTACAAGCATTCCGGTTCTCACAGAGTTTATACAAGACTTGGGGCTCGCACTGTTTTTGCTCTGCAGCCTAGGGAAGATGGAGAGGCTGAGCTCTATAAACTGAGATCTATGACTAATAGACCTGGGCATACAACTGGAACGCATTTTCAGTTTTAAATGCAATTTGAATTTTCCCAGTGCTTTCAATTTATTCATAGTATGTTACGTACCTATGTTACCAAACCCTTGTTATTTTTTTTCATGCCATATCCCTGTTGCTGCAGAAAACCGTTTTTGGCATTTTGCACATGGTTATCATACAAAGGGGTTGGACAATGAAACTGAAACACCTGGTATTAGACCAAAAAAATTTATTAGTATGATGTAGGGCCTCCTTTTGCGGCCAATACAGCATCAGTTCATCTTGGGAGTGACAGATACAAGTCCTACACAGTGGCCAGAGGCATTTTGAGCCATTCCTCTTGCAGAACAGTGGCCAGGTCAGTACATAATGCTGGTGGAGGAAAACGTTTCCTGACTCGTTCCTCCAAAACACCCCAAAATGACTCAATAATATTCTGATCTGGTGACTGTGTAGGCTATAGGAGATGAGCATTAAAGTGAAGCTATACAGTACATCAAATCACTGTCACCAGTCTTGCTATGTGTATTGGAGCTCTGTCGAGTCAGCTTGATCTGGCCCCTACACCTCTACTAAAAACGTGTTCTTCTATGATCAGTTCTCCAATTGCATCTCTGATAAATACATGTCTCTCTTCCAGCTCTGTCCCTTCTGCCTTCAAAACTGCTGTGGTTCCTCCTATCCTCAAGAAACCCGAGTTAGATCTGTCTTCCCTCTCAAACTATAGACCTATATCAAATCTTCCTTTTCTGACTAAAGTGATGGAAAGAGCTGCACAACAACATGAATTCCTTAATGATAACACACTATACCAGCCATTCCAGTCTGGCTTCCATAAACAGCACAGCACTGAGACAGTTCTCCTCCAGGTCATTAATGATCTCCTACAGTTAGCTGATAGTGGTTCCCTCAGTATTCTCATCCTTCTCGATTTAAGTTCAATATTTGACACGGTTAACCATGATGTACTCATTTCCTGCCTTTCCTTCATTGGTATCACAGACATAGCCCTTCAGTGGTTCAGGTCATATCTTACTAACAGACAACAGTTTATCACACTATGTCCACACAAGTCCTCTACTTCCCCCGTTGTGAGTGGTGTCACTCAGGGATGAGTTCTCGGGCCCCTCCTCTTCCTAATGTACATCCTCCCTCTTGGTCAGATCATTTGCAGATATGGCCTTAATTTTCACTGCTATGCTGATGATATTCAATTATATCTTAGCACAAACTCCTCCATTGACTCCCTTCCTAATACGTTAATTGATTGCATCTCAAATTTAAAGCTTTGGATGCAGGATAACTTTCTCAAACTTAACACAGACAATACTGAAGTCTTACTCGTTGGCCCAAAATCATTAGGATCCAAATCCTCCAGATTCTCTGTTAGTATTAATGGTGCCCCTGGAAAACCTGCTGCTGTTATTAGAAATCTTGAAGTATCATTTGACTCTTCACTCAACTTTGATCTTCACATAAAATCTCTCTCCAAAATCTCATTCTTTCACCTCCATAACATTGCTCGTCTATGCCCATATCTGTCCAATACTGATGCCCTAACTCTGGTCCATGCATTCATTACATCCCATATTGACTACTGCAACTCCCTTTTCATTGGCCTCCCAGCAAAATCTATACAAAAGCTTCAGTATGTTCACAACTCAGCAGCTCGAGTTCTCACTCACACTAAACGCTCCGCTGACATCACACCCATCCTCCCTCAGCTACACTGGCTACTGGTTCAGTCTTGGATCAAATTCAAAATATTGCTTCTCACTTTTAAAGCTCTGCATAACCTCTCTCCTCACTACCTCAGTGAACTATTGACTCCCTATTCATCCTCTCTCTCTCAGACCTTCTAATAATAATCTCCTTACTGTTCCACGTAACAGATTTTCCACCATGGGTGGCAGGTCCTTCCATGCGATGGTCCCAAACTATGGAACTCTCTTCCACAATCTTTCCATGACTGCTCTTCCTTCTTTTCCTTCAAATCTGAACTAAAGACATTTCTCTTCCATGAACATTTCTCTATTATCTCTTCCTGATTACTGATCTATCTATCTATCTATCTATCTATATCCCCGTAAAGCGACCTTGGGATTGTGAAAGACGCTATATAAATGTAACCTATTATTATTATTTTTATTATTATTGTTATTATTAAAATCATCCTGTACACCTGATACACAGCACTACTTTCAGGATACTATTTTTGAACCATTGGGTGAACATGGTCCTCTAGAATGGTTTGGTAGTCCTTGTCAGTGATGCGCTCACCTAGAACAACTAGTTCTAGGCTAGGGAATTCCATAACACTGCAGCCCAAACCATCAGTGATCGACCCCCGTGCTGCACTCTGGGTACGCAACAGTCCAGGTGTAAACCTCTTACGGCCTTCTCCACACCATAACTGTCCCGGATGTGGAAAAGACAGTGGACTCACCAGAGAACAATACGTTTCACATTGTCCACAGCCCAAGATTTGTGCTGCTGGCACCACTGAAACCAACGTTTGGCACTGACAGAAGTAACCAAAAGTTTGCCGATTGACCATGAGTACTGATCCTTTGTGGTGGTATGCCCACATTACCCTGGATACCGTGGCTCTCGATACACTACAAAGATTTGCTGTCACGGTCACAGATGCACCAGTGAGACGCGCACTAACAGTTTGTCCTCTTTTGAACTCTGATATGTCTCCCATTATGTTGTGTGGATTGCAATATTTTACATAAAGCTGTGCTATTGCTACGCTAATTCAACCTTCTCACTATGCCCTTACTGATGGAATGTGCAATCAGTGGAGACTGGCCTTCAGGCCACGCATATGTAGGCATGAAACTGTTGACGAGGTGTTTCAGTTCCATTGTCCAAACCCTGTACAATCGAATTGTGCTGCTCATATTGTGGGATAATAAATTTTTAACTGAATTCTTTTTCAGGTGAATTTTTTTATAATGACTTTAATAAATACTAAATAAATATTTATAGTTGTTTAAATTTCTATGCAAATAACCCATTCATCTTCAAATTGCTTTTCTTGGTGAGGATTGTGATACTGTGCAAATAATGTATACAAAAAATGTGCAAAAAACCTTATTACCAACATTATGGACCAATTATACTTTTGAAACGTCAGGTTTTGATTTGCCCTCTGGGCTCTATAAGTAAAGGGTAGTCATAACCTTTTGCATAACCTTCATTACCAAAAGCAAATACAGGGGTCAAGTGAATCAAAGCTAATTAACCCTTTGATGTGTGAGTTCTCAGCTTACCCTTTAAGGGCATTGCACATCATTGTTGTATTTAAAGTACATACAGGGGCATAATTAAAATAGTTTGTATATTATATAAAATGTTCTCATAGGAAAAGACAAAGAAATCTGACATGCCAAGTGTACAGTATTGTTTGTTTAGAAACTGGGAATAAATAGACCTTTATGTTATTGTTCAGGCTAGCAGACTGTTTTAGGTAGTGGTTAGGGGTTCTGAGTGTAAAAGGTTTGTATATTTCCCCTGTGTTCAAATGGTTTTACCCAAGTAGTTTTTCTCCTGCAGTCCAAACACATGCAGATTGATGACCTGGGGCTGGTATCACGAAGCAAGATTTGCTGGTTAGCTATATAACTTGTCAGATTTAAGGTACACCAGTTTAACTGGACTTTATCTTCATTCACTTACATTTAGCCCAGACTACCTTAAATTCGTTATCTGGCTAATCAAAACATTCAGCTTCGTGATACAGGCCCCTGGTCCTACCCTTATTATTGTGTGCCTAAATGTGTGTGCATGTGTGTGTAATGTATGATCGATTGACATCCCATTCAGGGTGTACTTCACCTTATGCCCCATGCTTTCTAAAATTGGTTCCTGAATGACCAGGTGCTGCATTGGACAAGTTTTTTTTCCCCCCGGGCTGTTGTCTCACAATAACCAACAAACAAACAACACATAAACAAAAACAATAATAACAACAACACACTGCACTGTTCTCTAAAGCGAAGTTATTTGTGAAAATATCAAGTGTCTGTTGGTGGAGACTGTGTAACTCATCTGCCACAGAACAGTTTGCCACATCAAAACCAAGCTGCCTTGGGTCTTTGCGGAGCGTGGTAAAAATTAGGCCAGTAACAGAGTAACAGTGGAAGGCCATCACACGACATTGCTGGTGATAATGAACACGAGCCGTGTTTTTCCAGTAAATGAAGCATTCACTTTCCCTCTCAGATTATAGCAAACATTATAGCTTTCTATGCTTCATGTCTAAATGAGGACTTAAATGCAATATTGTTTTTATCGTCAAATATTATACATTATGTTACATTCTGTTCAATGGGACATTAGGCAACTTAGACACTATACGAACATCATATACACTGTATTCAGACCTATATGGTACACTGCACCTATACTGTACCTTTACTGCCTAAATAGGCAAGATTGTATGAGAATGAGAGTACACATTAAAATAACGACAAAATCACTGTAAAGTAAATACAAAATTGCTTAACGTACATGTTTGTTATCAGTATGAAGTATAATAGGTATTATAAGTTAGATAGGTACTGTACCATTATACGGCTCGCAGTGCAGTCATTTGGTTTACACCAGCTACACGTAGTGCACTACAGCCGCTTATATCTGCTTTGTTGTTAGCCGATCAGGACATTTCAATTACATTTTAACCTTATGGGAATTCGGATGTATATGCAGTTGAATGTTGTCAAAGGAAAGACGTCAAGCGATGCGTAACTGCATTATTAGGGCTGGAAAATTTATCGTGTTATTGCATTGTGTTAATTTTTAAGTTTTGAGCTAAGCTGTGTGTGCGTTCATGCTGAGCTACTAGCTTTGATGCAACATGGCAGACACTACAGCTAATGCTGTTGACTTAACTCTGAAGACGTCCTTTGATGAAGAAGAGCATAATTAAATATAAGTAACTTACGCGACCGACGAAAATAAGGGAAAAAGACTTTTTGACACTCTTGGCACTATGCTTCCCACCAATTTTAAAAATCACCATCCGCCACTGTCACGCCTCCCCCGCCGTGACCACGCTCCCAGCTGGGTCCTGTTACTCATGATTAGCGTAACCAGTCTTAAGCGAGGTATTGTGGTCATGCTCGTACTGAGCGATCTAACCATCTCCTGTCTCCCCAGCTACGTGCCGTCTATCTGGCCCTGGCCAAGTCTTCCGCGTTCCCAGCCCTTCCATCCTCCGACCCACCCTCTCCGTGACTTCCCTCGTGGCTTACCCTGCATTGTGTGTCTGCGTCTCCCAGCTGACCTCACGGCTCCTCGATCTTCGGCTCTCGTTAAACGGCTTACGGCTTTGGATCTCCCCTTTAATAAACCACGTGTCCTGTCCCTCCTGTCTTGGCCGTGGTTATTGTGGCAGCCACTGTCATATATAATTATGCTGACATCATATAAATTTTGTCTTACAAAATGAGACAATAGACATGGTGCAAACAAGAACGTGCAAAAATGAATAAATGGATTAAAAAATACATAAGGAGTGCATATTAGACACATGATTATATAGCATAAAGTTCCTATTCTGATGTGTTATAGCAAATGCAGGAGGGTGGCACGTCGGAAGGAGGCAGTGTAGTGTCAGACAGCAGGAGGTAGGAAGGATCCCCTGTAGCACTTCACACACGGTTAGGCATCATCTTAAGTTATATTGCTTCCAGAGCAGATCAAATCATACAGAAGTACACTGCTCACCCTGGACTGTTAAAATTTCTCCAGCAGCTTCCTCAGAAAGTAGAGCATGCTCTGGCCTTTCTTGCACAGCAGGACTCCAAACGGCGACCAAAATGGTCGCATATGCTAACTTTTATTGAGAATGTGCGAGTTAAAATTTCACTTTGTCGCATCTGTGCCAGTGTATGATAATCATTAAGATGTTCTGCTCCTGCACAGGTACTGCGTTAACGAATAGTGATTGAAAATCTTTTCCTTCTTCCCTGGCTCAGCGTGTCGTTTTATTTTGCTGAATTGGTCTCTCCTTACCTGCACCCGGGAGCAC
>JAAGVU020000040.1:14465444-14500083 GCA_011763525.2 Mormyrus iriodes | reverse complement strand
TTGGTATCTCTTAATACTTAATTAAGTATTACTTGTGTTGTGTTAGTGCACATGTACTTGACCTAATTTCTTGCTGGTTTCATTTCTTGCTAGGGGATCAAATAATTATTTGCTTAAACAAATGACAAATGCTATTAAAACAAGCAAGACAAAATGAGAGTGAAGATTCATGGTTATGATGGGTGAACACCAGGCAACATGTCTTCCTCATCAGCTGCAATGAGTTCCTGATGAAACCATATTGGGATGGCTTTGTGAGAAAGTCACAGGGGTGGGAGAAATCCTCTGATGCAGAAAATGTCAGAAATCAATGCATTCTCTTCTTCTCCCCTGTTTTTCACCAACAGCCCGCCCTTTGGCCTTTAGAATTCATAAAAAGAAAAGTCTCATCCGACCTTTTCGTTGGGACAATGTTGCGCTTAACAGGAAGTTGGAGGTCTTTAAGCGTATTTGTAAAGTTTTTGATGGCTGATGCAATTCTGTCAATCTAAGTCAACCTAATAGATTAGCCACTTAGGAGAGGATATTCTGAGGGGACTAACAGGGCTGGATCCATCCCTTCAGACTCTGAGGTAACAGTTTGTAGGGTTCAACCTTACAATATACAGAGGAATTTAACACTTGCAGTTAAATAAAACAAATTCTCTTCAACGCATAAGCTTAATCTTCAGTGTACTCAGGGGTGAACTTATAATTTATGTGTTTATAACCATCCATTGAAAGAAGGGTGTATCTCAAAGGATATTAATAACATTAAAGACAACACATAGGAAAGCATGCAAATATAATAAGATATATAAAAATGTTGGATTAAATAATGCATTTTACAAACATGCTATTCAGAACTACACACACACACACACACACACACACATACGATGTTACCCATTTCTGATTCAGAACTTTAGTTGGCTGCAGACAGTGCAGTTAAATTTCTGGACTTTCGTATTTCTTTAGATCAACTCCCATTTTTTCCTATATTTATCAAGAAAGAAAATTAACTACCGTAAATTGTCAAATCATGTAACAACAATGTTCTAGACATTATCTTTATTTTATAACAAAGAAAGGTCTTAGAAATGCCTGTGTGTTCATTCAGTAAAGAAAACATATTTATCAAAGCAGTAAGTTATATACTGAACTAACATCCTGAGAAGTCAAGCAAGTCTTATATAAGAAATTTTAGTTTTATACTTTTTACTGTCATTTTCAACTGTGTAATGCCAAAAGGCAAGAATACATCCACATTGGACAGAAAAAAAGACTCGGCAAAGCCTGCTTCAGTTAAAGGCTTATCACATGGACATAGCTAGCGGTCAAACCTTGAACTTATAGTTAACCCACAGAGTTAATTTAGTATAGCAACATGAGCCACACTTAAGGGATATTTATGTCTCCATGCAGCTGTGTAGACATAGTGCTGGTTGTTTATCAAACAAACTTTGAGATGATTCGACAAGCACTTTGGCCATATGTAAGATTTGTACTGTTCATGTCTATAAAATTTTCTTAGAAATACCTGCAGAATACATATATTGATTTATTTGGCAGAGGTAAAAATTATATGAGTAATCTGCACTAGTGCCCATTGTAGAACCAGCTTTCAGTGAAGCTAAGAGAGAGGATTTTGCCTGAAATTTGAAATGCCACAGCAGTAATACTTATACAGCAAGTCAGAGCACAAAACACAGATACTATAGTTCAGGAAAGGAGGCTGCCTGTTTGACCATGTGTGTTCTAGGATCCTAGTATCATTAACTGGTGCTAATGTTAAACAGGGACCCTGCATTTCATCAGTATGCATAAGCTTAGTAAAGTAAAGCTTGGACGCCAGCATCAGTACAGTAGTCTGAGAAACAGAAGAGGCCACGTTGGCATAAGAATGGAAATGATCATTGCCATGCGTTCGTGAAATCAAGGTGAATTAACGCAAAAGTACTATGGATTGCTTTTATTTCTTAAAAATTATACTAAAACTAAGACAGTGTATTTTAAATGTACTCTGCTCAAATCAACCATAGATGAGCCTCCTTGTAGCTTCTCACTCTATGCTGCTCGTAAAGGGTAAAAATGTTTATTTTTGCGTGAGCACTATCACTCAGAATAAACTGAATTATGTCTCATATAGATCCTTACGCTATCCTAAGTATATTCAAGAGAAAAAACACAGGTTTCGATACTGTTTCACCTCTGAAGTGGTTATTTGTGCTTGTCCTAAAAAACACTTTTCAAAGCACATAATATTAGTTATTACTACACTTAGTTATTCATTTTCATACAAAATATGGTAACACTTAACAGCATCAAGCTGTGTTAATATTAACACAAATGACTCTCCCGAAATGTTGTTAACTAACTTCTGAGTGATTTTTGGGACTTTCTGCTACTTTGAGGGACCCCATCAACTAGAAACCAGTGAATGCTGTAATGATGTGAGCTGGGAGAAGGAGGCACATTGTGTCTTTATGTATTTCCCTTACACATACAAAAGAGCTAATGGTGTGGCCGCTTGTCTGGGGATGAGAGGTTGTCAGCATGCTCTTGTGTCCCTTTCAGCTGTCTGGGATTTAACAGGCGGCTACAAGGCAAATCATTCAGGGCTACGATGTGAAGGGCATGGGAATGTGTCACAGGCTTCAGGTCTTGCATTTATTCACAGCTGTGAGTTAGTGGGTCAAAGAATAAACCGCTGGCCATGTTCAGCAAGCACAGGGAAAATTCATCTTCACTGTGCTCCATTCTGTCATTCGCTTCATCGTGCTTGGGAGGCTGCAGGCAACAAGCAGAGGCCATGGGGCAGAAAAGTCAAAATTAAATGGGCAGTATATTGGTTCCTCAAAGTATGTTTTTAAAGGCTGGGTTTTAAAAGATGAATATGCATTAGAAATCCATTAGAACCTTATAAACCAACTCTTGCATGGTGTTTTGAATTACTGTTTATAAAAGTGTAAACCCAACAAACCTGAAAATTTACCAGGCTTTTTGTTGTGCATATTTATATAGAATTGACCGGCACAATGGCTCTGTGCCTTTATTCATTAGATCACAAGATACAATTCAGTGAAATCACCTTTCACAAGTCCTGATGGTCACAACCTGTAATTGTACAGTAAAAACGCTTGAGAATCTAGTTAATCTAGAGTCATTATTTTAGTGTAACAAGGATTCTTGTTAATGTGGTAGGTGTCACTAATATGGCAAACCCAAAATTCCAGGAAGCAGTGTGTCGTGAGGGAAAATTGTATTGGATGTCTAGAGGTTATTGATGAGCACTGATAGCTGTGATAACTTTGTAATCAGTGTATTTGATCAGCAGGGGTCTTCATCCATGTGACTTAAAAAGTTGATTAAATTGACTAGCAAAACACATTTTTTCAAAGATTTCTAACCAGTAGCCAGTGACTGAGGTGTAAATATTACACCTTAACACTCCAAAGGCTGCAGTCAAGTTCTCCAACAGCCACAGTGCATTGTTGCTGTGAGTGGCAGATATCCTTCAAGTAGGTGAGATCACATGTACCCTGTCTGCCAACAGTGCATTACCACACACGGTATGGAAAATACTCAGCACTTGCCATTCCTGCCAGGCATGCTAGTTTTAGCTCAGGTTGAAAGCATATCTCTCAAAGGCCAAATTTCTAGGCTGCCAAGCTTTGTCACTAAGTACAGTTACTGATTCTGGTTGTCTTTCCATATTGCCTATAATTCTGTAATTTATCTAATTAAAGGGTATGTCTGCTGTCTTCAAGAACCAGAAGTCACTACCCCTCTTTTAAAATATAACACTAAAATATCACATTTCTGAATATAATGTATGGATTTCTGGGGGAAAATGGTATACAAGTTTGCTGCATTTAAAAGTTGCTTCAGCACAGTGGCTCAGTGAATAGCACTGTTGCTTGACACCTCCCGTTAGAGGGTTTAAATCCCACATCTTCTGTGTACATGCAGTTTGCAGTATAAAGACACAGTTATGTGAATTTTTGTCTCTAAAATGTGTGCACCCCATGCCCACCACGATCCTGTTCGGGATAAGCAATTGGAAGATGTACGCATAAAATTTCCTTTACTTCTTGGGGTATTGTTCAATATGTCCATAATTTAATATAAAATTTTAAAATGTGTGTCTATTCAAGTATGAATAAATAATTATGTGAGACCTCTCTCATACTACATGGTACCAAAGACCTGGTCTCTGTCAACAGAACATGCAGATGAGCTCAACAGTGAACAGACACTTGGCTAGGAAGTTGGAAAGAAAAGCAAACGGCTTGTTTGTTTTACCATTTTCTCCTCACACAAATCAAGCTGACACGTCTGGCCAGAGACCAGAAACACACTGCGCCAAGGTCCAGGGGGACCTTTGAGGACCAGGCTTTGGTTTGACAAATTCATAATCACCAGCTGAAAGATGTGTTTCACAGATTCTTCCTTAGCCCCAAGTTGCAAAGTGCACCATGAATTTTTGGTCTAGCGCATTGGACTCAAAATGCATGCCCAAAATTAAAGGAGTATGTCTGCTTTAAATGTTACATTCACAGATCATATCAGGCAACACTGGAAAAATAGTTGGAACCACGGTAGTGTTCAAGGGCTTATCTCTGTGTTGCATGGAGGGAGAAAAAAGTTTGTAATACTTGTTCCATTCATTAGTCAGCGATCTTGCTATTGTGTATTCTAATAATGTTCACTTTATAGTGTTTGCCAGTTAGGTTCAAGGCAGTAATCCAAGGGATTAAGATTATTTTAGTCATTATAGACAGTGTTGCTGGCCAAAAAAAACTAATTCTCTTTTTTGGCTTTTACTCCTTATTATTAAAAGTTCTATCTATGAATTTGCTTTTCCCCATCACCATCTTTACTATATTGTTATATATTTTCGTAATCAGATAGGATCATTTTCTTATTCTCTTTGTCTTACTGGATATATAAAATTTATTCAGTACAGCTCTCATAGGAGACTGCACAAATATTGATCGATGGAATTCGCCAAATAAATGTCAAGACTGTTTTTCATCAACTTTTTTTTTTACTGTGTACTGTTAAAACTGTTATTTATGGCATCAGCGGATCTGTGAGCTTTGTTGCGAGCTTGTCTACTGGATCATGCAATGCTGTTTTACAACAGGTTGCAAGGGTGAATTCAGAATTCAAGATTGGTGTCAGCCAGTGTACCGAATAATGGGAATAATGCCTTATTGTCACACTGGCTTCCTGGAGCTCCGGGTTATGGAGTTACGCAAACGATATTTTGGTCCTAGGTTCTGGAAATACTACTATAATATAATAGTTGCAAATTTTGCATCTGACAAATTTGACAAATTTCCTAAATTAGCCTCAGCATCACAGCCAACAGCACACTGTAGCCTGGTCTTGCAAAATTCCTTTTATGGGGTAACACAATGACTGCTTTGACTAGATACCAGCCAGCTCTGCAAGTAAACCAGGCAGAGTACCTTTGTGTATTTTCTTAAATGTCTTCTCCATATGTTAACATTTATAATTTGAACTAGAACTTATTTAACAGAAAATATACAATGGGGAGTATATTGAGGCGTACCTGTTAAAGTGTTCAGGACAGATAAAATAATTATTATGTATTTATTATTAATATTATTATTATTACTACTGGTCCAACCATCTACCAACCACTTATCTGGTACAGAATAACAGGGCAGGTCAGCCTCTGAAAATGTGAGTCTAGAAGCTGATTGACTGCATTTCTACCATAGTAGATGTGCATCTTTCTTTTGGTGTAGATGCTGTTAAAATAAAAATGTAATTAGCATTTAGGAGGTAGCTTGGAAGTGGTCTTTGTATGTTTAGGAGGGGGTAAGTGCAAATTGCATTAGAGATTTTAGACAGTGCCGTCTTAGTCTTCCTTTGTTTTAATTATACCAGGCGGTTATCTAGGTGACACTCATGTTTGCCAACAGATTAACTGACATCTCTTGGACTTAAATGCTTATGTTTTGATAAGGATCTGTGCCATTCCTGACACAACAGGCTTCCATTAAACCCAATGGGCCACCTACTTAGAGCTGTTCTTTTCGGCTTTGTTGATTTAAATGTGATGGCAGGAAGCCTGCAGTAAGATTCAGGGTACCCTTCCTTGCATGATAAGTTAATTGTACTAGTTGCATGAATGTGCTGTGACATTAAGCTAATCATCCCCATTCCACTCAATGACTAGAGCTAAGTCTAACAAAGCTTGTTAATTGCTGCTCCATGGGAAAATATACCTCTTAGACCATGTACTAATCCAACAAATAGGCACATTTCTTAAATAGTGACTTTCTTATAAACTCATATTTGTTCTTTTCCTCTCTGTACACAACTGAACTTTCTTTCACCATCACAATGATGCTTCCTAATTACATCCTATGCCACACTTGTACAGGGATAATGCTGTAAAAGTTATGTTTGGAGCAGATAAGGACCAGTTATGGGGAGAGATGTTTAGGTGTGTGCACACACAGAACAGGAACGATCTACTAGATAGGCTTTCATGGGGCCCTTATACATGCATGTACGTATATGTATTTATATTGCTAGATGTAAATGGATTACTGTAATACCCCACAGACAACTCAGTCCATTTTCTTGTGCTCTGTCTCTAAATATTTAGTCATTCTCCATTGTTAAAGCATACACCAGACCCAGCAAAGTGCTCCTGGTTTAGCAGTCAGCTTTACAGAAAAAAAACTGATGTGTCTCCTTTTACTACAGTGTAATGGAAGATGAAATTCTATAGAAAATAATCTATTCCAATAGATTCCTGCTGCCTGGCTGGCCATATTTCATTTGTCTATTCTTTATTTGATTGAAAAGGAATATTTTTAACTATGAATACCAAGTGACCATTTATGTCTTAAGTTTATTTCTATGTCTTTTTATGGGCCTTTTACCTGTCTGTTTCTTTCATTTGGTGCAGTTATGAATAAATATAAAGTCTCAGCCAAATGTCCATTGAAGAGGAGTACCAATCTCTGGTCACCAACTGGATTGAACTGTTGTCTTGGCTTCATTACATGGCTGTTTTAGCATTATAAGTCATTTTACGGCATTAGAATGTTTTGAGGGCCCCTTCACTGCCTCTGACTTTCTGTACTTGTGTATTGGCTGCATGCCATGTGAGTCCATGTAGGATATTATGGTTGCTGGCCATTGTATACAGATATTTACAGAAGCACATCACTGAAAAAGGAAAAAAATGAGGGACCTTAACTGAACGCTCCTAACCCAAAACCTTTTTACTGCTGTATCACTTTTAAATATCTCAAAGGTTTGTTTTAGCAACCATCTTTGTGCTAACTATTCGTTGCCGTCACATCATAAAGATGTCTAAACTGTATCCTTGTTAGACACCCACTTGTATGTTCTTTAAACAATTTTTTGCCTAATAGGCCCACATAAGTCAGACTTTACATTAAAATTAGCAAACTGGCTTTTTATGACTTTCCAAAGTAACTTCTCTCTCAATTATGTTGTATTATGATTGCCTGATAGGGATGTATGAATGGTTGCTATCATTTTAATTATATTTGCCAGCTTAGAATTTGAATGAATAAATCTACTGATAAAGCATCTAGTCTGCAAACTAGTAATGACCCAGTATGAAAATAATGTTGTTCTGGTTAATTTAAGACTGCCATTATAAGCCATCTACTATAGCTGCTGCAGTTTTATGTAGGACACAAGTCTAGTTACTTGCATATGTTCCTGTAATTAAGTGAAGTGTATGTATAATGTTTTCATATGTAATTCATATAATTTAAACAATTTTAATACAATTCTTAGATAATTGAGTCTTTCGTGGTTTACCACCAGTCACATGCAGTATGTCAGCAGCACAGCTTGCCCTGAGAAGGTGAATCATGCATAAGGCCTTTAAATCAAACGAGCTTTGGATGTTTTTGTTTAAAATTTACAATTAGTTTAAACATTACATATTTACTAGGTTTTTCTTCCTCGTTACAAAACATTTCTATAAGAACTATTTCATAGCCTACTGACCGTATTCAAAGTCATTAAAACACAACGAATGACGTCTGTCTTTAAGAAAATAAATTCCAGTTCCAGCGACAATTAAAAAGTGTTTTTGTCGTTTAATCGTAAACTTCACCAATTGTTCCAATGTTAGCAACAGAGAAAGCTTTTGAACTACACTCACTAAGCATTACTGCTGTAAATAGGGGTTCTGTTCAAAGTCACTGTGTATGCTGGGTCATGCAGTCCTGACCCTGTTTAAACAGTACTTTTTCAGAGGTAGTTGTAAATGTGTTTAAAACCATTAACAAGACAATGGCATGCAAATCAATGCTAATTTAGGTTTAGCGGTGCGATTCGAATCATTTCCATTAACATGAAAAGCCAGAACAGACGCAAAAACTTCTATAATTACTTCCAATGTTATCAAATTAAACCCAAGTCAGTCGGTGTGGGAATCGTAATTCACAACTGTTCTTGAAAGAGCGGCTTCTATCATTACCATTTGGGTGATTAATAATTATTTAACCTCTGCCTTTCGATGAGCTCTTTCCACAAGCAGTCATTTCACGAATGCAACTTACAGTGCAGGTTTTAAAGTGACACTTCGCTCTCCTCACTGAATGTTTTCATTTGAGACGGTACACAACTAATCAGACCTCACCGACTATTCGCTTCAGATGCACATTTTGCGGTTAAATGTATATATGTATGTGTTTATTTGTATATGTATGATGTGAGTGTATGCATAGTGATAAACATCGACTGATCACGATTATTTGAAGTAGCTTTGGCAAATCACTGAGTTGGATTACTTGCGCTGTTCCATACTTTTCCATTCCATTCCATTTCCTGTATTATTGACATTCGAACAAAATTTATGATGTTCGGAATAAGGTATATGTTGGCTGTTTCGAGAACTCATTTTTTTACGAGGGTATATAAGAGCATTAACATAAGAATGCCCTATCTGCCATTAAACCCTAAACTACCCTCTCTGAAATTACCTCTACATCACTACGCTTAACATAATCCTAAATAAGAAAAAAATGCAAATCCATTAAAAACGCCACTTTCCCTGTGACCCCTTCAGAAATACCAGGGTCTCAAAGTGATCTCAGATTGACATGACACGTATAATTACGAGCAAACACTTAATATCACATATGTCTACAGCAGGAAATATAGCGCATCACATTCAAGGACGGAAATAATTAGGTTCCTCAGAACCTGCCGTTTCCAAGAAGTTGCAGTAGGGTAAGTCATTTCCTTTTTCTTCGCCACATACCAGCCGAAATAAATCATAAAGTATTCAAAGTAGAGCCTATAAAATAAATCTCCTGGGGGTCCTGTAAAATCAGCGGTTCAGATGTATTTGGCCAAACTAAAGCCCGACAGTCTAACATGAGGAACGCTAAAGAAAAACATTTACAGCTGTTGCTAACGGGAATGAAATGTAGGTTCGACCACGAGACGTGTAAATTAGCTACCCACTTAATCCCCCCTCCCCCAGTCAGTGAGATGTTCACGAACGTCGTATTATTTTTCGAGAAACTGAAACGTGAACACGGGTAGAATACTCTCAAGTAAAATATTTTTTAATATACTCTGCTTGTGACTAAGCTATTAATATTTAATTGAAAGTGTTTATTTTAATGTGCAACGTCAACAAAGAACAAGGATAATTTATTTCTATACGGCTGTTATTCGGCTGGAGCAGTATATATTTGATTAACATTAACGTTGACTTCGGTGCCTAAGTGTAAAGACAACCAGCGGAGATAAACCCAGGTACGTGTCAGTAAAGACGTTAACTCGAGGTCTGGGGGTGGGGTGGTAAGTTAAACCCTTTATTGCTGATTGGCTAATTGAGCGTCCTCATTTACATCTGCTTCCCAAAAGGCTGAGACGCGCTCCCATTGGCTAAGGCGCACTTCAGCAATGTTCTCCTGCTGCCTGGCCGACCGTATCATCAGCTATGTTACCTAGGCAAGTCGTAGTGTGAGCCAACTGCAGGAATCGGAGCGGACCAGCGCAGCAGCAGCACGTACGCCGCTGAACTTTCATGCGGGAAGACCCCAAGCTTTAGATACTGGAACTAAGGAAGCCGAGATTTTCTTTTTTTAATGCAGAGGCTCCTTAAAGAGAGCTTTGCTGGTTTACGCTTGTAAATTTATACGTTACTGATAATGAAGTACTTTCCTTCTGTGCAGGAGCAGCTCACCCACCTGGCTTTGGTCTTAGTGCTGGTTTATGTGAGCAGTGCTTCTGAATATGAATACCTGAGCTGGAAGTCAGATGTTTACCATACCGGCGGCCGCATTTATGGCAAGCCGCCTCAGTGTGTGGACATCCCAGATGACCTGAGACTCTGCCACGGCGTGGGCTACAACAGGATGCTGCTGCCCAACTTGCTGGAGCATGAGACCATGGCTGAGGTCAGGCAGCAGGCAGGCAGCTGGGTGCCCCTGGTGCACAAGAACTGTCACCCTGGCACTCAGGTGTTACTGTGCTCGCTTTTCGCCCCTGTGTGCTTGGACCGGCCCATCTACCCCTGCCGCTGGTTGTGCGAGGCAGTGCGGGATGGGTGCGCCCCCATCATGGAGGCATTTGGTTTTCCCTGGCCTGAAATGCTCACCTGTGATAAGTTTCCCACGGGCGACGTGTGCATCGCCATGAGCTCATCAAATGCGTCTGAGGGTACGAAGCCTACAGGTAAGGGGAGCCCTTATTTCCTCTTCTCAGTCAATCTTTCTCTTGCACCATTCTAGATTTCGTATGGTTGCGAACCATTTTAGTAATTTTGTGATGATGACTTTTAAGCTTAATTTCTATTAAAACGATAATAGTGTCATGCCTCAGTTTTTGATTTATAGGAAAGTTCTCCTAAAACTTTTTTTTTTTGGACATTGATATTTGCAAATGCTGCACATTATTCTGAGTTTAAACCATAGCATAAATCTGGGGTTGTGCTTCAGTTACATGAACACAGTTTAAGTACATTTTATGTTGAAATTATACTTTATATTAACGATGGATTTTCGTTGTGACGTAATTGGTTTTATAGTGAAGTTTTGCAATAAGTGACCTTGTATTATTTTATGCCTATGGTAGCCAAATGATAAGTGTAAAATCTAACATTTTGCCTTACCAGACAAAATGGCAGATTATTTTATTTGTAAAAGGCTATTTGTAGATAAGACTGTTTCTACTTTTGACTGTAATGTTAAGTAAAGTAGGTAGTAGGAAATAATTCCATTAAGATAAATAAACTGAATATTGTTTAAAAAGTTTGGTTTAATGGCCACAATTTTAATACACATTGGAAGATGTTTTTTTAAAAATATCTTTTTAAAAGTGGCTTTAAGTAATGGATGTAGTAATACTTCTTTTTGAAAAGGTCTTGTGTTTTAATCTGAGCAGTATTAAAATACTTGTATAAAATGTTGGAAAAGGTGTTGTTTTTTAATTGAATGATTTGTATTTTAAAATATTGTTTATTTTAGTAACCCATCATATTAATGATGTGAATATAGTATATAAAATGAGTAAAAGGTGATAAAATGGAGAAAGCATCCAGGAAATGCAAAATGGCTTCACATTTTCAGCTGCTGCATTATCATCTTATCCGATTTACTTGAGTAATTCCTAAAGCATAACACGGCAAATCCCATCTTTTCATGGCTTTCTGACTGTAAACACCTTTGCTCTTTTTGTAAATCTCTTTGTGTAAAACAAGTTAGTAATTTTACTGGGCAAATGATTGGTTATGCCCCATGTTATATCTCAGATTTTAATGTTAAACTTGAATATTTTATCTCTGTGTAGACCGACTAGAACCCATAACCTGCCAGTTGTTAAATTTTAATATAGTGAGAACAGAACATAATCTATATTGTTGTAAGGGATTACTAAATAACCTGTTTTGTATTTTGAAAAGCTGTGAGCTGTGTTTGCTCATTGCAAGTGAGCAGTTTCTTGAAGACACTTTCTAACTTGTATAAAGATGTTCCAGTCTCCCAGGGGAAAGTACAACCCATTGGTTTAAATTGCTCATAAATTCAAGGGGAATTTCCACCTTCAAATCCATTACTTCACTAGCAACCAGCAATGTTTCTTAACTCTTGCATTTTATTACAGTATTATTATGGAAACATTGGATAACATGGTTACATAGACATGAAAGGAATTGACAGCTAGTCATAAACAGAATCTTAATGAGATTAATCACTTTATCTGTGCAGAAGTATTTCTTCAGCAGGCCATATATAATTATCTTTATTTGATGATTGTCACATTTAAAAAAAAATAACAAGGAACTAGATTTTTTAAAAATCTCCATGAAGTCTACTGGTCAAGCAGTTCTGACTTGTGATGTATAGCTTTTCTTAAGCACTTCAGCCTCTATACTAATACAGCCCCAGACTGTCTGAGAGCTGACCAGGCAGGGAGCCCTTATTACATGACAGCTTAGGATGGGCTCATTTTGAAGCTCAAGACCACACACACGTCAGATGGCTAAACATCCCATCTTTTATCACCAGGAGCAGTCTCAGTGGATACTGGGAAATGGCCAGAAGTCAGAATAGTCGAAACTTTATTTACTGGCACTCGCACATTCTGAAACGTATTACCCAAAAATATAGGAGTTATAAGTCATCAATAAATATCTCGTTACGGAACCACATTTTTACCTGGATTAACACCCCAACTGTCCTGTTATATCTAAATTTGCTAATCTATAGGCTCTTTAGAAGCTTGAGTCTTATTTTACTTAAGGTTATTCAATTACATCTGAGCTAAATATGCATCCTTGATATTGTCATTGAAGCTTTATTTTTGGAGCACGATATATGTAGAGGCTTGAAAAGCACAATTTATATGTAGCTATTCAACTATGTATCCTTAAGCTTAACAAGGCTGCTTATCACATAAGTAACATTAAAGTCAGTAGATCCCTGGTGTCAGCATATTTACTTCATGAACGTTGCATGTGACATTCAATTAACACCACTTGTTATATATTTAAATGAAATTAGTTATGCAATTGGCTTGCTTTATATTTTTCTGACTAGGAGATTGAATATTCCAAGTTGATAGCCAAATTTATTACAGCCTCTCCCCGGGTTATGATGCGGTTACGTTCTGACAAACCTGTCGTATAGCGAAAATATCATAAGATGAAAATGCACTTTAATACAGTACATCTAACCTAACAGACATCATAGCCTAACCTATTGCCTACCTTAAATATGCTTAGAACACTTATATTAGCCTACAGTTGGGCAAAATCATTAACACAAAGCCTAATTTATAAAAAAAAGTGAAATCACATGTAATTTCTTGAATGTACTGAAAATGAAAAACATTTGTCTATTGTAAAGTCGAACTGCACAGAGCATCGTAACGTGTGGAGTGTCTATATATAAAGTGTTTTGCATAAGTTTTTATTCTTTAGTTAAAATACATATATTTTGTTGCACTGGATTGGTCTACGGATTGCAATATTGCAGTATGTGGGTATATTCAGTTATGGGAATACATTGTAGCCTCATGGTCAGTGAGTTACTGTATATTACTTCTGTAGATCCAGTTGCTTAAAAAAAAAATCAAACTAATTCATTTGTTACCTATAGACGCGCTAATCTAAGTATTCTGTATATCTCGAAGGTCATGGCTTACTGTTTTCAGGCTTCAGAAGTCACAAATATTATAAATTAAAGTAAAATTCTATTTGTGCAGTTTTAATACTTCAAATCTGAGGTACTGTTTTGACTAAGTTCTGAAGTTTAACTATAAGTCTTTTTTTTCCTGCTGGCAATAAAGGAGAACATCAAGTATGACCGTGGTTGAGAATTGAGGCAGACAAAAAAGCTGAAGCAGAAATCGCAAAAGGGAACCTGATGCCTGTCACAGTGGAGTTTTAAAAAGGCTTTGGATCAATTTGTATATTTACATATTATTCACAATATGTATGTAAAATAGTGTCATTTGTCATCCATATTAAATTCTGTATAGCTTCTTTTGAATGTGTGTTATTGCCGAAGGGATTGAACACATGCTTGCAGCATGTTAATATTTAGCTAAGAGATGGTACAGTCTTAATTGGTGAATCTACCCAGTAACTATAATGCATTATAGTGTGTGAGTGAGTCAATCTATGCATAGTCATTGGCCGGGGGTTTTGGTAGTCAAAAAGAAAAATTGTGAAAAAATATATTCATAAGTTCTACAAAATATGTAGATTGTTATGGTAATGCTTCTGTCACCAATATTTGTATGACACACCTCAATGTCGTCTTATGGTGTCCTTGAATTCTCTGTTTAGTTTCTCTTTGAATTTTATCTTTCCACTAAATGGAGATTCACAATGAAAATTTCTCTCTAAACACAAAATTATTACCCCAAAATTTATTTAGCCCCATTTTATGTAGCAGTTTAACTACATGACAGCTGTTTGCAGAATGTTATACTTGCTGATTTTGGAATTCCAGATTCAATCAATTTATGGCAGAACTACCAAAATGCTGTGATATAATGGCAGAAAAAGAGAGAGAACTTGTCATGTAATTTGGTGCCTAACCAATAAATCTGTACGATAAGACAAAGCCTTCATTTTACTTTTTAATTTACTTTTGCATATGTACAAATTCATTCAAGTGTCATCCAGAATTTTTAGAAAAATGTTTTGTATCAGATTATCACTCAGACAATTGGAAATGGGAAGAATATTTGTACAAAGATGCAAAGAAAACAAAACTTATGATTCCAAAGGTATAGTACATTCTGCATGACTGCTGAAAGTTAATTGAGTAGGCTTATGCATGTACACTTTTCCAGGTTCCCCCCCTCTATAAGTGGGTGGTTACTAGGCTGCCTTGAGGCATGAAGTGCCTGTCAGACATGATTATAATTTATTTCTCTGCTCTGTTTCCAGCATCTTACTCAACAATGCAAATACTTGCATTGGGAGAGTCTTTGTGAGGTTCACATACAAAATTGAAATTGATTTAGTATCACATGTACCATTTCATATTGCATGTATTATAATAGCAGTTATGGTGGAAGTAGTTTTACAACATGAACATAATGTTTATTTAACTCTTGTTGCATTCTTAAATGTGAAGTTAAGCAGTAGGAAAGGTTAAGTGAACAATTTGCCTTTGTGTAACAACTCCCCCCCCCACCCAACATGCCCCCAATTCCCTAATTAATGCAGATTTGAAGTGGACCTAAAACCTTAGTTCTATTATGAGTTTATTGCCCTGCAGACAATACCCTCCTTGGCGTCTTCCAATGCTGACTGAGCACCCCATTGGACTGGGCTCTACTCCATTGTTGCTGGAGGCATGCATCTCTCCTGGGCTGTGCATAGGAATAGTAGGAGGGGTCAGTACCTTCTATGGCTGAGTTCTCATTCTCAAGCATAATTGAGGTTGGAAAAGAAAGGGATTTTGTGTTTGTCTACAGTGCTATAAAAAATTGGACAGGTGGAATACTTAACCAATTATTTTTACTAGCACCATGACATCTTAATATCCAGATTACTAAACCTACTTTTTCATATTAGTCATCTTAATCAGAAGACCTTATTTTTTTATTTTCTGTGCAATAAACTGGTTCTTTATGGTATTTAGTAAGCAGAATAAGAATTTAATATAAATAATTGTAGTTGTCATAACTGTATCATAACTTACTCACCAATTCCAAGATAACTTGCTTTGATGCCTGACATTAATTGCTTGTGTCCTACTGAAGCTAGCATTTGCTTCTGTTCTGGTGTCTTCTGACCACATCTGTGCTAATTACTCCCTGGAAGACCTGTGGTGTACATTAAATTGTATGACTGGACTGTACAGATATCTCCTTAAAAAGTGTCAGAATTGCCCCCTTGGCAGCTGTTTATTAATGCCTGATTTTAGAAACACTCCTGCACAGCTTCATAATAATGCTTGCTAATAAAGCCATAGAGCCACATAGCTTACCCAGCCCCAGTGGGAGGCCGTTGGGACAACTGTTGCTGTGTCAGCAGGCGTAAACTCCCGCAAGCCTGCTACTGTGGTTGGCCATTCAGATGGAACCATACTGTTCTTCACAGCTGTGCAGGTAGCAAGATGTTACATTGTCAAGACAGTCAGGGTCCAGCTATGCTGTTGCCTGTGCCCTTTTTTTTTTTAAACCAGACAGACGTCTGCTGACTTTGGTGGCTCATGGTGGACTTGCATTATTAAAGAATTTGACCCTGGGGTCGCTAAAAATCTTTTCTGTCTCCTCTTCAAATTCTGGACTTTTAAATAAACTTGAATGCTTTCCCATGGTTCCAGTGTCATTTTAAAGTGATTCTGATTTTGATTATAAAATAATCACAAACCTTATTTACCCTGCCACATTTACTTTTTTGAGGCATATGAACTTAAACTGTCTGTGGACCTTATCTCTGCATGTATGCAGTACTATATGTATGAAAACCAGTGCTATTGTTAACAACACGGCGGGGGTGGTTGGGTTAGTTGATTACTATTTAAAAATATTTTTTGACTAAGTAGACAGAAACAAAGAGGTAAAATGGGATAATGAATGTCATTTGTGGCCTACCCTCTAAGGAAGACATGTAAAATATGCTCGTGACTATTTAATGGCACTTGGAGTATGTTAAGGTCGTGACATGTTTACGTCCTAAGATCACAGAGTGAGCAAGAGTGGTCTCAACGATAAGGCTGCTTATTCCCAGTCTTTTCATACTACACAAAAAGCAAGGAACGGTGTTTTACTGCAGGCCTTGGTGTTAATTATGACATGCTGTAAATGAAAGAAAAGAAATTCCAACACAAGGTCGGGTCATCAGATCATTTACTAGTAATGAAATAAAAAGTAAGAAGTAAAAATTTTGGATACCTTTTTGTGGATTTCAGCTAATGGGCCATTCTTTGGAAAAAATATTGCTTTGAGATTGCTAAAAGTGCTAACACTTGATTGTGCAATTCTGTGCACTATTTAATTATAAAAAATGTAGCGTATGTATCTAATCCAGCTTTATTATTCAGGGGATTATGTCACAAAGACCAAGAATGTAGCATGCCAACAGAGCTTCAAGAATGTATACACTGATGTCCAGCAGATGTATCACTTGAATAAACAATATGTGTCTCATATTTAGATTATTACTCCCAAGAGAATTTTAATACGTCTTAATGATTAAAAAGAGTAGAAGAGAAAGCAGAAGCTGTTCTTCAAATGCTTTAGATTTTGATTGAAATTTATACTTCATGTGTTTTTTGGTTTTTGTATCCTAATATGTTTTTAGACAAATTCGGTCAAAAGATGCCTAGAGCTCTTTTGCTTTCATGTGCAGTAAAAACAATATGCGGTCTTAGTGTGCTGCCATTACTGCTGTTATTTGGAAGAATGAGCGACAATGGGCTATGACAGCGAATTCCTAGAAGTTGCCATAATGAATAAATTCATATCTAGCTTTTGTCCCTTTTTGTTTTTGGTTTCCTTTGTTAAAGGTTTCGCAAGAAACGTTTGTTTCTAAAAGCCAACAAATCATAGATCACTCTAACCTCAGCCCTATGAGAGTTCATATTTTATTCTTTTCTCAGAAGGCAGACTGTATGCATGAGAATATCGCTAAATTGGTTTAGACCACATTGTAATTTCACTGTCAAATGTCATTATTCTTCGGGTGTGTTAATGTGCACTTTCTCTTTTTTCAAAGAATTGCTCAAATATGAAAGGGCAGCATTAAATTAACTACCAAAAAGCAATATTAAACCCAGAAATCTATATTAAAGGATTATACTATACTCAGAACTTTTAATTAATGTAACCGGCTAGGTCGATTTAAGAAGAAATAATTCTATGTATTTTTATAGCAAGGTGGCACTTTAAACAGTTTCCTTATTAGTATCAGACTTTTGCTGCACTTTATTAGGTTGTGTATTATAATGCCTTTATTTGGTCACTTATGGGATACGTGATGTGCTTCATCAGTGGTTAAAAACTAGTGTTGCACTAATATTCCTAATTCTTGCATTTATGCATGCACGGAGAAAGCGGCATAAGATTTTAAAATGTATAATACATTTCCCAAATGTAAAATCCCTCTGAATTAGCCTTTCAAAATCTATCATTCAGAATGTGGAATAAAATCTGCATATTTTGCACATAATGCACTCCCAGGGATCTTAGCGTATAAGATTTGAATAGCAATGTTTTCTATTTTTTTTCACTCTGATAATCTAATGATGTACTTCAGAAATATTTGTGTACTTTTGAATTGTTTACAGCTAGAAATCCTTAAATTAATGCCACATACCAAACAAATATTCCATTGTGCTTAACTTTCTATATTGTCAATTTGAACATATTTCTAACCTGGAAGTGGAATGTCACACTTATATCATATAATGATAATGTCAAACCATCAATTTCCCACTTCTGATTCTGGGGAAAAAATGTTTAAGTCGGTGTCTTTGCTTATTTTTCTTTTCCAGGAAGCACTACGTTAGACTAGCACAATGATGGATAACCTCCATTTTTCACATAATTTCCGGGATGTTGTTTTCATGCTTACATTTTTTGTTTCTACCTTGTAAAAGGGTAGCTCTATTGTCACACTTAAAAAATTAAGTATAGTCATCCTACTAGAATATGTACTAAAAGTCTAATTAAAATGAGCTTAATGCATTAAAAGGGGGGTCTTTGTATGCTAACTGTACTGAACACAGTGAAAAGTGTTCCCAGTTACACCACTGTCTTTATATCATCAAGGCCACCTTTGTGCGGCTCACTTTTAACAATTACACCATTTTCTTCGTTACAGGTCATTCGCCCATCTGCCCACCATGTGACAATGAGATGAAAATGGATGCTATCCTGGAGCACATGTGTGCCAGTGAGTTTGGTAAGGATCTCTACCTTCCATTCAGTATGTCCCTGCCTTATGAGCTTATTTTTCACTTGACCAGAATGTATACAGCCACATCATTAAAACAGCTTCTAAGCAGTACTGCAGTTCCCATCATACAGTAGTATATGTTGTTAAATCTTTTTATTGATTCACCTAAGACAATAAGCAGCGGAAGCATTTACAATGACACAAATAAGGTTATATAAAGGTTATTTTCCACACATTTGTAATACCACAGATTGAAGGATTATCTCTTTAGAATTTCTAGTGGATGATATCTGATTTCCTGTTTACCTTTCAAAATTACATGAGAAGGATGACCGTGGTAAAATATATTAATGTGGTGTCCAGTACTTGAAAATCGGTTCTCTAAAAGGTGTTATAACTTAGTTCTCTAGTTGTAATGCATCTCTGGAAAATACAAGATGCCTTACCAATTCACATAAGAAATGATAAAAAGAATAAACAATTAATCTTGAGCCTAATTTTATTTGATTATATATGTATTGAAATGGACCTAAGATTAGTGAGTTTAGTAAAATCACGGCTAAGATTTATCTGGCTAAAAATGCAAGCTTTTATATTTGAGTTGATTTAAAGACAATGAATTCCTATTGTAAAAAATCTTTGGATAAAGCATTTATAGAACACATATATTGCCCACTTTGCACTGTATTCTAGGGCTGTTCAGTACTAGACAGGTAAAGCAACAAAGGCACCCATAACCTTGCTAAAATAACAGATTTGGAGACTTTTTAACCCTGCTAAATCCATGTCATGGTCTATATTGCCTTTTGAAAAGCTAATGTCCTGTGACAAATGAAATGTGTCATTCCAAGAAGCACTTAGCCTTTTATTGAGCAGCTATTTGGGGCTGTAAATTTGGTATTTGTTCACTTGTCTAGTCTGCTGGAAGTGGAGACGGCCTAATAAAGATCACTGACCTCTTGTAGAACCTTGTTCAGTGCTCAGATCCTCATCCATCTGTGTCTTCAGCATCAGTTGATATATTATCCATACATGATCCTTGTTTGCTTGGCAATGGGTATTGGTAGTATTCTAGCCAAATAGAAGATGACTTGCCTGTAGCTGGTATATTGAAATTTGGAGAGTAGCACTGTGACAACTAATAGTAATGGTGTGGAAATATCCTTTTCTCTTATTGTAGACCTAATTCCATGATAAAGTGGAAATAATGTATAAAACAACACAACTACGATTTCATATTGATATCTGTATTTTTTAAACCTAAATAATGACATGCACGTGATTGCTGTTAATTAAGGAATATAGTAAACTCTTCTTTTTACATTCAGGTTTTTTGGATCATTTCACCTCCTGAGTTCTCGTTTTGAGCGCTGGCACATTCACGGCTGCAGTAACTGTAAATGTAGATGTCATCCCTCTTCTTTGATGCTTGCGACTTGAGCTAATTTAGACAGGATGGGGGTTGTTACAGAAAGTGGTGTTTAAATTAGGTTATGACAGCTTTCAAAACTGCATAATTTGAGACCTCTTATGCAGTGAGATTTTAAGAATCAAGTCCTGCTCACATCCTTGCCAAGGTTAGTGGTTTATATGAGATGTTGTGACGAGTTTGAAGTCGACCCCAGGTGTGACTGATAGTTAGATTGTTCCAGAGCAAGGGGGTGGGACGGCAATCCACAAAAGTGGGTGAAACATGTTAATGCAGCAAAATACCTATTGCTGTTAATCAGATAACCAGATCTTAAAACACACACAATATATTTATGAGCTTACATCTTTGAATTATAAACCATTCAGAATGTGTGGAAATTCTACTGTATTCTTGTAACTTTAGCAATGTTTAAGGTTAAGCTGAAAACGTTTTGAAACATATTTTGAAACATATTTTGTCCTTGTGGGGTAATACCACTTAATAATATAGCATATTTTCCAGTTCTAATTTTTGAAAATATCAAAATCAGTTTTTGGTTTCAGCAATTGTGGTACAGAGGGTATTTTTTAAATAGGTAGTTTATTCCTACAGACTTGCAAATTGAAGCCATGCAAGTACTTCTAATGTAAGCAATATTCTACATTTCATATCAATGAATTTGCTCTGTTAGATTCGTGATTTTGACTTGGAGCACCAGGAATTTAAACAATAATAAATGTCTGTCACGTCTCAAATATTACACAGATGTTTAATTGCGATGTCAGCTACAACTCACAGGGTGGGGGCACTGTGCCTGTGATAGCAAGGTTGCTGGTTCTAAATCCATGAGCAAGGTTCTTAACCCTTAGTTGCTCCTAGGACTGACCATGTTTGCTCAAGTATGTAATTTTGGATAAAAGTATCTCCTAAATAAATGTTGAATGTGTTGGCTGTAGCTTATAGGAAAAGATTGCAAGTTCTTCACAAAGGGTGGCAAACACTCTTCACTTGAGAAGCAGGGATTATTTCTGACAAATGTGAATTACGGGGCTTGGGGTAATTAGCACCGAAACAATCAGAGGTGTGGTCAGGCTGTTGGGCTCTAGCGGTTGACGGCATTTACACTGCTGACGTTGTCCACTCATTCCTGTGTATAGACTTCCTTTTTCCTTAAGCTGGCATGAAATGAGGAGGGCTGCTGGCCAAGCTGATGTAGAATAGCTAAAGGTTTTGTGTGTGACACCACATTGGCTGCTGTGGGTTTGAATGACTCCATGTTGAGAAGACCCAACATTAAGCCCCCCCCTTCCTAATCCTCCATCTGAGTACTAACACAACAGTGCTCAATTGTCCAGAGATGTGAACGATGCCTACTTTGTGTCCAGCTGCACACAACCAGGTCTCTCAGTGGAATTAAGTACTTGGGAATGCTACATTACTTGCTTGTTTGGTACATTGTCCACCTTCCCTTTCAGAGTGATTGGACGGCTAAACCTGAGCAATCATTTGGGCCGTGTAGGTTTGCACATTGCAGTTTGCAGGTTGTCATTTTATCAATCCATCCATCTTCTATAACATTTATCCGGGTCTCAAGAAGTGTGGAACAGATGACTGGACCAGGGTGGGATGCTATTGCATCATACAGCATACACTCACACACACTCTCACTCCAAGGGCAATTTACAGACACCAGTTCACCTAAGTGTATGTTTTTTGGCTGTGGGGACAAGAAACTGGAATATACAGAGGAAACCAGCACAACCATGGAAGAATGCCAGACATGCAGACCAAGGATGGGGGAGATTCAAGCCCTTAACCCTGGAGGAATGATGCAACAGTGTCACCTACTGCACCACCCAATGTTACCATTTATAATATATCTGTTATTATCTATTATCTTATTTGTATCTCATATGTATTGTCTACATTATGTTGTCACACTGACAAATTTTTGTATTCTGTTTATACTTCTTGATAGAATATAATTATATTTTGTTCATTGGAAATGGCCAGCCCATATGTCGTAACATAATTATATCATCTTTAAGTTGTATTCTTTGCATTTGTATTGCATTTTTAACCTTTTTATAACCATTTTCTTAGTTCATTATTATTATAGCCTTTTTATCACCATTTTAGCTGCTAAGACACAAACGGATACAAATGTATACCGTTAGTTGAGCCCACTGTGAACTGTAGCCTGAACACAAGATGAATGAAGGAGCGTCTCGCAGGGACTGCTACCGGCAGTTGGCATGTCATTAACTGTCACTCTGGGTAACACTCGCACTGCCAGATGCGCGCAGTCGCGGCCACATATTTGCGGTCTCGGAACGGTAGTGAAGTCGATCAGTCATAAGTTGCATAGGTTGTAAGTCGGCAACGACCTGTAGTAATTTTTTTTAATGATGTGGTGTTTTACCACGCTACATTGCTATTTGTAAAACAAAAAAGTTACTGGAAAAACTACAGTGTTTTAAATCAGTCTTACTGATAGACTACAGAAAAAGTAGTTAAGTTAGTAGTGTCGCTAATTTTATTTAATTACTCCCCAACACTATTTACACCATGTCTATTGGTTAAGCATATTTGCTTGTTTACAGAATTATTCCGGCTATGTGTGGTGGGCGTGACTGCACTGAGATGGGGAACATACACATAACTCAAAAGTGTGTAACTTTTTAAGCGTGTTTCTTGCTTAACCCTTGTGTATTTTACTTCTTCTGTTCTAAATTCTAGATTCTATAGAATTTATCCTCATTTTGAAAATGGACTGGGGTAACTTCAACCCCAAAAATAACACAGGGGTCAAGTGCTTGATGGGAAAATCAACCCCAAAGTTCCTAGATCTGTGCAGAAAAGCTGCAGTTTCTTTAAGACCCATTTCTTTCCACAGAGGTAGGACACCCTAAACTGCCTCACTGGCATGAACAAGAAACTACTTGGGTCAGCAAAAATGCAGTTGGGACTGAGTTTCATCTATACTAGAATGTAAGAAGATTTTACGTCTGAGCAGAGGTTTCTTGCTATTTCTGCCTGCCAAAGAGGTCATTAGCAAAAGTTCATTGGTGCACAGAGTGGATTTTGTTACACTGTGGTCTGCTTGCTGACAAGAAATATAGGCTGATCAAGCTTAATAAGGGTAATTGCCAATAAATCTGATTTACAGTGTCTATTGGCATTCCAGGGGCTTTCTAATCTGCTTGGTAATTGGGAGAAATTCCTTGGAAGGTGGAAAATGGCTCTGGTTCAAGAAGGTCAATGATCTGTACCCTGAACTACTGGAGAGTTGTAAGAGTAAGGTGCTACTTGACTTACACTCTTTTTTTTTTAATCTGTGAGTCCGGAGTCAACCCTTCTCATATCAGACATGGAGATTTACTGGACTTTTAGTGGTGAGTTATGGTCTACAGACAATTACTTTTGAAGACTGTGGGGTAAACTCACACCATTTCAGCAAAGAAGGGCAAGAAAACAGAGATTAGAAGGTTAAAGAGTTTAGTGAAAGACCATGAAGATTAGGACAAATTGGAGGGAGACTGTAAAATCTGGAGACAGATTAAAGAGAAAGTAGAAGAAAGATTAGAATTTATATAGGGGAGCTGAGGACAAGTCTGATCATATATAGAAAAGCAATAAAGTGAAAGTGAATTGTGTTTAAATCTCTATTATAATGCCCATACTCCTTCTTGCATATATCAACAGCAGATCGGATATATTAAAGTAAAATATATGGGAAAATAAAATGGGTACAATGGATTTTTTTCCTCCCTGGTGTTTCATAAGATAGTCTTCCTCGTGTCCCGTCAGAGCATTTAGATGAAGGCAACTGAAGTCCACTGATCCTTTTCTAATTGCCTTATAAGAGAAAACAGCTGGTCATGTTACCCCAGGAGATGCACTGTGCAGACAGAAGCAATTTGGAGCATTCCTGTGCTGGGAATAGAGCGAGGAAGCTTGGCAGATTGGCTTTCTAAGGAGAAGACCTTATCTAGATCCCTCTTCCTCCTCCATAACCCTGTCCGATTTCTCTACAGAGGGCCTTGTGTTATACAGAACCACGCCGACCCAGAAACAAAGTGGACACTGGATACCACGTCTCCCCTACTTTCCCCTCTGTGTTCTCCCCCAGTATAATCTTTCCACAGTCCTTTGTGAACCTGTCCATCTGAGCTTTGCCACTAATTACCCCATGCAATCAAACTCCCTTTGTTGTTTTTCTTGACAGAATATGGTCTTTGCCTTTCAGGATTATGTGACTTAATTCTGTTCTAAGCATGGCCCAAGATAACCTTACCACACTGAGTGATAGGCTCTCTGGTGCTTTTTTTATACCATGAATAAGCACATAATTACAGTTTATTTAAACAAAAAGAAAATATGTAGCCTACCATTCACCCATGAGACAAGTTGTTTAAATTGTTTTGGATAATGGAATCAGCCAAGTAACTAAATAGTTCTTGTAATGTGCTTTAGTGAATGGATCAGTGGGTAGTACTGTTGTTTTGCACCTCAAGGGTTTGGAAACCCTTTGTTTCCAATAATGGAAATTCTGCTAAAAGTGGTTTCCCATTAAGTAAAGTACAACATGAGAAATTAAGACTGTCTTGGAGAAGACGACTTTGATGGTTCCCTACTAGGTTATAAAATAAAATATTCATAATCATTATTGTGGCATCCTGTCAAGAGTTTGGCATATGGCTTGTGTTTTGCGGATAGGAAGTCTGTGATGTGACTCTTAATGTGCAGCACTGCAGGAATCCTTTTTAAGTTTTACTATTTATTGCCATGAATTTGCTGAATTAAAGCAATTGTCCTCTACAAGAATTTTTTACTTAACTTTGCCAATCACCAATATATGTATTCATATGAATTGGTAAAACCCAATGGTACAATTAAGTTACGTCAATACATCAATGTGCTAAATAGAAGAAGAAATGAGCAAAAATCTTTCGCAAAACACTGTATTGCTCAGTGATATGTGTACATGTTATATGTCCATCTAGTTTTTCCCCTGGTTCAGATGTAATTTTTGCTGTCATTTTTTTGGTTCTGGCTTTGGAACCAGTGATCTCAGTGGCATTTTAAGCACTTGAAACCATATTCCATATATGGTGTATGATTTAACGATTGTCAAAAAAATAATAATGAGCAGGGTTGATCTGTCTCGTGGGTGTGTCGTGATGATACAACAAAGAAACATTCTCACCCTGAGTACAGGTTGCCAATAATCTTCTTTTGCTGAAAGTTTTTTGAGGCTAGTTAATTTTTACAGTTAGCTAAAGGTGTTATAAATGTTGCCATGTCACGGTTGATCATGCTTTCTTGCTTACCAAGAAAATAGATTACTACAAATCACACTTCTGAAAATAACTACTACCCAGGTAATCCTGATTTAAGCTAATATGGTTTCTGACTGCCGATTCATGCTTATTGAGTTATTAATGACCACACTGATAACATGGACCTTCAAAAATGACATTAAATTTACTGGATATAAAATAAATTTGTAAATGTAACCCCACTAAAGCTAGAATCATATCTTTCATTGGTCACTATTAAGTAATATTTATGTGTGTATCTGTTTCTGATTTAATAGCCATCAAGGCCAAGATCAAGGAGGTAAGAAAGGAGAATTCAGATCGTAAGGTGATTCTGCAGAAGAGGAAGAGACCATTAAAACTGGGGAACATGAAGAAAAAGGACCTGAGGAAACTGGTACTTTACCTGAAGAATGGGGCCGACTGCCCCTGCCAACAGTTGGATAACCCACAGAACACCTACCTGATCATGGGCCGCAAGGTTGACAAGCAGTATTTGCTGACTGGTATACACAAATGGGACAAAGCCAGCAAGGAGTTCCGAAAGGCTATGAAGAAGGTGAAAAGTCACAAATGTCCAGCTTTTGAGACGGTCTTTAAATAATCAGCTTGTTGCTGATTATTGATTGTAAGAACTTGCACAACCAAAACAACCCAAAACTCATTTTGTCTTTTAAATATAGATATATATTTACAGATTTACCCTTGTAGAGAATTGTTGGTGTTATATTTTTTCTTATTTTCAATGAATGACAGATTCACTATACAAATTCATGGTGGGTGCTGCACAGCATATGAATTCTTTCCAGGATAAGTCAGCAGATTGCTCAACATACATGTGTGCATTTCAGTATCTGTTTGTATGTGTACAGAATGCTTTCAAAATGCAACGATCATGTGGGATACTTTTTCCCCCCATTTTGCTTTAAAGCATCTTATTTGAAACATTTAAAACACTGCGGTTTTCTTAAACTTCAGAAACAGTAGTTTATCGGTGAAATCATTGGTCTAGTGAATCTAGTGCCTGTTTATCATTTACTAGCTATGAGTATGTCTTTCTTAGCTTTTGTTGTCATGCAACAAAATAACAGTAAATTGTTAACTTTAAGTATTAATCATTATAATCTTAAACACTAAAGAAATTATTACTGCACTATAATATTCATCAGTGTGGGTATCAAATGATAACGTTTCCTTTTTGGCCTTTTTACTTTTATTAATTTTTAAAACTTTGTATTTGTGACAACTGCCATTGAATCATGCCAGCTTACCAATGCAATAGATACAGCATATTTAATTATTTCTATACAATTCATCCCTAGGGTAAAAATGTTTTCATACAGCCAATATTTGCATGCTGTGTTCATCTTCTTGTGCATAATTATTATAACAATCATTATTATAGTCAAAATGTGAAAGTAAAGAAAGAAAACAATAACTTGTGCTACATATATGGTTCATTTTAGAACGTGGTGGTTTGGCATGGAGGTTTGAGCTGTCAGATGTGCAACATGGGAGAGATTTCAAATACAAAGACTCATAAGAGTGGAGTGATGGTGCAGGCAGGATTGGGTAGGACTTACCACTGACCTTATGCTGCCACCTGGGTTTTATTTTTCCTGCCATATCCAGGTCGCTCAATACTCATTTACAGTACAATGCCCCGTTCACACAGGTCAATTTGCGTAATAATAAGACCCTGAATGACTTACAGGTATTTAGGCCATTTCTAGGCTTGGCACATTACAATCCAAAACACTTATTGCTCCAGTGTGTACCATCTCTAATGTTGCTTAAAATGAATTGGTGCTGCAGTTATGCATTGTATTTCATTTGAACACAAGCACTCCCTCCCCTGGTATTATTTCAAGCCTCAGACCTTTTTATAAGACCTGGGGCAATAGAATATAAATGTTATTTGGTGCAGTCCACGTGGCTTTGGGGTTTGAAAGGCGTGTGTCTTTCTCAGCCATTTAATGCTTTAATACAAATTCTGGGTACATTACTTCAGTTTTTCTATAATGATGCAATGATATTCTTATTTGATAACCATGGGAACAACTATAGTATGGCCTGGCTTACTGTTGTAAGGAATGTATGTACATTATGCAAAACAACTGCGGGGTACTTCACTGTATGCAGTTTTGTTAACGATGACAACTTAAGGATAAATAAATGGTATTCATGCTATCACAACTGATTATTGACCTATTAATCGTATTCGACAAAGACATTCTGTCTGTTAGTTTACACTTTATCAAAAGGCATACTTGCCCACACTTAGGTAAGTTTTCCTGCAGGGTCTGCTTACCTGAATTCTAAAACATACATCAGACACTTGAGGGACAGAACTAGGGCTGCGATAACTAATCAATGATATTGATAACTGGGAATAAAAATAAAAAAAATCTTGCCATTGATTGGTTGTATTTTTTGCGTTATGCTGCATAAATTGCATAAAATGACATCATCACCTAGCATCATTAACGTTATTGTATTACACCTAGCTTGTACGTCACTTTTCTGCATACTGTTATGGTCTATGCAGAATTTGCTATATTTTTCTGTGGCCACAGATGCAGTCGGTCTTGGCACATATGTGCAGCCATAATATTCCACCAGACCAGCAGAGGGCAGATATATTGCAAGAAACATGAGTACTATACAAGCAGTGTAGTGAAACTGGAAAACTTGGGAAGTATTATGGTAAAATGGTACATCATGGTATTTTGAAAATTACAGAATAGTACTGCTTTCAAAAATAGTCAAAATACCATATTCCACAGTATAAAATACAATCGTTAGCAAGCTAAATATGGCAGAGACAGCAGATCCTTGTTTCTTTGCAAAACACTTTCACTTTAAACACAGATTATCTACACTATGTGAACCACTTGGTGATTTTAAACTAGAAAGGGGGGGCGACAGCATTATATTGTCCAGACAGCCTTGTCACCTGCTTCGCCCATGTAATCTGTACTCCTCACACGCTCACCAACCTGTACAATTTCTATAACTACTGGATGGATCAACTGGAAATGTAAAGGCCAATAAATGTGTTTTTACCTGAGTGAGTCTTAGTTGTGACATAACTCTGAAACTATACCAATTTATTTGTTGCATATTCCACTTATATGCCAATTTGCGGAATATATCCCCACTAATTACGGTCAATGTCCATGTCTTAAAGTGTCATTTATATAATTCTTATATTTTATGTCTAAATATTTACAGATGGAGCCTTGGAAGGGCCACATATGGTTGCAATATGCCATATCGAACTCTCAAATTAATTTTCAGTGTTAGTAATTGTAACATTTTGTTTATTTGTGTTCTTGCCTAAAGAATCAGGATCACCTATATTGGCCAAGTACGTTTACACATACAAGGACTTTGTCTCCGGTCTGTCGTCGCACTCAGTGTAACAGGACAGACGTACAGCAAAAACACAGGACTACAAAAAACAAACAATTTCATACAGAAAATGTGACCGCAAAGCCAGAAGCTGGAATGAAGTGCATGAATACTATGGGTTGTACATTGTAAATGTATTTGCTCAAGTCTTTGCAATAATGCATAATAATTCTCTAAATCCCACTTGGTCTTATTCTGCTGGACCTGGCACTTGTCTAAATAAAGTTTCAACTAATTCCATGGCACAAATTAGGCAATATGGTAATCTAATCCTTAATACTGTGCATGATAAAAAGAAAAATCTATATATGTGTGTGTATGTATGTATGTCAACACGCATGTGTGGCCTGAAACTTTGAGACAAATCATGTCCCATATTGGTTCAAAACCAGGCACAGAATTTTATTTTTCACTACAGGCCAATCGTTCAATATAGAATAATCTGGCAAAGTACTGCAAGTAAAGAAGCTGCCATTACTGTGGTGGTGTCTCCCGATAAATATACGTATATGTGAATGGACGCTGCCCTCAAATTGGAATATTTTATGCATTTTGCCTATAATGTATGTTTAATGTTACTTTGACAAACACATCCAGGAAATCTGGAGGGACTTGTGCTATCATTGGTTGTTCTGATGAAAAAGTAAATGCAAAACATAAGCCTTTACCACATGGAGAGTGATTTATCCATTCTCTAATAGGGCTGGGATGTATATCGAATTTTTACTCTACATTGATATATTTTCAAAATGAGATATGAGATGACAGAGTACCCATCATATCTATATACTTCTATTGTGTGTTAATTTATATTAATCTTTAATAGAGTCCTAATTTTAATAGAAGCCAATAGTATTCCTTCCTGGTAGTTAAAACTCGAGAGCTTCGGTCATGAAATTGCACAGAATCCCAGAATTCACAACTACTTCAACATTCTGATGGTTGTTAATGGACTGTGAGTATCTTTTAGAATAATGTGTTCATTATCTGGTACAGTATGCAATATTTGACTGATCCATCCAGATCTCAGGTCATTTTGACCCTTTATAAGTGGCCTGTAGTTGGCTTTTTTTTTTTTTTTACTTATCACAGGCCCGACAATTAATGAAATAATCTTGAATACATATGAAAACATAAATTTGTATTTTTTTTCTCATGTAACTGCTCTGTAATGTTTAAATGCAACTCATGAAGCCAGCTAGCAAGTACATTGATGGTAGTACAATATGTGGTGGGTGGTAAAGTGTTTTTTTCTCTATTTCTGGCTATTGTCTGAGTCAATGTCTAATAAATATGTAAAATTTGTACAACCTAAAGATCACCATCCATATAAAGTATCTTAATCAGTAACTGGGAGACACTATTTAACATCATCATTCCATCTATTCATGTCTCTGTCATTGTCAGTCGCTGTCAGCAGGCTACAGATGGTGGCGCTTAAAGATTGCAGCCCCCACAAATAACTTGTTGGATTACTCTATACAGAACAGGTGGCAGTGGACTGCTCCCAAAACCACGTGTATTCCCCATCTGAGCCTTTTTTTTAAACCCTGTTTTGGCCTAACTAATCCATTAGTTGATCACCTGATCACATGATTAAATGATTATCAAATAATAATTTTTTCATCTCTACACAGAACCTTTATAGCATTCCCATTCATTCATTCATTCATTCATTCCAATAGATAGAAAAAATTCTCAGAAGAAATTTCTGGCATTACAACAGCAAATAAATACAACTGGGTCATAAAAGGCACAATCAATCATTAAATGACCATTACCTGCAAGGCTCCACTTCTTGCTTTAAGCCTACAGTATGAGCACAAGACCAACACAAAAAGTATGTCTTTTAAAATTCATGACACTGGACATTTATGCAGATACCAATGAGGATGTCGCGATTTCACCTTTGACCCCCAAATATTTAACAAACACGCTGTAAAACTGAACAACGTCTATGAAATACAAAAATTCTTGAAATATTTTGTGTTATAGGACATTGATCCATTTCCTTACCACTTATTCTGCTCAGGGTAGTCTATCCTAGGCAGCATAGGGCAAAATTCTGCAGTGTACCCTAAATCAGATTGCAGACACACACAGTACAGGCAATTTAGAGATGTCAGTTAGCTTTATTGCATATGTGTGGAAAATCACATGACAGAGAGAGTATATAAGCTTCACAAACACTGCAGAAGAGGGAATTTGAACCCCCCAACCCTTGAGATGTGAGGAAGCAGTACCAACCACTGTGTCACCCTGTGGTTTTGCATGTTTTAAATGTTTAACATGCAACACTTTGAAAACATGCTATTAAAGGAATTTTACAGCAGTGGAAATTTCTGTGTCTGAGAATAAGGCTATAAATGTTTTGAAACTTTTTCTTAAAGTATCTAACATTATACATTATGATACAGTGATTTTTCAAAGCTTGCAATACTGGAAACCAGCAACCATTGCCCAAAAGAAAAATGATATTTGTAATACTGGATTTTCTTTATCTTGGCTTTGTAGTTGTTGACATTGGCGCAATCATGGGTTAGAAAAACAGTATTAAATATGTCACATTTTTTCCATTTACAAAGCATCACATTAATCTAATGTAAAAATCATAGAAGAAATCTTGTTGTTAATGACAATAATGTGCAACTAAGAAATACAGGGGTGTCTGGAAAACATAGTTTACTGTATGTCTGTTCCTTAAACCATTTTTTTGATGAGTTTGCATGGCTGCTGTTGTGTGATCCTCATTCTTGACGTGTACAGTTCAGTGTTTTTTTGATTTGCAGACAAAAATTGCCTTTACCCCTTGCTTGTAGTCTAAAGGCCTTTTCATTGTTGTTGAGTGACAGTCACCTTGTCTTATCTTCACATGTTCCTTAAACGTCTACCTATTGTTTATACCATTCTGTTGACTCTGCTTTGATGGTTCACTTTTTATTAAGTGTTCTCTGCTTTTAAGTGTTTATTAAGTAGAAGGGCTTCATAATGCTCACTCTCAGAGACTGACAGTAATGCAATTGAATTCTGTTACTTTTGCATAACATTGCTTTACCATTTTAGATTACTTTATACAGGCTCATAGGTAAATATGTGTAATTATCAATTGTTATGTGATTCATTTAAACGTGATTAAAGGGACAATCCATTGTTCATATGAGCAGGTTAATAGAACAGAATAGTTCATTAATCCCCAGGGAGACATTCTCTTATTGTTTTGCCCCATCTTGCTCTCCATCCAGGTGAGAACAATCTTGGGGCATTGCAGTGAAAGGCCAGCCACCTTGTGGTACGCAGGGAGCTGAGGGCTATGGCCCTTATTTAAGAGCCCACTAACATGTGACTATTCTGCTGAGGCTGGGCTCAAACCAGTGACCTTCTCACCACTAATATACAGGCTAATTTTGCTGGTACTGCATCACCCTCAATCCTTGCCCCCAGGTTTGCAATCTACCAGAGCATCTAAACAGTTAGTTCAACAGAGTGTTATACTAACTGAATTGATTTACCTGTCTTACTAAATTGGTATTGTACATGGTGGTTGGTGGAATTTTTTTTATCCGTGTATTTTTGACAGATTTTTTTTGGCACTAAAATCGGAATTCCATGTCAGGCCATAGACATTGAAATTAACATGAGATTGAAATATGCTGACAAAAATTACATTGTGAAACATCATGTTATCAATGTGAAATGTTTTCATCATGCAATATAAATAAGCATAGTAATAATAACACTTGGCTCTTTTTGGTTTTCTGGTGGATTTTTCAGCTGCTTATTCACTTTCAATCCTGTAAGCAGTAGAAGATGACTTTCTGTGATGACTACTCAAAACTTTTTTTTTACTGTGACGTTTATGCTGTGCTCTGGAATTGTACAATTACATGGAATTGTATAATCATTCCTTAATTGGATTTGAAATGATTAAGCCACAGCAGATTTCTCTTTTGGGTGTCTTTGAAGATTGCAATACCAATTTTCAGAGAACAAAATTTACATCTGAAATGTATTTTGTATTATGGAGCCAATTATTAGAAGCAGATGGGTAAAGATGAGCTCTGTTTAATATCTGTAGATATTTCATGAGACCTTCTGTTAAAATGTGCATCAGGAAGGGCATATTAAGTTCTGATTGTTGCTAGCCTTTTGAAGGCTCGGCAGAAATGCTATATCAATGCCATGTGACATCACACCTGTCAGCTGAGTCTTTCACGGGCAAAATATTGGGCCTGTTTCAGGGAATAATAGTTCTGCCAAATGACTGTTTTCATGAAACACATTGGAATGGACCTTTGGAATTGCACATTTTTAAGGACATAAAAAAACGTACATTGAGAAAGTTTGCCAGACTAAGCAGAGATTTACATTTATCCAATAGTACCTCTTCATTTGGCCCATGGAATTGAAGGCACAATTTACTGATTTCCAGACACTTCATTAAAACCATAATTTTTCCTGGAAACAGGATCATCCTGCATAAGTGACTGTAATTATGATGCTCTTACCTTATTCAATGAGAATTTTGTGATCTGCCGCACCTTCTCATTTCTCCCTCGCTGTCCTAAAGTGGGTGCCTTGAAATGACTCACATGACTTATAATAAGGATTGTTTCAGATATGCTGACTTTTTTTAATTCACCCCCCCCCCAATGTTCCTTTATTGGTTAAGTGGTTTTTAGAAGCCACAAAAGATGCTTAGCAGCACTTCATAGCACAACATAGTGAAATGAGCTGGGGGGTAAAGGTTAAGTAAAAGAGCACCCCATGGAAAGGATGGGCAAGTTTTTCAAATACAGAAAGGAATAGCCAAGAATGAAACATTTACTATGTTTAGCCTCATTGCTCCTATCCAGACTCTGGAATGATTTACAGTGCTCTGAAATACTTGTTACTGTATTCAACTTCACAGAATCACTTTGCAAATTCATAGCTCAGTCCATCACTCCAGTGCACCACTGCACCTTTATAGCTTTGTTGTTTATATGGGTGCACAAAATGATATAAGACAAGTGAAAACCCTCTAGTGGACTGTCATCCAAAAGCAGGTACACACCACACATATAAATGAACCTGCAATATAAAACCAATTACATTTATCTTTTTCATAGAATGTGTAGAAAAACAAAATGTCTTAATTCTATGGTAATCCATATTTTCGACTAAGAAAGCATATAAATGAAAAAAAGTTATAACGATTTTATCATCGTTAATCTTGAAGTATGTGTAACATTCTTGTGTGCATCATATGTTTTTTTTCCAATGTAGGCTCTGTAGTTTGTTTAACTGCATTTCTTATACAGTTCAATCCATCTGTTTTGGAAAAGGTGGCAGGGTGCTGCTCATAGCTTTCTCTACAGTAAAAGCCTACTTCAAATCATCAGGGGTTTTTTTGTTCAAGAAAAAACGTTTTCGGAAAGGTATGAGTTTAGAATCAGAGTGCTCAGGTTAACAATTAGATGTACTACATCTAAAAATCCATCCATCCATCCATCCATTTTCCAGAACCGCTTATTCCATTTCGGGTCGCCCAGAGCCTATCCCGGAGGCTGCGGGCGCAAGGCAGGGAACAACCCAGGATGGGGCGCCAACCCATCGCTGGGCACA
>JAAGVU020000040.1:14453878-14465344 GCA_011763525.2 Mormyrus iriodes | reverse complement strand
GGGCGGCGGAGAGCCGGCTGGAGTGCGCAGTCCGGGCGACTGCGACGGGGTGCCAGTGTGCGGGAGCAGTCCCGGGGAAGGCGGAGAACCGGCTGTAGAGATCCGTCCCGGCGAAGAGCCAGCGTGCAGGAGCTGTCCCGGCAATGGCGGAGAGCCTGCCGGTGAGAACCGTCCGGGCGACGGCGGCGAACAGGCAGGAGAGGGCCGTCCGGGCGACACGGACAGGCAGGCAGGCTTGCACCATCTGGGTAATGGCCATAGGCAGGTAGGCGTGCATCATCTGGGCGACGGCAGCGCACGCGCAGGAGAGAGCCGTCCGGGTGATGGGGGAGGGGTGCCGGCCGCAGAGAGCCTTTGGGGAGAAGGTGGCGGACCGGCGTGAGAGCGACACAAAACTGAACACTACAAATAACTACAATGACCAACCAGGGAGCACAGGACTGGGGAGCCTTTATACAAAGAAACATGGAGGAGTAAACGAGGAGCACCCGTGGTTGATTAACAAGGGGCGAAAACACGAGGTAACTATGACAATTAACAGGTGCGGCTAAACAGCAGCCCCGCCTGCGGGAAACGTTGGGGAAAAAGACCAGTAGGGCGGGGCTGGACGTGATACATTTTACTTTGATTTTTTTCCATCATTTCAACATCTATTAAGATTTTTCATAGCACTTTAAGTACTTTTGCACTAAACAGACATCAGTATAAGTAAAAATAAAAAGAATGACAAAGGCCATGGAAACCATAGAGTATTTACTGCCCTAACAAAAGCTAAGATTACTCCCTCCACTCAAAATCAGTAATGTTTGTTATAAGCGAGAGGACTTTCGGGTTGACTGCATAACGCTTCTTGGACTGATTTCGGTCAACTTTGTTGCCACTGTCAGGATTAATCTTGACTATGTACCTATTGAGAAAGAAGGAACATAGTAAGCACATTTTCCTGCAACCTGGGATCAATAACCCCAATATCCCTAAAGACCAAAAAAAGAAAAGTCCTGACTAAAATTCTAACATTCACCAATATATGAAATATATTGTGGTCTAACTTTCAACCCAACAATTCACATAAAGTTACATGAATGTTTCTGTTATGTATATTTACATTACACTGGCATACACCAAACCCAGTGTATTATTAGCTACCTAGCCAGCTAGCTATATAACTAGCCAGGAGTTCCCAAAAACTCCGTTAGCGATTTACATGACCCATGCAATTGTTAACTATGCTTTTGGGGAACGTACCCCAGATTTCCTTCCTTCCATCCATCCATCCATCCATCCAATCCCAATGGCTGCGGCAATTACATTTCTTCTTTTAATTTTAAATGATAATGTTTACTCGGCTACTCTTTAGAAACCTACACTCGAAAATTAACGCTGAACAACTTACACCACATTAATGCGAAGCGCCCCGTCTTGTCCCTGCTTTTTTTCACAAATCAGTTCTAACGTTCACATGGGTCTGTCTGACAACACGTGTCAGTAACTAAGAAACATAACACAATACACAATATCCCACATTTAATTTTAAAAAGATATTAAGCAGAATCAAATTATAGGTTAGCCGACTTAACTCAGCGTTTTACCAAACGACTCCCAGCAGGTGAAGGCGCGAAGAGATTAACGCAGGGGCAAGGGCGCGAAGGAATTGGGAGGGGGCAGGTGGGTGTCACACCCAGGCTTTCTTAAGTGAGGAGTGTCTGTAGTGATGACTTTAAATTATTAATGACCTGATAATTTAACAAACCTATTTTATTATGCATTATTCTAATATACAGTGTTTGACCATCTTAAATAGTTACAAATTCCTGTGAAATAACAGTAATCGTACGTTTTTATAAAGTTACAGATAATTTCTGTAAATTAAAAATTCTGATGTTAAAATACAGAATATAAGTTTTATTTAAAGGCATCTAACCGTCTTTTAAAAAAACGGACATTGTCCATTAAATATTACAGTACTTTGACTGTGAAAACACTTTTTTTTTTACAGTGTAGTTGTACTGAATTGATAGTAATAACCAGTATCAGTCAAATTTTGAATTGGCTTGCTGATACTTTACCCAAACATATTTGTATTCTTACTGACAAAAACATAAAGTGCATATTATGACTTGCATATAAATAACAAGCTATCATTCACATGAATACAATACTATTATATACATAAATATAATAGTTTCATAAGCAGAGGGAAAAATGAATTGCTATAGTACACAATTTGTGAATCTGATCGGATGCGTTGCATGCTAAATTGTAAATAAAGCAAATTATACTGCCATACACTGAGGGAAGGTCAGAGAGGAAGTTTTGAAATGCAAAGATGTAGGGAAATCACAGATTCATAATTGTATTAACATTTCTGCAAAACCTTGAAAAACACCATCAGATCTCCTGGGAGATATTTGTTATTGGCTTAAAGGATGGAATTCTTCTTACCTATCCATGTAATTAATACCACAGTCCAGTGGTTAGTATAATTGCTCTTTGCTGGATACGTGTACAATGTTCTTTTTGTGCTTTGTAGGGCAAACCCTTGTATTCAGTAAATGTAGTCAGGTCTCACCAGAACAGTAAATATTTCCAGCATAGGCTAAGTATGATATGCAGGAAAAAATGATATGATGCAAAAATTCCTTCAGTGGTGCTCTCCAGACACCAAGTCCTTGTACCTATTAGTCAGACTATGTATTTTTAAATAGTTTTAATGATACTGAAGAATGCATCTTTTTCACAAAAAAAGTCTGATAACCATAACGTTTTTGTTGCAGTCTTATCAATTAATCTTATTATCAGTTTGGACTGGCAGTAGGAAATAATTATAAAATAAACAGCAGCAGGGAGTCCATTTTAGAATCTATGCTATAAGTTTACTGTAAATATGGCATTAAGTATTTTTTCTCTTGACCTCTTTTTATCTCATTCACAGGTGTCCCTTGGCATTTAAGCAGACATTGTTTATGTAAGAATGTACTCTTGGTTCCATGACTGAATAGGCTGTTGTACGGTCCTACTGTTTTTGGACCGCTTACCTTGATATTTTGGACTGATACTGAGCATATTTCCAGTGCTGTTTAAGACATTAGCTCTCATATTCCTCAAAGTTTAAGGTTGCACTGCAAAGTTGATTAAAAGCGTTCCTTTCTTAATATAGTACCAATATGATTTGTTTTTTTTCCTCTTGAAATCTCACCCAAGATGCCTCCTGCCCCCAGCCCTGTGTTTCTGAATACTGGCTCCAGGCTCACCATGATGCTATACGGGATAAATAATTTATACACTTATCCTAACTGATTTTTAAATAATTTCATAATTTTGATTTTTATAATTTAAGTTATTGATAAATAACCTTTTTTTTTTTTTCTTTACTGAACTCAGTTCCCACTATGATGACAAATCAACTCAATTTGATAATCAGAAGACTTCTATCTAAAGTAAAAAAAAAAGTGAAGTAATGGTGCAGTTCTTTGGCCAGGGGCCAGCTTATTTTGCAGTTTGGGTAGTTAAGAAAGGAAAGAGTATAAGCAAGCAGCATAACAGGATGTGGGGGAGTAACATATGGGGGGAATAAATTAGCCATCATGTCACAAAACAGCATAATTTACCAGGTAAGAGGATTAACCAGATGAGCTGTCTTAGCAGTTTCACTCCTTAGGCAACCAATAAAACTCTTGCCTCAGTTCCAGGAGTTATAGCAGACTTGCATGCATTCAGTGAGCTCCGTGGGCTACATTAATGAGCTACATAAATATTGGTTAAGACATAGGCCTTGGACCATATGTGTAAAAAGGCAGTACAGTTCTATATGGACTGAAGTGCATGTAGTGGCTAGTAGGATTTATGACTGTCAAGCCTTGATGCTGTAATAGTAGCAGTGGCAAAAGCAGATCTGAAATATATTGAGTATTTTGAGGCAATAACACCAGGGTTTCTTCGAAAGTCTGGGAAAGACCAACTTTAACAGTGGTTCACAGACACCTCAGAGTTAAACACGGTTTAGAAGAATCGATCCCAGGCTTCAAAGCACTAATACTCTATCATGTTAGGCTCATTCCTGAGCTTGTTGCTTGGATTCTGTATCTTTTTTTTATTGCATTCTCCAGGAGAAATGAATTTAAATGCATACTGTCAGTCACGTTGTTATTGTTCACCTGCAACTGTTTAGCATGTTATGACGTTTGATTAATATGACTGGTTTTGGACTAAGAAACTAAGTTTTTAAATTCATAGATTAAGTCCAGCTGCAAAGTGACATATTAGCCAAATAAAACAAAATAAATTTTAATTTCCTACAGAATGATTGCATTATTTTTTAATATAAGACTATACATAATGGGAATTTCGTATGTTAGCTGAAAGCCATAATATTAAAACTACTGACAAGTGAAGTGGATAACATTTGATTATCTCATTACAATCGCAACTGTTAGGCAGGTGAATAGACAGTTCTTGAAGGTGATGTGTTGGAAGCAGAAAAAAAATGGGCAAGCATATGGATCTGAGCAACTTTGCCAAGGGTCAAAATGTGATGACTAGACAAGGGTCAGAGCTTCTCTGAAATGCCAGGTCTTGCGGCATGTTCCCAGTATGCAGTGGTCAGTACCTACTAAAAGTGGTACATGAAAGGCCAAGTAGTCAATGGGGTCAAGGGTGCCGATGGCTCACTGATGTGCATGAGGAGAGAAGGCTAGCCTAGAAAAGCTACTGTAGCACAAATTGCTGAAAAAGTCAATGCTGGCTGTGATAGGAAGGTTTCAGAACACACAATGTATCTTTAGTGATCTCACATGTTCTAAAGGTGCACCATTTCAGATAAATGAATTACTCAAGAAGGAAAAATGTAATTGATGCTAACCATTCTGAAAATGGTTAAAAGATGTTTTTTAAAGTATCAGAGTTTGACAAAAGCGTATCTTCCCAGATATGGCCTTCCTGTCCAAAAAGAAGAATCTCTCTTCCTCCATAAATTAAAATCAACTAGTAGGTAACAAGAACCCCCAAATCTGCAGTGTGTGTATGTGTGTATGTGTGTGTGACTGAGTGAGTGAGAGAGAGAGAGTGAGTGAGAAAAGAACATTAATTCTTGTCTCAAATTTCCTACAAATGTCTGTATGATTCACAAAGGAATTTATTGGAATAATGTATAATGTTGGACAATGAACAAATGAATGAAGGTGGAACTTGAATTAGGCTTTGGTACGTCTGCCAAACACTGCATTCCAAACTAAGAAGCTCATCGCAATGGTCAGTTTTGTTGGTGATAGTATCATGGTTTTGGGATTCTTAGCTGCATCAGGACTGCGAAGAGTTATCGTTGAAAGAACCATGAGGTTTTCATTCTAATAGACAAGTCCATTCATTCAGCAATCTTCTAAGCATTTCCAGGTTTTGTGTTTACAGTGTTTTATTTTCATTAGGAAAAGCAGCATCACTGTTGTAATTGGTATTGTAACACAGTTATAACTTTTGTATTGTCAGTTTAAACACACAGAAAAACCTTGTTTTGACAGGAATAAACTGAGTCTGCATCGAACTGGTTTAAATTATTTAAGTCATATCTGCAATTCAGTAAGGCTTCTGATCTTGTTCCCCTTTCAGGAAGGAAGACTTGCAGTAAAATTTACATGATCTCAACATTAACTTCATGTCAGTCTTAATAATGAAATCCACCCACTCAATTATCTTCAAAATAAATTTCATGATAGATTCCTATGGGAAATATTTTGATATGCATCTGTTTTCTTCATATTCTATCCTGCTGATCATCTGGTTTATGTTACTGTAATTTTCCATTTTTGATATTCTGAGTGTTGAAGTTCATGAGAGTATAAAACATTGTCCCTTATACTCCAGGAACTTTTCTGGGTATGGTCTTTGGCATTGAAAATGAGGCTGATCACACACCAATGCCATCATCAATAGTCTAAGGTTTCTAGTGATGCTGCCACAGGAAAATTACTATACTTAATTATATATTATATAATTATATATTATAATAAAAAAATATTAAAATACGGCATACTGTTAAATATAGTATAACAGCAATTGATTTCTAACACTAAGCATGCTTCAGTTGTATTTTTGGACTATTTCTGTTTCGCTACAGTTTTTCCCATTGCTGCTTCGTTGAGCCAAGGTGTACTAACCACTGAAGTACTGTCACAATCACATGCTGCTGTTTCTGTATCCCCCAATTATTCAAATCAATATTTTTAAATAAAAAAAACGTTGCTAGGTCCTTTTCACATCCTTAGAAACAGCTCTTTGGTTAGTGACAGCGGTATTGGGTATGTGTGCATGTGGACAGACATGTATTAACATAATAGGTACAATACATCCTCAATAAAAAATTGAAAAGAATCTGAAACAATTTTTCAGAGTTTTAATAGGCAATGTATAATTAAGGTGTGGTTCTATTACATTTAAAGCATACATGGTTTTTTATAAGAAATCCAAACAATGAATGAAAACCATGGTAACATTTAAATAAAAAAAAAATGTATTCAGTATCCAATCCAACGGGCGCAAGAAAGGGAACAACCCAGGATGGGGCGCCAACCCATCACAGGGCACATTCACACATCATTCACTCACGCAAGCACACCTGTGGGCAATTTGGTAACTCCAATCAGCCTCAGCATGATTTTGGACTGTGGGGGGAAACCGGAGTACCCGGAGGAAACCTGATCAGAACCGTAACATTCATTTCTGTTAATTTGCAATATTTATTAAAGTATTCTTCAGCTTTGTAACAAGAGAATTATTTACACTCACTTGTAAAGGATGCTGCATATATATTCATATAGTGTATTATGGGACACAAGGCTTCCTCATCACTAAAAGTTACCTTAATTTGTCCAAATTCTGTATCAAGCATATCTTGCTTCCATGATTTACTGTGACTCCTCAGCATAGTTGAAAAAGAATTGATGTCAGTTTGATTAAACCAAGCAAATGAATCTCCAGAAATCACTGACATGGTTGCTTTCGTCTGGACAAAGTCCATTGACATACACAAGTAAATGTCTAAAACACTGACTGTTCCTCTGTGCACTTTTTATCCTAAAATGACAGGCGGAAGGCCTGCTTTTCTTAAGTTTTTTTTCCTGGAATTTCATTTAGTGGAAAACACAAGTCTGTCTGTCATAGCAAGTTAAGTTATTCAGTATATTCTTGTTGCCACTGGCACCACTCTGTTAATAATAAATAAAAAAGCATTTCTCACACTTAAACTGATATCAAATTACACATAGTGATAATACCGTATTCTGCTTAATTTTGATTTATTACTGTTATCTAGACCTATCTTTTAAGGAATACAGCTGACAATGCCTCGTTTAATGGGGAATTCTTCATCACAATTGAGTAAAAACACAGTGTTATTATTACTAGAGTATGATATAAGTCTAAAACAAATCAAAACTAGCCAGGAGAGACCCTTGTGTGCATAATGCCCAGATATATTCAATTATGTATATTTTTATAACGGAAAAACCATTCTGAAAAATCATTCTGACTTCCAAGTGATTTTAGATCTGGCAAGACTTTCCACCACACACTGCCTTTAAAAATATAAGGCCTTTAAGCCTATATTTTAAGATTTTGAACATTTGAAAATATGACCACGTCATAGTTCTACAGTCACAAATACTGTCTTTTTAGGTAATAAAATGCTAACCATTTTGGATACTTTTATTATGTTTGCCAAAACGAGTATTCCAAAATTACTGCATACAGAATTGAAAAATATTTATATATTAGTTTTGCCCAGCACTACCATTCAAAAGTTTGGGGTCACTTAGAAATTTCCTTATTTCCAAAAGAAAAGCATTTTTTGTCCATTTAAAATAACATCAAGTTAATCAGAAATACGGTGTAGACATTGTTAATGTTATAAAAGACTATTGTAGCTGGAAATAGCTGTTTTTTAAAGCAATATCAACATTGGCATACAGAGGCCCATTATCAGCAAATATCAGTCCTGTGTTCCAAAGACACGTTGTGTTTACTAATCCAAGTTTATGATTTTATAAGGCAAATTTGATCATTAGAAATCCCATTTGAAATTATGTTGCACAGCTGAAAACTGGTGTGCTGGTTAAAGAAGCAATAAAACTGCCCTTCTTTAGATTCGTTGAGTGTCTGGAGCATCACTTTCTTTTGATATTCATCAGTCTATGTTGTTCTGAGAAATTAAGGCTATTCCATGGGAAACTTGTATGTGACCCCAAACTTTTGAATGATAGTGTATGTGAATCATCTGCTGCGGTACAGATCGTCTGAGGTGAGCCAAGGAGCAACAGAAACAACGAGAATCTATGCTAACTCCATTGATACTATTAGCACCTAAGTCCAATACAAGGAGGAATCAAATTTGTATTTGCGCGATTTTCAGTTGAGAGAAAAGCACTACGTGAACAACAATTGCTATCCAAGTGAATGATAGTGATGTCCGATTCATGAACGAATCATTTTGGTTCTTTTCAGTGAATCGGTCGAACCAGTTTCTAATCTAAAAGAATCAAACTTTTTTTGTACATCCAGGCGTTTCATTGTCAAAATCTTAGATTCTAAAAATCATAGACTATAGCCATATTGCTCTCAGTGCCCCTCCACATTCCATAATTCATTGTATTTGTGTGCATGCTCAGCGGCATGGTGGTTGTCGCTCACTAATCCCAACTAATGGTGGCCAAAACCACACCAGGGCTCAAAGCATGTCCCACATAAACCAAGACCACCATCTAGTGGGGCCAGAAAATGCAGCGAATGGTTCATGTAGCATTGTTTTGGCCATCACTACTCCCGACTCTTTAAAATCGACAAGTTGGCTGAAGCGGTTACTAGGCAATTCTTGTGAGACTCATCAGACCCATAGGAGATGACTATGATATTGTCATGTCCTGCCCACCACATCCGCCTGACACTCCTGCATTCTCCCTGGCGTGGCCCTAACGAGCCATGCCTGTTACTCGTTTGTCTTACCTCTCATTCTTGTCCTAGTGTTAATTACTCCAGCTGCTTCTTATTGGCTCCTTTGTCAGTTTCTTAAATAAGTGCTTATAATCCTGTGTTCCCCAGTGCAGTCATTGATGTCATTCCCTCATGATGCCTGTGCCTGTTCTTGTTTAACTCCTCTCATTTTGCATCCCTCATGATCTTGTTTATTTTCGGGAGAAGCAGGTGTGGCCCCTCCTGGGCCGGATTTTGGAGGAGGTTGTCTTCGCCTCAGCTGCGCCTCCAGAGCCCGTCTTCATGTCTTCTGTGACTCCAGAGCCCGTATTCGCCTCTGCCACATCCACCGGAGGCCATGTGTCAGGCTGCCGGCTCAAAGACGGCTGCTCTACCCATGCTCCAGGCTTCTGGCCCAGAGAGGACCGTTTCGCCTGTGCTCCAGGCACCTCCCAACCCAACAGGGCCACATTGCCTGCACCTAACCCTGCAGCAGCTGTGCCACCTGAACTTGATCCCAGTGTCCCGGCTGTGCCACGCTCGTCTCCAGGTGTCCCGGCTTCACCCTGCTCACCTCCAGGTCTTGCCAGTTCCAGTCTTTTCTCCTGGTGTCCTACCAGCTCCATCCCAGTCTCCTGATGTCCTGCCAGCTCTAACCCAGTTTCTTGACGTCCTGCTGGTGCTACTTCATCTTCTGATGTCCCACAGGCGCCTGTCCTGTCTCCAGTTGTTGCCCAAGCGCCCATCTTGTCTCCAGTCATTGCTCAGGCATCCACCTCACAGCCTCCTGGCTCACTACCAATGGTCTCCTCATCCCGTGCCAGTCTCTGCCAGCGTGGAGCCTGGGATGGATCCAGAGGATACCACTCTGAGTACCGGTCCATGGACCCCTGCCTACTCCCAAGGCTTGGGTCACTCTGGTCCCAGGTCCTTGGGCGGCCACCAGTATCAGTTGGGACCCAAGGGAGGGGCTGACCAAGTCTCTATCTCCCAGAGGGTGAGACAAGAGCACAGCATCCATGGTAGCCATTTGGACCTCCGCGCGCCCAACATTGTACCTCCGGGTGACCCTCCTGCAGAGGCCCAGAGGGGAGAACCCACGATGCCCTCCTGTTCCTGTCCTACAGTGCCCTTGGTGCCCTCCTGCTCCTGTCCTACAGTTCCCTCAGTGCCTTCCTGCTCCTGTGCTGCTGGGCCCTCAGCTCTGTCCGGCCCAGCTGGCCCCTCAGTGCTCTCCAGCCCCGAAGACCCATCTGTGCCACCTGGTCCCACTGACCCGCCGCAGTCCTTTGGTCCTGCGGTTCGGATGGGTATCACCTCGCCAAAGAGCAGGCCCTGGAGGACCCATGCACCACATTCATCACCCTGCTCTCTTGCCCATGGGGTAATATGCTGTCGTTCAAGACTTCTTGACACCAGAAATCTGTAGCAGGTCCTCAACCAAATGACTCTCAAAGGTCAAGCAAATAATTCCACCAATGAATTAGTCAGTGCCACCAAAATGAGAAGTACTATCATTCAGAATTTTGGAGCTCAGGAGCATACTTACACTGACATTTTGACAATATAGCTAAACACTGTAACATGATTAAAATAATGCTAATTGTACTTTACAGTTTGATGGCACTGACTAATTCATTGGTGGAATTATTTGTATTTGAGACAAGTTAATTGTTTTGGGTAAGTTGCAGGCTTCAGCGGCTAAAACATAGTGTTGTGCTACATGTATGAACTGTTTTGAGAACTGCTCTTATAGTCTTGAGAATGTTAAGCATGTTTCATGAAATGCGCCAAAGCAATCAAGAAAAATTATAACATTCTCAAGACTGAGTTATTTAAAGGCTCTTGATAGCTTTACCCTGTACAATGGACAACAGGGAAAATATGACTCTGCTTGAAGCTGCTAAATTTCAGCAAAAAAATTTATGTTAGTAAGTCCTGAGTCACAATATCAGGTTTGAATTGGCTTCCAGATCAATAAAATACCAGCACAAATGCTTTGCTATACTTTTCCTTAACTGGCAGTTGCAAAGATTCTTGCTAGAACAAACCGGAAGTTCTCTCTAATCGCGAACCACAAAGAAGTAAGAAGTATACCTAATAAGTTATTCCAGTCCTTGTTTTGGCGTTCTTTTTTTTTTTCCCTTGTCCTGTCCCGATATATTAGCAAGTAGAGTGTGTGGTCTGGTTGCCTCTTTGTTCTGCAAAGGAGAAGTTTGGGATACTCCTCCTGTTGCATACTTTAGATTTAATAAGGTAATCAAACCATCTTAAGACTGGGCAGGAACAGGAGAAGGGAAAGACAAAAAAAATAAAGAGAGAAGAGAAAAAAGAGAGAAAAAAAGACAGAGAAAAAAGGAAGGGGGAAAAAAGAAAAAAAACATACATAAGACAGATATACGTATACAAAAAAAGTACATATATGCAAAAAAATACAACAAAAGCATATGCATACAAAAGAAAATAAAACATAATACATATACTAATACCTATACAAAATAAATACATAAA
>JAAGVU020000040.1:14440711-14453778 GCA_011763525.2 Mormyrus iriodes | reverse complement strand
TCTCCCCAAAATCGCCCAGCAGGTCCCAGAGTGTCCCAAGATCCACCCGCAGCTCCCCCCCCCCGCCGGAAGGGGCACGACGTAGGGGGCTGCAGGGGCCCCACCACGCTGCGCCGAGGCCGAGGCCCCCCAGCCCACCACCCACAAGAGGCGGCCACCCACCCCAGTCGCAGCCCCCCGCAACCCTCCCTAACAACCGTAGCCCAGGCCCCCGTGCAACCCATGCGGGAGCAGAGACGGGGAGATGGGAGAGGCCCCTTGGTCCCCCGTCGCTCCCCCGTCCCATGTCAATGTGACGTGTGTATGACGCGTGACATAGTTGTGTGTGGGTGACCATGTTTTGGCATTCTTGGTGACATATTTCCTCTCATCTTTTCATTGTGCTGTAAGTTGGCTCGTCTTTCACCTTACTGATTAGGTTACAGTGCCAAAAGAAGCCAATGTGGCACCCTAGGCAAACTTCATTAGCGGCATGGTGAATCTTGCTGGGGGTCGTTTGCTAAGTTGGTGCCCCTGAGAAGATCATCACCTAATGCGTTGAATGGCACTGTTTGAATATGAAGGCTTTCTAACTAAAATCTGTTACAGTGCTCACTTTATATATGATCCCCCTGTGAAGCATTACTTCTGCATGGTTGGGCTGTATGTTTCACATTTGAATATCCCAATATATTTGCTAAAGAACTAAAATATTTACATTTTTTAATTAAGTAATACCCATTTTTATTTAATCAGGAGGTGTTATAACTTTGGTGGGTTGGGGTAAATATGAACAGGGGCATCAGAGGGGCATGGATACACTGGCATATTTAGGGAGCCTAGCACTATAGGGGTCTCTTGAATACATTAAATTATATGTAAAATGAAGTGGGTGAGGGGTAGGGGGTATGGTGAAATCTTGTCAAAGGACTTTCTAGGCATACCCCTGAAAATGAATACATTTACATTTTACACATTCAGCCAACACTCTTTTCCAAAGCGACGTACCAGTGAGGCAACAAACATACGTACTCTCAAGGAGTCAACTAGACATAAGTGCAGCTAGGCTGAGCTTCCAATGAGTGCCCAAGTAGAAGTGTAAGCAGTATTGGAGCTGTGTTGTGAAATAAGTGGATCCCATGGTAAATCTGTGAAAGAATACTGGCTTATGGAAATATTTTAGCAATACATAATTTGTGTTAAATTTTTTTTTCAGTGGTGAAAAAACAAATCAATCTGTAGAATGAAATGAAAGAGAAAAAAACTCTTACCCTTTGAAATTTTGTGAAATTTTAAGTTGTTCAGGTATAAAATATATATTGTCTTGTAATATACCATGTCATTTTACACACACAGTTACAGTTCTTATAGCAAATTTTTCCTGATTTGCAAATGTATGTTTTACATTATCCTAGACAATTTAAGAGGATGGTCTGGCAACATTGGTCATGAACTGAAAATCCAGTTATCTTTTCTGATGCTAATGTGTCCAGGCACTTTTTTGAACACAGATGAACTCACTTTTAATATAACTTGCATTTATTATGCAGATGTACCAATTTACCTTTACAAAGTACACCAGGAAACAGTCCTGAACTATGAAGGTTCTATGAAGGGCATAATTACATTTGTCCCTTGTAGGATCCTTACAAGTTTATAAAAAAAATCCAGATCATTCTTATTACAATAACATTAAGTCAAATAAGTATGATGACTTCATCCTAAGATATTTTATTATAAGACAGATTGGCTGTTGTTGATATACAAAGACCTTTGTTACTTAACATATGTTATTTTGTTCCAATGGAATGTTAATAATTCACATATGCATGATAGCTATGAAGCAAAGCAATTAATATTCAGTAACGCTGTAAGAAATTCTTTTTTTCCCTTGCCAATTTATTAATTCATTCATCATTTAATGGTGATTCAGTGGGTAGCACAGTTGTCTCACACCTCCAGGGTTGTGTCTGTTTGTTCTTGGGGTTGGTATTCTCTGCGTATTCTGACTTCCTCCCACATTTCACAGGCAGACTAATTTGTGTTTCTGTATATGTGCCCTGCGATGCACTGGCATCCAGTCCAGGGTCCACCACAGTCTTCTGTGTTATGCTGCCTGGGACAGGTTCCTCTGTGACCATGTCTAGTGTAAGTCACTGGAAGATGGGCAGGTGATTTGGATTAATACAACTGCATTATTTTCAGACACCCATGACCTAGACCTTTGCGGATCATATAACTGCTTGAAAAGTCACTTAGAATTACATGTATTTTAATATCTCTTTAAAAATTATGAATTATTTGAAACTGGTTAAGAAAATGTACAGGGAAAATGGCTTGCTAGCAAGTTTGGGAATTGTCCCAGATTACAGATTTATTTGTACATAGCTTTTTCTTTTTCATTAGCTAAAATATAAAGTTTTTTTTTTACAGAATAAAGTTAAAACCCTTTGTCCTAAACCAGCAGATAAAAATATCCTATCATTATGAAAAAGGAATGGTGGGAACAGGAAAAAGAAAAAATAATAAACTGCATATCTGTAGATGCAGATATAGGCCTACAACAGATAAACTGAATTTATGTGTCATATGTATAATGTACATGTATTATTAAATCTTTTGAGGGGCTTAAGGGACATCAGAGGATGGATGGATGGATAGTTGGATATTTTAAGTACATCTGAGAAAATGCAGATTAAGCAGTATAAAGTGATTGTAGGAAAAAACCAAAGGGATACTATATTACATACTGTAGTAGGAGGTTTTTAACTGTATATTTTCATTTTTCACCCACTTGAACAAAGGATACATTATAAATGTATAACATTTGACCACAACCATTATAATTACTTTAGATTACAGAGTTTCTTAAAAGTTGGCCTAAATAAGGAGCTGAGCTGTGCTCTGTTTTGCATAAATAGTCAGTCATCAGATGCATTGAATGAGCTATCATTCAGGACCTACTCAGAAGTGGTAACCTTGGATGACATGCAAGACCGCCTAGGAATGTTACTGTTACTGGATCTGCTTTGCTCCTCAATGACAGCACTGTGTGTCTTTTGGCACATTAGAAATGTCTATACAAAACTGTGGATCAGAGAAGAGGGTAGCTTTAAGGTTATTTGAAGGATTAGTTTTACATACACACACACACATACACATACAAATACACAGCATATTTTTCCAGAAAAATTCCAAGTTCTTCCAGGACCACATAGACTTTCTCATTCTACAATCTATAAACAGTAATGAAAGATGCATAAACCATTGCTGCATTTAATTTAAACAACAAAGAAGAATTTATTTTGGCTTAAGCTAGCCTCAAATAAACTGACAGTTGGTCCGCTGCCTTTCAAATAAGCCATCAAATTTGATACCAAACAACCAGAGAAGTAGATGGATAATGAGAGCCTGTTTCTCTGGTGGTAATAGGCCAATATGGCAGTGCTTTGCAGGAACATGGGGTGTAGCTTAATCAATCCATTCAAGAAGAAGCAGTTGCATAAAAAAAGGTGATCCACAGCCTATTCTGTGAAACAAAGAGTACAAACTGAACAAAAGTGTGACCCATCACTGTGTTACTCATACACATTCAATGGACATCATTTTTAAGCAATACTAGATGCTCTGTTCGATTACATGGTGTTATAAGTGTGGTGTTTTCATAATATACTTTTATGCCCTATTTATTTCGCATTACAATTCTACTTCTAATGTGGAATTTAAGTTTTGCAAGGTACAACAAAAGTACATGATCATTGCATTTCCAATTTAGTGTGCATAGCACAACAGAATTTAAAACTAATATTATGAAAACTGTATAGATTAATTCAATAGCTTTACCTCTCATATAGGTTTTGACCTGTTAGGCTTATGCGGTCTGAAGAATCTGTAAGGTTTTAATGAATCTCTTTGATTTATCTCTGTTTGAAGTTTGCATATTGTTGCAGGTAATTGAAATTGCTGCACATTCCACGCAATCATCCATAAAAATAATTTTTCATGTCTTCAGTTAAACATCATCATCATCTTGTGGAAATAAGAAATAGCCCCAACATACAGGCTCCAAAGGTAAGTCTATCTAAATCTCTAAGGATGGCTTTTATGTTGGTTGGCCATCCACAGGCATGTAGAGCACATCAGCTGTAGCTCAGCCCAGACCTCCAGTTGGAAGAGTTAACTTCATAGAAATACCTGGAATCCCTGGCCCATCTGCTACTGTGCTTAGACAAAGTGAGGAATTATTGTGAAAGTAAGCAATTAACTTTTAAAAAATTCTTAGTTTCTATGTAAAGGTCACTGGCAGTGGCAGAATGTAATTTGAAAGCTCAATGGACCAAGTGTGCAAATTGTTTGCATGAGTGTTTATGTCATATGTAATGTTGTTAGCAAACCTAAATCTCAAAATATAATAAATGTGGAATAGTTACTGCGTAACTATCTATAGTGAAAGATAAGTCTACATATGCCATGTTCCGTAATTATGAGGTAGAATTTCAGCATGACAGAAAACTGCTCCAAGACAGGCTTACGTGGAAGATCACTGGGTGGTGTCTCATTATAGACAGGGAACAAATTGGCTCTAAAACCCCTTCCATGAAATTTCTCCAACTTTTTAAGTAGACAGCCAAACAACGTAAATACAGTGAAAGTTAGTTCTAGATTTTTTTCCCTCTTAAAGGTGAATTATGGCTTAAAAGTCAGGCAGCGTGGACAAGTCTGCAGTCTCTCTGAGCCGTGCCAGTAGCCCAGAATGATCTGGGCACAGAATCAACATATTTGTCAAAAACCAAGTTTTTACAGACTGCTTTATTCAGTAAAAACTAATGTGTCGAGGATTACAAAAATAATAAACATTATCTTTGCAATCCACCATTATGTAACATGTAAGTTCAGGAACAGATGGAATAAGAGAGATTCTTCTGGTTGATGTAATTGTGCTGTACATTTATTTCTTAAATTTTCTGCAACATAATTGCAGTTATGAAAATATTTGTATTTTTTAAAGCAGTTATCAGAAACCGTGCTGCTGTTTCATAAACAACATACTGCTTTCAGAGTTGACCTCTTTATCTTTTTGTACTTCAATAAAAATGACTCAAGATTTCTTTTGCACACAATAATCTTTTGGTTGCATTTGTTCTGAAATTTCTGCACTGCTTTGGAGGCCATGTTCAGCTTTAAATAAATGATAAGCTGTGTAAAATGAAACAACTACCATTCAGCCTGAAACAGAGATGTTTTTGGCAGTCCAGGATGTTTCTTGAAAATAGTTACAATGCATAGAAGCACATTTTATTGCTCAAAGGTAAATTTCCATAGTGTTGTGTCTTCATCCAGAACGTTCTGTATCTGCAGCTCTGGGATTTGTAACCTTCTTCTGATGGAACATGTTTATAATGATGATTTGCAGTGTAACTTTCACTCCCAAAGTGTATGTATTTCTGCATGTGTGTGTGTCTGTTTGCATGTGTGTTAGCCAGAAGTAGATGCTCAGACTTCTTTCTTGCAAGAACTCATAAGGTTTGCATGGGTTAATGAAGTGTTTAGTGCAAAAGGAAATTACAATGCAGGCTTAACTGTGTTGGAATTAACCTACAATATGGCATTCCTGTATATAATATTTGCCTTTTCATTTATTCTTTTAAGTTTCAAGCCCAAGCATTTTCTTCTTTAATAAAGACTAAAAAAATTCTATTTTTCAAATCTAGGTAACACTGATGTTTTAATATTAGTGCCATGTAAACATTTAACATGGTCTTAACAGAGAGTTTATGTGGAGAAATAGAACTTTGTAGATAACATATCAGTAACCGAGTTAAACACACATTTTCTCACTAATCAGTCTGTCTAAATGATAGATGAGGGGGAAAGTCTCTGCCTTTCTTCAGCTAATATTCCAGCTGATAGTGTGACGCTCAGTGGATGCAGGCTTCAGAGCAGCGAGCAAGAAGCGAGGCAGCATCTTCAAACACCAAGTTCTTTATTATCAGCCTTTACAAGGACTCACACAATGGCAGCAATTACACTGCGCCATACACAAATACAAATACCAGAATCAAGACACGGAAACGTGGGAGGTCCCATTACAAAGTACAAGTTACACACACGGTAGGGAGTTACACATTCAAGAGAAACGAAGAGATAAGGTAAGGATCAAACAACACAGGTAAGGACTCATGTGACAACTGGGTACACAGCACAATTATTTATGACAGCAGATATGGGCCATTTGCAACTCGCTTGGAGCATGCTGGGAGATGTTAATGACCTCCGCTAGCAGAAGGCAGCTCGCTGAGGCTACACAGCCCCCCTCAAGGGTCAACTGTCCTGGCAACCAGTACAAACAGTGCCCACCTCAACTCTAGATGAAGTCCCTGAATTCTGGTAGCAGCCACCAGTGCTCCCTCTCCGGCAACCATGAAAGCCATCCATTAATGAGCACTGGGAAGCTGGGGACCTCTGGTGGAGCTGGGTTGCTAGTGGGCGTTGGCAAGACTGAAAAAACAGGATGGCTGGTGGACTCCACCTAACTGAAATGAACCCGAACTGCTACCCAGCACTATCAGTGCAGGTCCCCCCAGGTGTCAGCCCTTGAGCTTGCATGGCTTTAAGGGGGATCCGCTGCAGGCTGTCTGCCCGTTTCCCCTGCTGATGTTCCTCCAGCTCATGGCGTTCCTGCTAAAGCCTCAGCTCGCTACCGTTCGAGATGATGCTCATGCTCCCAGCGGCCAGTTCCTCTCTCTGCTACTCCAAGCTCCACTGCTTCTCTTCCATGGTCTGGGCAGACTTGAGTAGCTGCTCCCGGTCCTGCTGGTTCTGCTCCTGCTCCAGATCTAGCTCACAGTGCTCCCAGGTCACCTGGCCCCCAACTTGTGGCATACCTCCTCACGACCAAGCAGCGCTGCCTCTGCAGCCTCAGGCTGCTGCTCCTGCCAGTTGCACTGTGGCTCCCTGCAACTGGTGCACTGAAACCCCTCTCTGGCAGGGAAGCGGTCAAAGCCCCCAGGAACTCCCACCCTCCTCGGTCGCTAATGTCATCTCATGCGGCAGTCCATCATGCTGGTAGGGGAGACTTGAGGGTGAACTGCCCAAGTCTAGAGCAACTGTAGGTCTACTGAGCTGCGCTGTGCTGTGCTGGCCAGGGGAGCCATGATTCCTTAGCTGGGAAGGAAGTCCATCCCCATGATGCAGTCATGCTGAATGGTGATGAGCCAAAAGTCGTGGTACACAAATACTTGACGACCCTGCATCAGGAGGGTCTCCCTCATCACAGAGTGCAGCCAATTTGGTGCAGGCTTCTTTGTCCCTGGCAAAAATCCTGCCCTGATGATGGAGACTGCTGAGCCATTATCAGTCAAAGCATGACAGTGAACTCCAGTGATGGTGCAGGGCAGAGATGCGCTCCACAGGTCGCCAACTCACCCGTCGGGGTAGGTGATCCTGGTGCAGTTGCGGGACTGAGGAGAGTTGCTGAAACAGGGTGGCATCTCCCTCACTGCTCCCCGCCCACTATCTGACATCCCCAGGGCGGACTCCAGGCAGAAGCTGGCCCAGTGGCCCCTCTTCCCACGGCGGCAACAGATGAGCTTCTGGTCACGGGGCCCACGGTCCCAGACTGGACTTGTTGTGGCGTTGCCACTGTCGCCTTCCAGTGCCATCAAGCATACCGGAGCATCCTCCCATCTTGTAGCACCTTTCTACCCTATTGGCTTCTGTGAGTGCCTACTTCACACTGCATGGGGCCATCAAGTGAACTTGTTGCTGCAGGTGGTCCAGGAGGAGACTGGAAAGCAAAGCCTGGAAGGTCAGATCATCTTGGGCGTGCAGTAGGTTGTTAGGGTAAGCCTGCCGGGCCAGGTCACTGATGTCGCCAGTCATTCTCCTCTGCGGTGGAGCTTTATGCAGAACAGGTGTCCGGCACTCACTTCCCTTCCACTGCTCCTGAAACACTGTTTTAATGCTGCCTTCAGGTCCGGCAAGCTGAAGTGGGCTTCTGGAACAATGAGTAGGAGGGCTCGGAGAGCATCAACCTCAAGCAAAAAACCCAGGACTGCCGCTGTCTGCTCTTCCCAGGTGTTGCTTCTTGCTTCGTACTCAAGCTGGATCTCGAGGAGCTCCCATAGGTGTTGTTCCCTACTCTACTTTGGGAGCTGGGCGCTTGCTACCGGTGCATTAGCAAGCCCGCTCCCGCCCGCGGCAACCTTAAAACTGCCCGCTCCCGCGAGATTTGCGTTGGGTCCCATGGGACTCGCAGGATCCCAGTCACAATGCAGGGCTCTAGTGCAAAGTATCAGTACGAACAGTGGTGAGAATACAGAGAATGCTGTAGCAGTATTACAAAATTAGCAACTCGCTGCAGAAATAGCGAAAGTACATCATTTCATATCACAACCTCATACAAACAAGCGAGACCGGAACCTAAGGAGCCGACTAAGATGGTTCTCTCGCATTGTCTTCTGGCGGACATAACCTTTAATCCACTAGACACATGCATGCGAACAAGTATAGTCAGTACACTGCTTGCCTCACATAAAGTATATCGCAGCTACTACGCCACACCTGAACCCTCATAATACACTGAAACGAGGGGAGGTCCAATTGCAAACTAAAAGTCGGATAAACAGTGGGGAGATGCACATTGCCAAAGGAAACCGCGAAAATAAGGCAAGGATCATACACAACAAGCGACAATCGGGTACACAGCACAATTATTTATGACAGCAGACAAGGGCTATTTACAACTCGCGCGGAGCATGCCGGGAGATGTTACTGACCTCTGCTAGCGGCAGGCAGGTCGCAGACACTACAAAAATTTCTAAAAATGTCTATGATATGTATTAAGATGAGTTATTTTATTTATTTCGTATGTTTACACTTTCCATTTCTGCACATTTTCTTGTTTCCTGAGAGGGTTAAATCTATAAAGCTGCAGTACAGAAACAGAATCAAAATCGCAGGTGGGGGTAAATGCTTTTAAATAAGCATCAGATATTATGCGTATGCCGCCCCATAAATATTATCGCAAATCCTTGGCCGCTTTGCCAAATACAAGACAGATGAAGTGACAGGTGTGTCTCGTAGTGGAAACAATGCAGGTTACTGCTTGCATTCTGCACGTGTTGCCTGAGTGAGTGGAGCTGCTCAGTCATCTTGTGGTAGTGCTTTGCGGAACACGGTGCCCCCGCACACCTGGCCGCGTCACTCACAAATGATTTATGATGCATATTTGAAAGCCACTAATAAGACGCAGATTTGTCTAGGCGCTCATTATTATTTTCAACTAATAGCATTTTATTTAGCTTGTAAAAGTTCATCAGAATCCCCCTGATTACACTGAATGAAACAAAATGTTGATGTAAATATTATATGGACTATGGCTAGCCAGTTTTCGGTTGTCTCGTTAAATAATGTAACAGTTGTTTCTTGGCCATATAATAGAATTAATGAGCTGAAATTTTAAATGATTTATATAACTGTTGAGCTTTCACTGAACTTTCACAGAAACATTCTGTAAACAGGGACGTCTGCAAATTACTGCTGTATGACTTCAGATTAAACAACTGTTCTTGAGTAGTAAAACAGTTTTTTGCTATGTATGAATTCCCAAGTGTGTCGGACTATGTAAGAAGCCTAATATACTTTAATAAACATAATCAATTATACTCCAGCTATTTTGAAAAGAAAAAAAACTTAGTCAACACTGCAATTAAGTAAAACTTAAAGAATTCCACCACAATAAGCAATTCATAACATTAAGAATGTTAGCATCAATGCCTCTAAATAACTTCCACAAGGCCACATCAATAGTATTCGCAGCATTCAGAAAGTTTTATTGAACCATTCTGCTACTTCTGTATACAGCTGGTCTGTATATATTTTTTTGTTCCAGCTGACTTCATACATGGATGGCAGCCTAATTAATTTAGCATTTTGTGGAAAATGAACCCAGTATACCAACTTAGCTACTGAAAAATCAGGTAGAAAACTACAACATCCTCCAAAAACTCAAGTTTAAGTGGATTTCCAACAGTTCTAAGCAAGTAAGCCCCACAAAGAAGCTTTAATAAACTAAATTGTAAGTATTTAATATAGCCTTTGTATTTTAGCATCTGTTGTGTTATTGTATTGAATATATTAATCATTATACGATGGCAAAAACTTTTGTTTTGTTATATAAAGTCAATAATGTTTCCCTATTATTCAGTAACCTCAAATACTCTCTGTGCTTCCTGCTAGCACATTCCCATGGGTGCCAGACAATCTTCCTTTGTACTAGTCCAGGAGAACTGGTAATATTATATATCCGAATGCCCATGGCATTTGACAGTTTGGCATTTAACATAGAGACCACAAGGGCCTGCTGAGAAACTTAAAGAGTAAAATGAAGCACATATGAAAGCAGCATTAAATGCAGTTTTGGTTTTGGATGGCTAGAAGCTACATGGCAACCAAACGAAAAATCAAGTGAAATACAGTGAGGTATGTTTTTGGGTTATTTATGTTGAATTGCTTGTGTGATGTGTTGCTTCAGGCCTCCCTCTGCTGGCAGTAGTGAATCTCTTTTTTTCTTCAGAGAATCTCCTTGAAATAATGCATGACATTCTGAAAATACTTTTTTATCACTGACAATGTGTATGCAAAGAAAGGGTATTTATTGTTGTTATTCTTCTTGAATTTCTTTCCCAGTTGTATACTTAATTATTGCCATTTGATGTGACAACATTGCATATACAATACAAATTACTGTCAACATCACCAAGTTTAAAGTTCTCTAAGGCCATTTGTGGGCAGTCATTTGATGCGTTTATTGAGAACTTTGGGACTTCCGAAGTTCCAGTCCAATAAAACCTCCTTTTTGAAATGTATGTTGTTTTCAATGAGAGAATAGTTTGAAGCTTGCTTTGATGGTGCCATGCAGGGTTGCACAAAGACTGACCTCTGCTGCTCTTCCCTCTGCTGCCGTTTCCATAGATGAATGGGGAGTCTGGTGGACTTTTAAGCCAATATTCAGCCATCCGTCTGCTAGACATAGCCCCTTGCCTCTCCAGCCCATGTGGGTGAGATTCCAAGACAAACAGCTCGTGTTCTGGCTTTCCTCCATGCCTGTGGGCAAGCCTGCCTCCCTCCCTGTGTGAATCTGCCAGTGCCTGTCCGCTCAGCTTTGGCCAAGAATGAATTTCCATGTTATTTTTGTGCCGTATTCTAAACTCGAATTTGAACAGGGTCCAGAAGTGTAAGATTGGATGAGATACTGATAGAAATAGCTTGAAATGATATATGGAATGGCAGCTGATCCAGACACTATTCCTGTTACAATTCTTATGTTTTACATGTTTTATTACCGACCATTTTAATCCCAATAAATCATTAATTACATGGCAATTATACATGCTCTTGTTCTACGAATATATAGACATATTTTCTGTGCTCCACATCCTTCCATTTTCCAATTCCTCATCCAGAAGAGTTACAGGGGGCCTTGAGACCCCTTTCAGCACAGGGCACAAGGCAGATCAATGGATCCTTGTGTTCACTAAAATACACATATCCAATGGGGAAAACTGGAAAAATCATATCATAGACGAAATTTAATATTACGATTACCGCGACCAAATTTATCACGGTTAACAGTATATCGCCGTGTTGTTAATATGGGCGTAAATGTTCAAAAAGTACTGATACACAAACTAAAATCATTTCACCAAGCTTTATATTAAAAACCACAAATAAAATGAACCAAAATTAAATAAAACAATAACCAATGTTTGTTTTTAACTCTCAGAATTTTTTTTCCTCCGTGAGGCCCTAATACTCTGACGTAGGAAATCCATGCAGATATAGGAAGCAAGCTGGTTTAAAGTGCTCTGTTTCAAGAATATGCAAATACAAACATACACAAAATTCATTCTAATTAACACATATACAAAAATTGCAGGCCCCATTCAACACTGACAACGTGGAATGCTTTTACAAGAAGAGATAACACTGGAAGATTCAGTTTACATTATTGACAAGCTATTACCAAGTTAGACGGACAAACCATGACATTTCCCCCCATTCAGAAGTCCCCATATCATGCATTGACCTAAAAGTTAACTTGAGTGAGAGTGGTGGTCGTGAAGATAACTTACAAGACTAGACGTGCTTCCCCCTTTGCAGATACTTTCTTTCTGCATGTTTTGTAGACAGCTTATCATCAATCAATTTTCTTTCTGCAATCTTATAAAAGCCAAAATGGGACCACAACTCTCACCTAGTCCTCCAGAAGGTTGAAAAAATTCTCAGCACTGTCACCGCCTTCCGCCATGTTAACACAAAACAAACCCACTTTGCATGCTGCGCCTGCGCGCCTGTGTTTGGGAAACTGCCGCTAACTGTCTGCTGCGAGATGGCGCTGTCCATATGACATGTCCCAGTGACAGTTCAGGGGCATGTTGGGAAAATTGTAAATAGCTTCTGTTTTTGTCATTGTTAATAATTTGTTGTGCTCCCACCTGTTGTGGATGCCCTTGCTTGTGTCTTGCGCGAACCATGTCCGGTCCTCGCGTGTGTCTAATTATGTTAAATACCTACCGTGTGTGCGCCTTACACTCCTGGTGTCAGACCTCCCTGTGTTTGGCGGTTGTATGTGTTCGGTGGTTGTTCGATTTCTGTGTTAGTTATTTTAATGGTTTAATAAATTGTGTTGTTTTCCAATTGAAACAGAGTCTGCTCCTTGCTTACCGTTGCTGCATTTCCTTGGTTGCAGTTTCTCAACGCATAATTATCCATTAACGGTAATACTAGCCGTCAGAAAATTTATCGTAGCCAATAACCGTTTCATCCCTGGTAGGGAGTAGTGAGCCACAGCCACCATGCGGCCGGGCATGCACACAGCACAAATACGACGGATCACGGTATGCTGAGGGACACTGAAAGCCGCATGGCCACCGACAGTTTACGAAAATCAAATGTAAGTGAACAAAAAAAATGTTGTACAGTAATCCCTCGCTATATCGCGCATCGACTTTCGCGACTTCACTGTATCGCGGATTTTATATGCAAGCATATCTAAATATATATCGCGGATTTTTCGCTGGTTCGCG
>JAAGVU020000040.1:14417873-14438506 GCA_011763525.2 Mormyrus iriodes | reverse complement strand
GAAGCAAAGTTTTTGTGGAACAATAGCTATTTTCTGTTTGTTTTAGGCATAACGGGTTAGGAAAACACACTTTGTACGCAGGAGCAAAATAAAAATAAAAATTTGTTACATAGTGTTATTGCTTCATTTTATAGTGCCTTTTTGTCATGTGATGGGCATTTCTACTGACTATGACAACAGACCATGTGTATTCAACGAAGTAACTGTTATCTGCCTACCAACCAATCTCTCAGAACTACTATCGGTACATATGTCACCTTAAATACAATGCGTCTAACATCAGCAGTGTGATATATCCCACCACTACATTTTTGCAGGTTATATGATGTTCATATCATATATAAATGAATGCAGCTTTGGTTGGTATCATCCTAAAAAATTGACTACAATTAGCTTGCTGTTAGGGGGAAGCTATTTTTAAATGTTTATAGTCAAAACAATTGCCCTCGAATGGCACTAAAGGTTTTTCTTTATAAAGAATTTGTGAAGTTAATGGCTATCCTTTGAGAAACTGTTTTATGCTATGAACATTAGCCTAACAGATCAAGTTTATTTAACAGTAAATCATAGTGGGAGCACCACAGCTTTATGAAATTACACAAATTCACACATTGAAGGCTGTATCAATGGCACTAACATTCATTTCCCTTGAAAAGAAAAGGATTATTTTTCCAGATCACTAGCTCACACTCAGTCGGAAATGACAGGCATTTTTCTTTCTCATGTGAGTACATGAAGGTAGAGACACCTAGCACCCAGTGCGTTTTGTCGAGCAGCTCTGCAAGGTGGAGATAAGACATACACATTGCAAAAAACCCAGGTGGTCAAGTGAGAGCGGGAAACAAGCCAGGACAAAAGCCTTCTGTTTAATATTAGCCTAACTCTCTGTTTTGTCACTCCTTTACTGGAGGGAGATACCTCTTGCTTTTCAGAAGCCCTTTTTTGTTCAGGAGAACACAAATGGAGGTATGTCAACCGAACATTGCTGTGTTCCTGCAGTATTCGGTTGAATCTCATGAGTGATGGTGTGAAAGCTGGGAAGAATGACGTACAAAGACATAATAGATGAGACTAAAATGGGTGATGTGTCCTGTACCCATGTGATTGCACTGAGACTTTGTCACAGCACAAACGTGTTGGGACATGAGCTATGGTGGGCCACATTCACTGTGACATGCTGACATTTTCCAGGGTGATATGACTGTGGATTCTTTTGGGTCTTTATCGCATTTCCTTTGGATAAGGATCTGGTCCCATTTATTCTCTCAAGACCATACATTAAAGTGTTGCCGAGAAAATTAAACAATTATAATCTAACTGCAGACTATTTAATTGCAATACTTTCATTCAGTTTCCCAATATTGTAATGTGTTGCAGGGAGAGAACAGCTTTACAGTTCTAACATGTTGCCTCCATCCATCCATCCATCCATCCAGGACAATAATGTTAGCATGCCCTTGCAGGGTTGGGCAGTTAGTTGACCTTGAATCCTCATGCCTGGAACATGCCTGGAACAGCTCCCTTGGGAGGTGACCAGGTGACAAGCTTGTGTGATGCCTTTTCACTGCATGTGAAATGGAATAGCCATGTATTGGCTTGTGGAAGTTTGCTTGCAATAAATGCTAATATATGTGCTGGAAAATTGCACAAGATCTGACCTTTTTAGTGCGGCTGAAGGAGCCATTTGGGATGTTGCTTTGATATAGTTTTTGATCTGTTTCTCATAGCTGTCTGCTTACCAAAACATCTACAATGTTAAAGAAAAAATATGCAAAATAAATAAAGATATAATGGATTGTTTCAGACCCCAGAAATATGTTAGGAACTGTTTGTTTTAGGTCAATCTTTTTTTTATCAAGTTATCTTAATATCTTGATTTATCTCGTTCAGTTTGTGCCGAAGAGGTCTAGCAGCAATTAATTTTGGGGCAGAATTGTGAAAGTAGGGCTTAATTTACATTTTTACTGATATTGTTCCTTTACACATTTTCAGACAACTGCGTCATTCACAGCTGACACTCATTACTGCATGGATGGTGTATATTTTGCCTGTGTTCTCCCTAAAACACAGTATCAAAGAGGGATGTATTTCATTTAATTACAATGACAGATGGTAGTGGTATGGAGATTGAAGTGGAGCACTGAGGGTGGGAAATTGTTGATGATGTAGATTAAGCTGTTGCATTTAAATGGCTGACCTTGAGTTTCTCGTCATGCATGAGAGGCAGCTGTTTGATCATATTTTTTTATGTGTTTGCATGTTAAGTGTGTGTATAGCTGTTTGGGGATTGTCCAGTGTGACTGCAGAGAGCAGTGATGTGGGACAAGCCACTGTTGTTATTTCCACCAGCAAAACCTCTCAAGTATTCACTCTGTTGCCTGTAGTCTTTAGTGTATTATTTGGATGATTGCTGATGTGAGGTATACTGTAGAATGATTTATGCCCCTATTAAAAAAGGGACATCACAGCAAATGCACATGTAGAAATTAAAAATCATCAAACTGTGCTCTAATCATAAACTTGTGCATTCATGTGTGTTTGTGCGTGTGAGTGTGAGAGAGAAATTTGTAAAGAATTTGACTCTTGGTTATTAATTTGTTCTACACAAAGAGCATTTACAGTAATTTAAAAATATATTTAGCTTATTGCCATCTCAATTCAGAATTTGAATATGACAATCAGCGGTCAAAGTTACTTTCTCTTACAAGACATTGTAAGTTTTGCCAGTTTAAAATATTTATTGTGGGTCACCATTGCCCAGCTAAGAACACTCATGATATTGATACAAAACACAAAACAAAACAGAAAATTTTAGAAAATAAACTGTCTGTTACGGCATGGCATGGCGCAGATGGCAAAAGAGGGACGGTCCATGGGACAGCTCCAACAAAAGGTCTTTATTAATAAACAGGACTGAGCACAAAGAGAGAGAGAGAAAAAAAAAAAAAAAAAAAAAAAGGGACTGTGAGAGGTCAAAAACAAACTGGAGAAATGAACAACTCACTAAAGAAACCAAACTGTAAACACAAAAAAGGGCTAAACAGGAATCTGGACTAGGAACCCAACCACAGCTATTAACGCAGCATAACAATAACTGACCAAAGAACAGAACCAGAACAGGCATTTAAATGCACAGCTAATGAGACACAATGCAGGACAGGTGAGAATCATATCCAAATTAACAAATCATTAGGGGCAATAAGGAACAGGTGGGGTGTTAACAATTAATAGACATTAGAGACTATGAAACATTAACAAACACTGAAGGCTATCAACACTAGGAGAAATCAAGAAGCACAAGTAAAACAGAACAGACAAGGCACGGGCAGAGTAACCATATACAAGACATATATTAACTACAATGACACTGGGGATAAAATAAAACCAAAAAGTGACACCAAGATGAAACAGACCTCAGGTCAATCTTGAACTTGTGACGTGTTTGCTTATGAGTCACACACTAATCTCATAGAGCTATGCAACAGAATGGGGAATTGGAAAACTCACCAGGGGAGCACCAAACAGGATGGCTAGTGGGAACTGCTGGCCATGCAGGGGAAAGACACCTGGTACAGGGCCGGATAGGCACCGACCCTGACAGTCGTAAACAGGCTTTTGAATTTGCAGTAGTCGTACAATATTACAAAGATGCTGTTTGGTTTGTAAATGAGGATCAGAAAGCAGGGTTAGCCAGTCCCTGGATCAATTGGAGTTAAGGGCCTTACTCAAGGAGCCTTACTATTGCGATAACCTTGGGATTTAAGCTGGTGACCTTCTGCTGAGGTGGAGTCCCAGCCCACAGAATTACCCACCACTTGTTTGCCCTGACATCAACAAAAATATGAAGAATTCCACAATAAAATCAATGGGGTATGCTACTTACTAAATTATATTTACCCAGAAAAACTGTATTTCAGTTGTTATTAAGTTGCAGTTTGGAAATGGGAGCATTTTACAGTATTTTATTATATTGTAAAAGTTAAATAAAATAATAAACTTTAATAGATACTGAATTATTTACCCAAGTAATGCTAATATTTTAATTAAAATAAAGTACATCGTTTTCCATAATAAGCATGTGTAAATATAAAATGGTGCTTCTCATGAGAGCATTTCCTTAAGGCACGACATATGAACATGACATATGCTGTACCTGTAACTCAAGATGGCAAACTACTGGAATTTTTTTTCTTCATCTGGGAGGAGCACATTCTATTCCAGGTTTACAGTTTATTGTCCATATTACAATATCATCCCACAAGTGTCATGTCCAGCCCTGCCCTACCAGTCTGTTCCCGGTGTTTCCCACAGGTGGGGCTGCTAATCAGCTATGCCTGTCGCTCATTGTTGTTACCTCGTGTTCCTGCCTCTTGTTAATCAGCCACAGGTGCCCCTCGTTCATTTCATAGGTGTTCTAATGTATAAAAGTTCGCCAGTCCTGTGTTTTTCTGCTGGTCGTTGACGTTTGTAGCCTGGCAGTGTCTGTGTCCCCTGTGCCAGTCAATAATAAAGTCCCCACATGGGGTTTTATCCTTACTAAACTGTTCTGGTCCTGGGCTATGTCCATTCTACCTGCGTCATGCCTCATCGTCAGACCCGGCAGTGTGACACAAGATCCTTCTGAAATGTCCCTCCTGCAATAGTCTTGGACCTACAGACTACAATCACTGAAATGGCAACAATTCAAAACGACAAAGCAATTTCATATGCATATTTTAAGCACGGCAGACTTTTTTACGTCTATTTTAAATTAATTGTATATACCATATTTCCTAATACTTGATCTACTGGTGGCTTCTAAACTCCTCTTCCTCTCTAAAGTTATACTAAATTAAATTATGTACCGAAATTAAAATGTAGTACATCATATTGTTCAATCATTAATCCGTAGCAAAGAAGTTGTGTGTGTGTGTGTGGGGGAGGTGACGTGGTTACTTAAGGAATGCCATCTAAAATTATGAAGAACAGTACACGTGTAAGGCTTTAAAAAGAGAGAATATATTTCATGTGCCAGTAATTTTTTTTAAATAATCTTAACATGTATCAGTCTCCCCACCTGTTTTCACTTTCAGTATCCATTAGAATGTATAACTAACAATCAATTAATAATTCAGCATTTACCTAGTGAGTTTATAACCCTATCAGGTATAGGATATGGACTTTTGAGTGCCTCTCAGCTGCAGCCATTCAGTTTTTATTTTATGTGGTACTGTATTTCATTAATCATCATGGTTGTTATCCCTCAGGCTTGTAATTTATATTAAGTTTTCTATCTTTCCTTTTGTCGATTCAGTTTGATAGGAATGAAGTGTTCAGTTGTGTTATATTGATAACACATTTCAAATTAAAATGAAATTACCTGTGACTGCAATTTAATGAATGTTTCATCTAATGCAGCATTTCTGTCATTTCATTAAATTTCAGATATTATGAGCTCTTTTGACATCTTTATGGGTCAGGGCAACCAGGGCTCAGAGAGACAATAGGGCTTATTGTTATAAATCATATCACCTGAAGAGCAAAGAACAATTAGATTGTTAAGGAAATAGAACAGAGGGGTAGACATAGAATAGCTAGCCACTAAAGGTTTTAAATGTAAGAACAGCCAGAGGTGGAACCATTTAAATTTTTAGATAATTTAAGGTTAGGACAATCAAAATGATGTGGCATGTGCAAAGAATATTTTGTAACTATCTATGTGCAAATGACAAGATCATGTTGTACATTATCTCTGTCATGTTTAGGCATGCTGAATGACAATCCCAATGCGGCTTGGTGACGAAGGAGAATTTTATTATAAACAAAAACTAATCCAAGGCTAAAGCAAACATGTACATACATCTACAACAACAAGCACTAACAGGAAACACAACGATGACCGACCAAGAAACAGGGCAAAGATAGGCACGTATATACACGAGCAACCAGGTTAGATAAGGCACAGGTGTGGGCCAATTACAGACAGTTGAAAATAACACAATCAATGCAACACTATGCACTAGGGCTACACTGGAGATATTAGGAACAAAGGTGAAACAGGACAGAGTTACAAAACTAGTTACAAACAGGGATAACTAACAAAGGTACAAAAACAAGGATCCATACAGACACACAAGAAAACTAATTAATTAGTTAACAAGGTTATACAAAAACAGAATCTAGGGGCACAAAACACAAAATGTCTAACGACCCACGATGGTAGGAGATGCTCAATTACCAACAGACTACTTAGCAGCCATGCGGTGGCTCAGGGCCCAAAGAGAAATCAATGCAAACTAAGAAAAGTGCCAAAACACAGAGGAATGAACAGGATGGCCAGCAACACCCCCTGGCCACATGGGAGAACAACAGATAGAACAGAACAAGGCAGGGACTGATCCTGATAAACTCCTTCCATGTTGTGACTGCTACATAGTACTTTATACCTAGTATAGCATCTTCAATTCCTGTATAAATTAATTCCCAAGTTAGACTGTAAATAGGTGCTTTTCGTTTGGATGATGGCATTATATATAGATTTCATTACTAAATTCTGAGGTTTACCAAACTAATGTTGAGTATGATTAATATATGAAAGTACAGCATCTCATGATGATAGTGCAACACAAATTTAATGTGAAATAACTGATAATACTACAATATGATTATTTTATTACATTATGATTTTATGAATCTCAGAATTGTAACAATCTGTAATCACAGGTCATGCTATACAAACCCATACTGCCCTAATCAATTTATTGCCGGTGCTCGAGAAATTACATCATTGATGTTCTTCAATCAAAATATACCATATACTGAATGACCCACCTATCCATTTTCTGTCACTGTTTGTCCTATTCAGGGTCACAGGGGGTTCAGAGCCTATAGGTGCGAAACAGGGAACATCCAGGATGACCCACCTACCCATACCTCTTTATACGTGGTACAATTGGGTAACTCCAGTTAACCTCAGCATGTTGTTGAACTGTGGGGGGGAAACCAAAGTATGCAGAAGAAAGACCACAAGATGAACATGCAGACTCCACACCCATGGAGCCATAGCAGAGACTCAAACCCTGGTCCCAGAGGTGTGAGGCAACAGTGCTAACCACCGTGCTGCCCTATACTGAGTGATTGCAATATGTAATGTTTGAGATATGTTTCATATATCTACAGGAGGAACATTAATATTATTGACAATACTGGACTGAGCAATATAAATGCTTAATTTTTAGTATACACTAGTATACCATTTTCAAAATGGGTAGCACTCTTGCTTCACAACTCCAGGGTTGAAGGTTTGCATCTCTCTTGTTTTGTGTGTGTGGAATTTTCTTGTTCTCCCCATGTTGTGCAGGTTTTCTCCTGCAGTCAAAGAAATGCATTTAGTCGGTGGCTCTAAATTGCCCATAATGTGTGGTTGTGTGAGTCTATGTTCCCTGCAACGGACTAGCATCCTATCCCGACCAGGTAAGTGGATAGAAGATGGATGGTTATATTCACACATAAAAGTGCACGTTAATGGAATGGTAACTAAACATGGAACGTATTTTATAGCTTATCATCTATCCAACGTATCTTCAGCAACATTTTGTCAGACCTGAGGAATGTCATAGTTCATTGAGTGCCATGTGACAGTATTATACACTATCACAGGGTAAAATACGTATCATATGGCATAACGAATTCTGTTGCAAGATACATACTGCACCATAAATTCACATATGCACTGATGTCGCTGACAAGCTGCAACAGGACTCAGAGAGGCTGAGGAACACATATTACATACGTCCTGACATTCAGCAAGTCATTCTGCTTATTATGATTGAAGTCTCCCTTTACCTTCTCAGCAGCCAGGGTGAATTAAAATTTCAGATCCCTTTCATGTGTTAATCATGTAAAAAGATCACATGAAGCTACAGACACCCTTCTTCAGTCAGTGTCCGCATGCGCTCAGGCTGCTTTTACGACAGTTGAGTTGCATTTAGAAGCTGCTGTACAACACTGTGTAACAGTATCATAATTATGTGTGTGTTCTCTATATCTCTTCACCAGATTGATAATGCAACACAATGAGGATCACACTAGAGCCTATATGTGCTCTGTATATGAAAGGAGCCTATCCCTGGCAGCACAGGGCATATATATAAACACACACACACACACACATATATATATATATAGATATACATGTACATATATCTTGCATTTGCTTGGCATCCTCTTTAGGGTATACCCCAGTCTTATGAACTATGCTGCCAAGGACAGGTTCTGTTTTTATATGGAGCATTTATAGGCTTGAGTGTGATCATCATTGTGTTGCATTAGCATCATTACCAATCTGGTGAGGAGATACAGACATGGGTGTCGTTAGGTAGCTATAGCCCTGAGTATTTTAAGCCTAGCCCCAATCTTCCTTCAAAAAAAAAGTCAAGCCCCAGGTAAACTTGACATAGCCCCTGATCTTTTCAATAGCTAGAAACTCCCCTGGATACAAAAAACAGAATTAAAATACTAGGTACACTACTTTGTAGCATCTGGTGTTAGCTGGGTCCTTAGAGCTGTGAGTGGAAATGAGCTAATGTTCCTCTTCTCTGAGCAAAATACATAGAAAAATGATGCCTGCAGAGTGAAAACAAGCAGGTAGTTGATATACATTTGAGGGAGTCCTTGTGGAATCTTATACTGACAGGCATAATGACAGAAATATTTGTTAATTCCACAAAAAAGGGAAGAAATCAGGATAAGAAATGACTGTGGGGTTTAATGATATACCGTAGGCATGGAAATTCTTTTCTTTGCCTGGCCTTCATTCATATGTAAAAACATCATATTACTGAAACGGATGCTAACTTCATCTGGTAGCTAATGGAGGAAGAGAGATACGAGCATTTCAGGGGATGAAATGCAACATGTGTAGCAGCAGTTCGGGTGAGCCGGGGAAGAAATTTAACAGTCTTAGTTTTGTTTTCATTTAGTTGTGCTCATTTAGGAAACAACGTTTATATAATTCTTCTAGCGTTAAATGAATAATTATGTCCGCGTAAGAATTCATTGTTTCTGTAAAATAACGGAAAAAGTTAAATTACCCCTATTGTTTTTATATACTTTCCCAGTTCTACTCGTTATTCCAGTGTATTGTATTGTTTATTGTGCTAGGTGTCCGACAGCCCGGATTCCCTCGCTAATTCAGCTACTCGGGTGAATAGCGGAGCTTCGTAGTACTACTATAGGATGGCGGCCAATAGGATGGCGGCGGGGCGGGGAGAAACCTGCTATGAGGCTCCAGTACTGCGGGTGCTGGAGACTTTGGTAGCACGGACAATAAGCGTTCGGTCCACATACTTTGGTCAATGGATTATACGTTTTCCCTTCAAGTGCAACATCAGCTGACGGTATTTCCAAACCATTTATTCCAGGGATACAGTTTGGAGTGGCAGGTACTTATATATTAATTATTTGTGCGTGTCGATAATGTTAACATTGCATACATGTCCTTTGTGTGGCTTTTGACTAAAGTAATCCCCTCTCAAACTCTGAACTCTCACAAGCATTATATGGTTTGTGGAGAAGTGACATTGGTAATAGAGAGTATGAAGTTTTTTTTTTTTATGTGCGTATAGACTTTGATTTTTAATGGCAGAATATGTAGAAGAAATTTTAGGCAGCACAGTTTTTGGGTTCTCCGTTGAACAGTGTAGCAACGAGTGGATTTGGAAGACGACAGTAAATGCTTTATTTGACAGCGGTTTGTACGGCAGTTAATTCGTATTACAAAGGTCGCCGCGATTTCTTCACAAATGAGGTTTGTGGCAACATAGTCAGGTTTGTTTACATAACATGTTGTGCAAATCACTCTTAAAAATAGCGTTAAAATCATTACAGGAAAGAATATGTGTGTTGTTGGTGCGGGGATGATGCCAGCAGGCGGAAAATATTTGTCAATGTGTACACTCTGCTGACAGCAAACTGATTACTTTAACTGCGCTGCTTGAAGTTTGGAGAAACGATTGATAGCATTTGAGGAATTATTTATGTGGGGAACAAACACGGTTTTTGAAGTGCTGTAACATTAAATATATTTTTTGACATTTGCGCCTTTGGTTGGACTAAGCTCAGGATGATGTGTGAGGGTACAGTGCGCTCTGCTTTGCAACCAGCTACACTTGTTTTGTTGGGAAATACATTTATTAGTTTAAACATTTTTGCACAAGTTCTAGATTACACATTTAAAAGATGCAAGCACATTATTTTTTTTCATTATTCAAGATTAAATATGTTCATGACACGTAGTTGTTTACTGACCTTTAATAAATAATGGCAGTGTAAATGTATTATATGGTAATTAATCAACCGGTAGAGACTTAAAATAATCCCTTGTGATTTTGCCTCCATTCTTTGCACTAGGTGAAATACGGCAACACTTATAAACGTCCTATAATGCACAATGGTTATGACCAATAAAGGATTTATAAAGGTAATTCGGACATCAATCGGAAATGTTTTCTGCATATTGATTAGAACTCATTTAAAGTTTTATTATTTTTCTATCCCAAGTTGTAATGGATTGTCTTTGCTGGATTTTCTTCACATTGCACTGTAATAAAATTTAAATTGTTCCCTTGGTCTGCATAGTTATACATCATGCATCAGGCATATATATTCCCTGTCACATGCTATTAATTATCTGAATGTGGCTTTGCGAATGTGTATAACCGTCTGCAACGTCCTTAACTGACTTTTTCATTATTCAATAGTGTGAACGTGAGCCCCATATCAATTCGTTGTATAGATAATCTACAGTGAGGCCACATTTCGTAGTTTACTCTCCTGAATCATATCGTGGGGCAGTGTTTGCCGTTTTGCAGCTGTTCATTTTATGCCTGTAAGCTACTCTTTGTGTTTGGGAGCCAGTAGTTCTACAATCAAAAGACAGAAGAATTATTTCACTTGAAAGAGAAGTTGTTCCCAGGTTGAGAAATCTTTACAGACTGGTGCTGGGAAGTTTTGGATCTGAAACAGCACATTTAACATTGTAATTTTGGATTATCATGAGCGGATTGCTGTATATTGCAACAGAAGAGGTTTGCTTTGTAATTATGAAGTTATTGATGTTTTGAACATAGTGTTCATACACATTTGAAATTATAAAATCATATTTTGTATTTTTCAAGTTAATAGTGCTGTGGTAGATTTTTTCAGTGTTTGGCTAAATAAATGACTTGTATTGTATTGTAACCCGTGTTATATTTCAAATATAACTGTAATTGGGGAGGTTGAATATTTTTCATTTGCTCATGAGAATAACAGACAGTAGTTAATATGAAAGTTGATGCTGATCTGGGACAATTTCCAATTAGGCCATGTTCTTTTTATGGTAGTAGTAATTTGGAATGTTCAATTGTACTCCAAATATTGCAGAAAACGGTCAGCATTGTTTGTGTTTCCTATTTATGCTTAATTGCAGAATGTATATACTTTTTTGCCATCCTAGTAGTTAATGTAAACCAAAATAGGACTTGGGGAATCTCTTGGATTATTATTTATGTTTCTGTCATTGATGTCAGATGGCTTATTTTATTCAAAATACTTTCCTCTGCCCTGGGCAACATGTTTTATTGAATGAATGAATTTTTTTGCACTCCTTTACCTTGATACGCTTTATCATCAGAGCTTAAGGAGTCAGGTTTCTCCTTGGCACAGGTTATCTTGCAGCCCAAACCACAAGGTGGCTCATTGTTCTATCAGTTCACTCACATCATTACTGTAACCTGGGCCAGTTCCATTTTTAATACTGCAATCTGTGCTTTTGGCTTCACCTGCCTCTTTAGTTTTTAAACAAACACATTTCACATGTTATTTAATGTTATCTTTGATGATGAAAATTATGTTCTTGTGACATATAAAACACTATGTGCTTTTTACTATAATTTTAATACATTTTTAGGAACTTCTGGAGTATATTAATGTTAATTGAAAAACAAAAGAATGAACTTATGTTGTTACGAATGTGAAATTATTTTCTACTTAGTTTTTTGAATGCTTTAACCTGCACTTCTTGTGAGTATTGCTGCGACTGGAATGGTGACAAGCTTTAAGCTTCCAGAAAAGAGTTGCACAATATTTTTTCATTTGTTTCCAGAAGACAAATGGGCTATGGCGACCTTTCAACACAAGGCTCATTAGAATACATTCATATGAGCCATAGGACCAAAATGTACTCAGGACCAGCAGTAAATCTGCCGGTGCATGCTAGCCCCACTTGCAGGCAGTAGTTGCCTCTGTCCCATAACTGTGACCTATATATAACACCTAATAGACACCAAGCTGTTTATGATAATTTGAGATATTATAGCTAGCTATTGTGACTGCATCATATTGAATATATTACATTCTACTATTTTTTTTCGATTAGTCGGTGACATGAAATTAGCTTCTGTTATTTTTAATTGTCGTTGAGTTCTTTTAATCTTTTTGTCTCTGCTCTTACTGTTTTTATAGCTAAAGAAGGTAGGTTCTGTATTGACTGAAATATACAAAAATAATGACACAGTAATGACCATTATTGTAAGATACGGATGTATTTAATCCTCAGTTTTGCATCGGTTAAACATCCTTGAATATACATCACATCATCCTTGTATGTAAAATGATACACTATCTGACTTTTGTAGAAGTATATAGGACTTCGTTAGTTTTCGAATATACCATCTTGCCTGCCTTTGAAACATATATAGATGAGAGTAAAGCTCTGCGTTTGAGCATGGGCTCAGCCATTTATCTGATGCCCCTGGAGCATTTTTCAGAGTTTATAGCCTTGTTCAAGGGCCCAACACTGATGTGACTGTCCTGCTTACAGTACTTGTCAAATCCCTGAGGCGGACCTAGGAAAGCTTCACTGCTGTTCCCCCTCCCCCAAATGCCCCCAGCAAACTTCAACTGCCCAGTTTCACATTATCTGGGATAGTGCATGCTTGTGTTACCTAATGGGTTCAAACCCATGACACTCCAATCACAGGCACAGAGCCCCAACCCGTGGAGCTACACACTGCCACTGTTGTACCCCTGCTGGTAAATGCACCATCTGTCATGGCAAGGGTTTAGTAAATATGAAAATGATCATTTTTTCCCTTGTGTCTTAAAGTGCAGTATTGTCAGCTGTCCTTTATCTTGTGGTGTGTATTTTTGAGGATGCCATATAGGAGAAGGACTTCTTGCACCACAGTTAATATTATTTGTGTTTCTGTTTTGGTTCTCTGATGCTAGTTGCATTAAAAAAGAAGTCCACCATGACTTAGTTTAAATAGTTTCGGTACAGAGTTGATCAGCGACAACCTTTTTTATTTTTTTTATTATATTAATTGTGTTGGTTATACTTTACATGGAAGGTGTGGTTTTGAATACGAGTAAATCTGCAATTTGCTGATTTCATGCGTGTGTTATTTTAGTAATCAATGAGCTGGTTTGCATAGGCTCGTCACTCACCTTGTATTTATTGACCTTACATTGAATAAATGGGATGGAAGCATGGTTGGATGGATGGATGTGCTGGCTGCCTTTTTTTACACAACTTGCAGTGCAGCTGCTTTTAAAGATACTGCATAGTGTGTTACTCTGGAATAGGATTTGGTAGAGATGATATAACATTCAGTTTTCATCGAAACCCAACTCATACCTGCAGCTCATGTAGGTAGTCATTAGTAATTTCCTGAGGACAGTCACTGTAATTTAAATTATTAGGCGTATCAGTGTTATTGCCTCGACATGTGTTTAGCTACCAAAGTTAGTTACTTGCAAATGACGGTGAAGTTGTAGTCCCAATGTGCATGTTGCATAACTTGAAGTCTTTTTGTAACTCTGTCCCCACTCTGCTTCCCACTGTAAAGGTGCCATGTTTTAATGGCTGTTTTGGTGAGTAGGAAGCATCTGTATGGTGGTAATTTCTGTCTGAATGCTTTATAAGTATTGCACAGCTTGTTTTGCTTGCACTACAGTAGTAAGATAACAAGGATCCCTTTTTCATTGTCTTTTCAGATAAGCTATTGTACTTGGCTCCCATCTTCTGGGACTGTCACTGGCAATTTGCTTACGAGCATTGTCTGACTATCTGAGTGCATGCATTCTTGAAAAAAAAAAGTGTTATCCATTGAAGTCTTCCAGTAATTGATTATTGATTGCTGACCAGCAGCAGGTGCTTTCCATCCCCATCCCCAATGCTTGTCAAAGCGTTTTGGCATGGTGAGTCTCACTGCTTTGTTTCTGTTTTGTGCAACCAACCAAAACTGAGGGACATCTCTCCCTTATAGCCAAATTAGTATGTGGAGTTTTCATTTGCTTAGATTATGTCTCTTGGTTCACAGGGAATGGAAGGGACACTCTTGCTATGTGGAGGTGTGCATTTACTGGTTGATCTACTCAGATGTACCTTAAAATAAAAGTATATTTTAACAAATGCCATGATGAATTTAGTTTGCCTCACACTGCTTGCAATTTGTCATCTCATACTTGTGTCAGTCCCTAAGTTGTTGCCTTCAGTTACATTTTAAGGATTTTGAGACCAGAGTTTACCATTTAGTGCCAGTAGTTTTTGTATTTGAAGCACATTGTTGAAATGTCTTTTTGTAGTATTCAATTTTTTCATCTTTTATAAGTATAAAATTGAGTAGTTAAGCAGTTAGTTAGTTGGTATGGTTTTTGTCATCTGTGGTATTTCAAACAGGAAAACAGAAGCCAAGGAAATGGAAATTTAGTTTTAAATATTACATTTAACAAATATTTTAGCTTATTATTTGGCAGGGTGTGTTGCGCAGTGTTGCAGCATATTGATGAGATAGTTGTTCAAGGTTTCCGTTTCTCTATGACCTTAGGAAAAAAAATTTATGAGTGTGAAAATTAACTGGTGACCCTTAGTTTGAAATTAGTTTGCAACAACTAATCACTAATGTCAATAATAATCCGTAATAAAAATAACTGACAAACAAATTTGGTCAGCAACTGGTTGCATTTTTGTGGTTTGCTGTGTAAGGAGCATATAATGACATCATCACTTACCAACATTAATGTTACTTTGTTACAGTGTTAAGTACAATAATTAGAAAGCTACATATGGCAGAGACAGCAGGTTTGTCTGTGCAGGAAACAGTGATGCTATTGAGTTTTGAGTGTTTCTCTTGAGAAATATTATTTTCAAACATTATCACTTTAAGTACAATTTAAATAGTTTAATACTCTACACTGTGTAAAGTTTGTATTATAACTGTAACTTAAAATACCTCTGGATGTTTTAAATGAGCATTTGCAGTGTTCTTTAAATTCTGTGTTTTGGCCCAGCTAACTGATTAGTTGATCGCCTGATCACATGATCATTAAATTACCAAAATAATCTTTTTTTCCAGCCCTAGTTCCAGGACTATTATTCTTTCAAGTAAAAAGAATTTCCCTCTGGCATCATCAACAAAAAAAAACTTACGCATTCATTAAACGAAAAATTTTGAAACCAGTCATGTATTATTAAGTCTTTAGCATTTAATAAACAGTTTGTGTACCGGCAGTAGGAAGTTGACCACAGTTTGTAATGTTTTTCTTCCCAGCAGGGACACTAATAAAGATTTAATTATGGATATAGCAAGCAACTTGGTTGAGGCATTTGCAGAATGACCCCTTTTTCTTACCATACTTGACCATACCTGATGCTGTACCGGTATGACTCTTTGGGGTGAATATGTTTCAGCCAGTGATTTTATTAATTTATCATTTGGTGCAGTCATTGTATTTTGCTACAAATTCCCTGTCTGTAAAATATACTGATACTTGCAACAGCATAGGATTTTCCCCTAGCCCTTTTTAGAAGAAGTAAAGCAATTATCAAACAATTGCTTCAAAAAAAGCCTACAAGTTATCTGCAACTGGAACAGCAAGCACTGTATATCTGCTTTCTTTGTCCTTATGCTATAAGAAATTGAATATTTTAGATCTAAATTGGGAGAATGAAGGAATCTAATTTTCAAGGACTGACTTATTAACAAGAAAACCAGTGTCATCTATTAACAACAAACACTGTATGTTGTACAGACTGAAAACATGTATTGGCAGAAATTTGCTATTGAAACAAAATTTAACCATTAGCATGAAAATCTCTAAAACCTTTTCCCACTGTTGGTGTAAACAAATTTTTATTCGAAAATGTACAGATTTCGATGTACCAGTTGGAGGACTCTTTAGCTGTTAATCCAAATTCATTGGCGTAGTGGAAAGAATTAATGTTGCATGAGGAAGACAAATGACCATGTCAAAATAGGTAGAAGTAGAGCAGGTATTTAAACTGGAATGATTCTAAACATTGCACATCTAGAACAATCCTAATTTTTAACTCCATTAATCTTGTTAGGAAAAAATGTAATTAATGTGAATCAACTTATAAGAAATAACATGATACAAACTAACCTTTTTTTCATTATATTGATGCTGTTGAATTTTTAAAGGATTCAACTTAATATCTTGAAGTAATGCACCTTAATATTCCTGCATGACAGCTTTCATATAACTGTTTATTTTTATATTTAACCAAACTGTAGATGGGGCTTTCCAAGATGATGTTTACATCGAGGGTATTTAATGACAATTATTAAACACAAGTCAATCAAATGTTATTCTGACATATACCACCATATTTTGACTGCATTTTCAAAAGCAGCCATTCCAATATTTTGAAATCTTAGAGATAAAATTTGTGAAGTGGGTGGGGCAAATTGTACTATGGGTGACCCCCTCCTGCGCTTTTTTTTTTGGCCCAGAATTCAAAATACCGTGGGTACCTAAAACAATGTCTTATAATGTATTACTGTAATACCACCCAAGGCACATCGTGTTTGTCTGTAGTGGGAAACCTAATGCTGGTAGAAAGGCAGCTCTATTCTTCGACTTTGCATGCATTGGAACTACATAGTGGGAAGGTTGTCACTTTTGTACCTCTGCACTGCAAATATTGGGGGATTAATTAGTGAATCTATTTGCATTATTTTATTGGCCAAGGGAGGAATTGCCAAGACATTACGCACACAGCAGGACCCCCAAGTAGCAGTTGAGCAGTTATTTTTCAGTGGTGCCTTGAAAACAGGTGCCGAGCCCTGCAGACTGAGAAGTGGGCTGATCTGCAGGGACCGAGCCGCTCAATGCAAAGAGCAGATGCTTTTATTTGGACAGTGTTTCCCTTAGGAATGGAAAAGACTGAACCATCAAAAGAGAGAGGGCTTTGCACTTTAGGTGCTTCAGAGTGTTTGTAAAGCACAATGCCTTTTGGTAGGAAAAAGCCCATTATCTTGCTGTTTGTTATCTATATAAAATGTAACATTCATGAAGTACCCTTACCTGCTTTACATTGATTAAAAATGCCTGATTAAAATAAAAATGCAGTTCATTCTAAATGTCTGCCGTGTATCACACATTTAAGATTTTCTCCAAATAAACCTCATCTTACCTATACACTCATCACATTGAGGACAGCCCTTAAAGTTCTGTAAAAGGTAAAAATGTGAATTTTATTCACACTGTCATCCAGAATTTGTCCTTCAAAACGCATGTTTTTTATCGAATTTAGGCAATTACACAATGCAATAAAAGTTAAAAGGAAAAAAAAATCAGTTAGCAGACGGATAATTAGTGTCTTTTTAGTTGTATTTTGTATTGGTATCCCTAATCAGAAGTCTCTCTTGCTTTTCCAAAGAATAAAATGAAGTTTATAATCAAAACCAAATAATTAATTTGGGATATAAATACAAGCCCTGACTACCCTGTTTGCACTAAGTTACTCCCTTCTGCAGAAATGCATAGGGAGGGAACAAAGAGAGAATTGCAATATGTTGCTCTGCTTCTTGATAGCTGTGCATTAGCTTGTGAGTAAGTCAGTTATTATTCTGTTTTTTTTTCCAGGATCTGGACTCTACTTACTTATGACCACTAGTGTGGGGGTGAATTGATTTACCCCCTCATATAGGGAATGTCATGAACTCACAGCCCATAAACAGACAACAGTTCTGCCTTTATCCAGGTCCATTTGAGTAGGGGAACTGGAAAATATATGTAGCATATATGAAGGTTTGTGGTGGTGGTGGGCATCTAAAATTTATGTGGCCCTGATGAGAAGATCCTTTGTTACACAGACAACCAGTAAGGAAAGACAGGGTTTTTCAGTTTGTGAGGTAAAGAATAGAATCCTATATTGCAGTTATACTTACCTATGCACTGTTGTGGTGAATTATCTTTATTGAGCCTAGGTGCTCTCCCAAGACATCCATGAAGATCGGATATCAGCCTTGTCATTGAAATGCAAGGGGAAGTAATAAAAGATTAGGGGAAGATTACTTGATGAGGATCTGCTGGAGTTTAGGTGTCATGTTGTGAGAGCTGTTTTTCCTGTTCACCTTATCATTTTAGAGTTTGTAATTATGTGGTTCAATCACTCCCTCTACGTTTTGTTCATACACCTTCAGGTAGCTTAAATTTAAAGCAATTTTAATGATTTATCATAAGGCAAAAATTAAAACCCAAGATCTGTCTGTTGCTGTGTTGTGTAGGTCAGTGTTTCCTCGCAGCTTCCTGCCAGAAAGGAGGAAAGGAGCAAAAACGTGGACTTGGGTCTTGGGGTCCTCGAGTACCAGGTTGGGAAACACTGGTGTAGGTAGTTAACTTGCTATAATTTTCCAGGAGTAGTTTGAAAGTGGAAAGCGTCACATTTCTTTCTGCTCTGATGCTTCTGTTTACTTTTCCCACACGTTTGATCAAACGTACGCTAGCTATTTAAGCTGCCTTTAAGCTGCTGGGTATCTGCCGATCTGTGGCTGCAACATCCACATAAGCCCACAAAGCAGGTATTCACTTATCCTCTGGTTTCCATCCCTGAACCAAACTTACCCCTTTTGCCCTCTGACAGCTGCCACCAGAAATAAGCATTCATTCTTTGATGTAAAAACATGGTCTCTATCAGTACACTTTTTGTCTTATCCTTTCAGTCTGAACAGCAAATGTGAATATTTTTTTTCCTTTCTCCCAAGCATATGTAAATTCACATTTGAATATGTTTTAGTATATGTGTGAATATATTTTAAAATATTTATTTACAGGTTATGAATGTACAAGTGCAGTATGTGCATTACAGATAAGTAACAAAGGTCATAGAGATGCAACCAGACAAGGTAGGAACATTCATTGAATCCTTACTCAGTGTAGTGCAGTGGAGGATAGCTGACCTAAAAATTTTATTGTAATATACGTAAATTTTCTTATTAGATTGTAATAATGTAATGGGCATCATTATGTCCTGACTGGGTAAACTGAAATTCCTGTCCATAGTCCCATACTAGGCCATTCTGTGCTCCCTGGACTGAAGCCAAGTTTTGCTCCCTCTCTGGGAACCTACCAAGGTTGCAGAGACAGGTTTTATAAGGGGCTTCCCTGGATGAAGCCTCATTGCCTTAACCTCGCTTGGCTGCAGCTCTGAGGGTGAGGGTGGGGGTGGGGGGTGTTTGGGTTTCTTGCGTGTCTCGTCCCCACTGTTCAACACTCGTAACTCAATTCTCATTAATGGACTGCTAATGAATTCAGGTGAGGTGCAGTATTTACACAGGAATAGTTTTAGGCATAACAAAAATAAAGGATGCGTGGTAGAAGTTTAATGATTGTGTTAAATTTTGTTATTCCATTTGTAGCATCAAATGTAATGTTTTTATGACGTTAGCCATTTCACTTCTGTTGCACCAAACATTTCTCAGTATTGGAGAACAAAATGGATGTTCTGTAAAAAATTTCCATCGTATTCCCTCCAAAATGATCAAGTTCTTGGCATAACATGTTGAGCTAAATTGTTATACTTTAAAGTATTCAGTATTCTGACTGAAGAATGTGGAGAATCACAGTTCATGAAGTTTCAACAGCAAAGCATCTATCCATTTTCTGTAATTGCTCATCCTGTCCAGGATCATGGTGGGTCCAGAGCCAATGGGCATAAAGCAGGGTGCAACCCTGTATGGGGTGCCAACCCATTGCAGGGCACATGCATACGTACACACCATTCATACCTATGGGCAATTTGGACTGGGGGTGGGGGGGAGAGGGAGAACTAGAGTACCTGATGATGACGACAACACAGGGAGAACATGCAAACTCCACACACATGGAGCCATGGTGGTAATTCGAATGCTGGTTCTAGAGGTATAAGGTAACAGTGCTAACCACTGCGCCATCATGTCACCCTCAACAGCAACACACCTTTATTTAATTTTGAAAAATAATCTACGTGCTCTAGTTTAGAACTCTAGCTTTCTTCTTTCATATCGTAGCACCACAATGTTTCTTCATAGCTTGAAAAAAAAATCTAATAATAATAATTTATTAAATCAACAATTAATTAAAAAACAAACAAAACTTATTCTTTTCAGATATTCAGTAATGTAGCAGTGTTTCTAATAGCCCAAACATTTCATGAAAGTAACTGTAACAAAAATAAAATGTTGCCATTTTTAAGGCTCTTGTGCTGGGAGTGGCATTTATTTGACTGTGGATGACATAGGATGAAGGGGTGGCACGGTGGTGCAGTGGTTAGCACTGTTGCCTCACACCTCTGGGATCGGGGTTCACGTCTGCGCCCAGGTTCCATG
>JAAGVU020000040.1:14375961-14408444 GCA_011763525.2 Mormyrus iriodes | reverse complement strand
TATAGTTTTGATGTTTTTATAATTATTCTAAAATGTTGAAAATAATACAAATAAACCTTTCTATGGGTAGGTGTGTCTAAACTTTTGACTGGTAGCGTGTGTGTGTGTGTGTGTGTGTGTGTGTGTGTGTGTGTGTGTGTGTGTACATAAAGAATATGTCAAAGGCAGCTGTATTTTATGGTCAATGCTTCACAACAAGAAATGTCTGGTCTAGGTAATTCAGTCTCAGTATATCAATGAAAAATAAAAGAAAAAATAACTAAAAAGAAACAACTGAAGAATCTGCAATATTGCCTGGCTGTTGGTATAATAGTGCATTATTTAATTGTAAGATGTTATAGCACTGGCTTGTACACTCAGTATGTCCTTTTCAGGCTGCATTTCATCTCAGTGACACAGTCTTTGTCTTGTTTACTCCCAGATGAAGTCTACAGACGAGGACCAGGGGCTGTTCACTGACAGCTACTGCAAGGTGTGCAGCGCCCAGCTCATCTCGGAGTCCCAGAGGGTGGCCCACTACGAGGTTAGAGCTCCACCTCCGTCAGGGGCTCCTCCACAACTGTCTCTCATGAGGGTCGTCACTAAAATGCTTGTTTTCCTGGTCTCTTTATAAGCCTACGGCATGAGGATTTTCTCATTTGCAATTTGGGCCACACTTAAAGTGTTCCTCAGTGTTGGTGTGAACTGAATATCAAGTCAAAAATTTTGGTAACTTTGGAAGGTTTTAAATTTTTTTTTATAGCTTGTCTTTTTGTACAGTACGTATAAACAGGGCTGTCACGATCATGATTTTTTTGTCATACAAATAATCGCGGTTAATGATTTGTCTTTTTTTTGTTCGTTTAATAACACTATTATCAAGTTAGCCTAATCACAGTTTAATAACATACATCTTATGAAGAAGAAGAGCTATTAATTAACACTGATCATTGTAACATATACATAAAAATTACATTTATGTTTGCCTTTTAGGGTTTGTAAACAAAGAAATGTACAAGGCAGATATGACAAATAAATAAGAAGTTAAACGCCTGAAGATAAGCAGTCGGTATTGGTGCTATCCAATCTGTACCACCTACCCAATTTTACCTTGCACATCTGCGCATGTGCAGCATTTTCGAACATATGTACATCACATTTTCTGGCTCTGCCCAATCCGATCATCCTCTCATTTTATGGGAAACTGATAAATTGATTGAGTTTAATCTTTAATTCATTGCATTCAGTATGAACGTGATAAACAACATGACATATTAATATGGACTGAATGGTTTTCTGTTGTCTGTCCATAGAAGGTAGTAATATGTCATGTCATGCAGTAATAGGAGGGTTTTGAATTTTCAAGGCTACTCCCCCCCAGAATAGCATTGCAGATCATGTCGCATGTCTGCGGCAGGCAGGATTTATGTCCTGGGATCTGTTTTAAGAATTAATCTGAGCCACTATTTTGGAAACCATTGTCATTTTTGGTCTTACTGCTTTTGGCATTGGAAGTAAGCATATCTAACTTCGGTGAGAGAACACAGTGACATATATAACAGTAGCATATACAACAGAGCTCAGTAATCCCAAAATGTGTGTGTGTGTGTGTATAGTATGAATAAGAACATATTCAAATTCATATTCAGCTGTATTGTGTTATTTTTGATTACTAATATGTTCTCTGTCTACTTATTGAATTCATTAATTCAGCTGTAGAAATGCCTTTATAGAGAATCACTTGAAGCAGCCTCTGTCAGTAAGTCTGAAGATGTTTTTGATACAGCAGAGTTACTGGTTCTCCTTGAGGAGCAAGATGAAATGCCTTGCAAAATACAGAGGCAATTTGTCTTTTCATATTTTGGGTGATGAGAGTTCATGGTACCATAAGAATGCTGGCAGACTGAGGCTGCGGATTCCTCATTAAGGATCGATTATTGCTTTTGATGTACCATACCTCAAAAGAAGAGATCATTCATGATGGTGCTGAAAGATTTCATAACGTTGAAATGAAAAATTGGGTTCTAAGATCTTTGAATTGCTTTGTTTCTTTTTTAAATGTATTATTTTTTTACATTTACTGTGTGCGTGTGTGTGTGTGTGTGTGGTCCAGGTATACCTTACGTTGTGGGGGCAAAATGTCCCCACAATTTGATAAAAATCTGTTATTTTGATTTTGAGGTGACCATTTTTTCAGTCCCCACAAGTGGGAATTCAGTTTTATAAAACTCTGTGACTACACTCAAAAACCTAAAAATGGCAAAAGACATTTTGTTTGGTTACTTATGGTGAAGGTTAGGGCTGGGCAGGGGTTGACATTGCTGGGATGGATTAGGGTTATACCCATAGAAAGGAATGGAGAGTCCCCATAAAGTTATGAGTACAGGTTTGTGTGTGTGTGTGTGTGTGTGTGTGTGTGGTTTCTCATGTTGAGACTATCAAAATCTTGAAGGACAAGAGGATGAAAGTCCTTGCCATTTTTCATTATTAATGGTTGTTTTTATCTTGTCAAATAGACATAAGGACAATTAAAACAAGGGGAATTGTAGAACAGAAAAATTCAAGAAATATTAGAGAAAGTGAGGGAACATTAAATAAAAATAAAATACAAGAAAAGAGAACAATCTTGCTGTTCCTTTATTTGTGCCTCTCCTCCTGTGAACTATGACAAACATGTACACTTGTTTAGCAGATACTGTTATCCAAAGTGATGTACGTTTTAAAATACAAGATCCACCAGCTCCTATAGCAATTTGGTTTAATGGCCTTGCTCAAGTCACTTTGCCAACCACAGCATTTGAACCAGCCACCTTCTGATCAAAGGCACACCATCCTAACCCACTGAGCCACATGTCATCCCTATATTAGTGGGAAAGTGGAATGCAGGTAATGTTAAACATTTCAGCTGTTTTTAGCCATTTAAGAAAGTGTGCGATTCCCCTTAGTGTCCAGTTATAAACTCCAGGTTTGACCGGTCTAAAATGTGGCTAAAATGTCTATCCATATGGAAGGAATTTATGCTTCTGTAGCCGTAACTACAAATCACATGAAGACAGCTCAGGACAGTCATCAGAAGTTGGCTTTCTAAGTCGCAATATGGTCTGTTTGTCACCATGAACCTCTTAGGTGCTAACAAAAGTGTGCTCAGTGCTCATTCAAAAGATTAACATAGTTAAATAAGACTTTATTAGCCTATATGACGTATAGATTAGATTATATTTGAACCAGTAAATATTTGAAATGGTTGAATGGTAATTTTCCGGTAGATACATGCAGTTATTATAAATAGGATGTGAGGACTTCTGCAAGAAAGCAGTCAATGCTTGGGACTGATACACGGCTCTTAAAATTATAGTGATATATATATATATATATATATATATATATATATATATAGTATTATAGTAAAGGAAGAGGAGTATTCTCACTATTTACTGTTCAAGTTACTGGAACAGAAACTCCCCACCCCCATACTTCTGGTTTTTGTTTGTGGATCAGCCAATCAAATGAATATGCAAATATCCAGCCTAGAGCTAACAGATAAAGTAATCTTCTGTCATTTTGCCCTCACTTTGCTGCCACATTATCCTTGCATATTGCAATTTAATTTTACCTCATTACCAGGTTACTGTTGCCGGGTGAATAAAAGTGCCAGTTGTGCAGTTTGTCTACAGTTCTAGCGTTGATTTTGTCTCCATTCTTGGTTAATGCCTGTCTGTTCCATATGGCAGTGCTGTTGTGCCTGCAGTTGGCACATAATGTGAGACATGATTCACACTTATTGTTTGCACTCGAAGAGATGATTGGGAGCCTACAGTATAATTACAACAGGACAGCTTGTGGTTTGCTTTCTCCAGCTTTTAGCAATGCTAGAATGTTGACTCTTTCAGCACTCAGTCAGGATAATGGCAGCAGATAGAGACAAAGGTGTTTGCATGTCTTGTTTTTAATTAAGGTCAGTGATAAATTAAAATTTATGATACTGATGAAATTCAATGTAGTTCAATGATTACATATTAAAAGGCTGCACAGTTTATGTTCACTTCTACTTAAATGCTAAAAAGTATGTGTGTGTAGGGGGGGTTCTTACACTCTCTGGATGAGACCACAATTTTTGTGTGGGATTTTGTTATCACACTAAGCGGATTATAATCAAATGAGCAAGTAAGTTTGTGTTAGCTTTAATCCGATGGACTGGAGAAAGTAGCTAAATAAGTGCCAAACTGTTAGCTATATTTCTGTGTGATTTTCAGCTTGGATAATTACTAACTTCTGACTGTCGTGTTAACTGATGATGTGTTGGGAGAGTGGATGTTTCATGAAAAAAATGCCGTGACTCATACTTGTATAAAAAGTGAAGATTAAATGAATTCAATAAATACATTTATTAGTCTGTCCTCTCTCGCTCTTTTCAGGCATCCAACATTTTCACTGATATAAAGATAAGAATATTTTAATCTAGTGTGATTTAAGATGGAAATATTCTATATAGTATCGCTGAATACTTTTATAATGTAGTGTAGAACAATTAAATAACAGTTGACATCAATGCGAGATTTTAGGACTTTTTGCTGGGGTTGAGAGTAGGCAAGTGCTGTTTTACAAATGCAAAATTACTCAACAAAGTTAAACAAATTTTTAATGCTTTAAAGTTAAAAAGTGAATACTTCAGCTGCAGGAATTTTGCAGAATTTTTTGGGTAGTTTCACAAAATCAGAATAAAATCCCATAACCTGAAATACTGAAAAGTACGCTCTATATTGCATTTTCTGGCTGGTACCTACATTTTGGTTTGTTAGGCTGACCTTCTCATAGGAAGTCTTGGCCGGTACCTCTGAAAAAGAGACATTTATTGAGTTGTGTTTGAAAAGCTGTGCTTACACTGTGAGGGCTGGCACTTAAAATTTCAATCAAGGCTTTATGCCAAACATTGAACCTTCAGTACTGAATAACAGAATATTCCCTGATGCTTCCTCTGACAGAATAATACCCTTTGCTTTGGCAGGCTATGTTAGTTATTGGAAACTTAAAGTATCACTGCAAGGTAGACTTTAATTGTAAATAAAGACCTTCTTTAGTTAGTTCATACTGAATGAGAAAACAAGTTAAACGATGCATGGACGGGGTTGACTCTGTGCTTGAATGGGTAGTTTTGTTAGTGTATTTTTTTGTGACTTTGTAACCTTCTTTAAATTCTCCCAACATCCAACCTTTTAATGTACAATAGCGTAAATTAAAAAAAGAACAAGAAAGGCAAACATTGTGACAGCACTGGAATAAGTGAATGTATCTCCTTGTGACTGCTCTTTTGCTACTGCCTGAATACATTTTCCGGATAACAGATAAAATATCTGTCAGCTGACAGATTCACTTAATCGCAGTGATTTGAGTCAAATGGCAAAGTGTCATTAACAGGGTGGTGGCCACAGGTACTCCTTAATTGTTCTACTAAATCTTTCTGTCACTTGTAATTTCCTGAGATATGTGGGAAATGACAGGAAAATATTTGTGCATTTTTCATCCCAAACTTAAATCTTATGCAAAAATTAAATCTTTCATTCTGTTTAAATAATTCGATTATTTTAATTTATTTAATTGGACGATGAAGGACAAAAAGAGAGAGAACCCATGCAGAAATGCGGAGAACAAATTGACAACTATGTGCAAACTCGACACCTACAGAGCGAGGCCAGAGTAGAACCTGTACCCTTGGAGGCATGATTTCACAATGATACCCACATATTGCAATATTGCAAGCAAAAAACCTATACTGAATATTAAAAAGAGTTATAACTTGTAAAGTGTAAACACGATGTAAATAATGATGCTGATCATTTATACTCCGTAAATTATTGCAAACTAATGATGACAAATAAAATGTAAATGGGAATGCTTGACTGAGCTAATAGTGTAGCTCTAATTAATCCCTTAAATTAAATTTAGGTGCTCATGGTACATATTTTGTAATGTGAAAAAGAGAACTGCAAGATATTAAGCATAATTGAAACGTTCCTGCTATAGGAACCCATAATACTACCTATACCTATTTTATATTGCCTTTCCCAAAAAATTTACATGCAGCAATTTTTTTCTCCCTAAATTTATGACTTCATGTTTTAAGTGAACTCATTATATTTACATTTACATGATTACATTTTTTAAACTTTAATTAGGAAAATCTATATGCATAAATTCCAATTTCTCATCTATATTGTTTTGCTAGCAGGCCCGGAGCCAGAAATAAATTTCGGGGTGGGGTGGGGTTACCCAGGGGTGGAAGCAAATTTCCAGGGGGGGTTTCAATTCGAAATTTTTGTAATGGCTGAGTGTCTGATCTGTAGCAAACAAATTTCAGTGGAAAGTTCAAACCAATTTACTATGTCGCCCATGTTTACTAGCTGTGTTTGTTTTTATTATTTTATGTGTGCATGTTCTCCTTGGGTTCGCACAGGTCTGTGGTTACTACCATATCCTTTTACAGTCCAGGAAGTGCAGTTAGTTAGACTGGCATTCCTAAATTCTATATAGTGTGTGTGAGTGGGTGTGATGGACTGGTGTCCCGTTCAGTGTGTCTCCTGCCTACGTACTCTGTGCTTCTTGAGATTGGCTCCACCATGAAAAATGGTTGGATGCAAGGATAGATCTTTGCATCCATTTTCCAAGTGCTTATCCTTGTCTTTTTTTCCTCAGTACAGTCCTTTTTTTATATAAATTTTGGTGTAATGTGCAGTGTTTCCAAGTTCATTCCAAGGATCATGGCCTTAGTGTGGTGGAGGAGTTTCTGAGCCGCATCAGCTGGAGCTCCTTGTGGAGTCTTGAACATTTTTGTTGGGAAAGAGTCAAATTACAATCCAACAAAGACTTCAATGAAAGATGTCAAACCAAAGTATCCTTCTCAGAATTCAGGTTAATGGGTCCCACTCCTGGAGCTAATCCTGGAAATGCTGTGCCTGGCCAAGCTCATCTTGAAAAAGTTGTGTGACATCATCTTGTGGGTTCACCACCCATGAGATGAACAATGGGCATCAGGTGGAGTCGGTATGAGTGGGAAGGACCCAGACAGATTTGACCTTGGCAATTGTCAACTGGCTTTGGGAACATAAATGTAAGAGTTGCCGGTGTGTGACTATGAGACTGCAGAAAGGAAAGTTATAACTATTTCTACAAATGTATCAAACCACGTAGTCTTCATTAAGAAAGTGGGTGAGGTCCTTCTATGCACTCTGTGCACCTACTGAGACCTTAATGGGGAAAGGAAATTGAGTTATCTGGAGGAGCATGACTGGGAAGAATGACCTTCTATATTTAAACCTGAGTTGAGCTTATTAACTGTGCACTTCTGTGCAAACAGTTACTTACCCATAACAAACACCATGCTTAAACAGAACAATGTTCATAAGTGTACTTGTTACCAGTACCAGAGCACCCTAAGCTAATCTGTTATAGATTTTATTGTGTCAACTGATTTGAGGCCATGTGTGTTGTATGCTCAGTTGAAGAGAGAGGTAGATCTATAAACTTGTTTGTGAATTGACTTTGGGACATGGGGACGCCTTTAAGAGTTTGCGTTTGCAACCACTCTTTAAGACCAAACCAGTAGCTCATGGGCGTAATGTAAGTCTAACTCTTAACAGTGAGAGAGCTTTGACAAGCAGTGTGATTATAGAGCTGAGAAAAAAATATGGCTTTGAGTACAGCCCAAACAGCGTCGACACTTATGGAAAAACAAGGTTGCCGAAGCTAAATATGGGAATATTTCAAATTTAGGGCAAATGATAATGAAGAGGTGGAGTCCCCTTCCACACCTTCATGCAAACGATGCCTCAAATCATGTGTGGCAGGAGGCAGTATGTCTAATCTTATTAAACATTTGATGTATGTGCATCCCGATTTATACAGGAAATTCCAGGAACAGAAGGTGCGCATGATGATCACATAAATATTTTGAAAATCAGATTGTCTATATGACAAAGATTTGTATGGTTATGGTGACCAAAAGCTGCATCTGGTCAGGATTTATAAAATTGTGAGAAATGTCTGGGATTTCGTATTACTGTGATATGATGTATACTTTTTGTAATCATCGTATTAAAAAGAGGTTTTTGTAAGTCTGCTTCACAGTGAGAGTTGTACGGAGCCCCTAAGAGGTAAAGGTGGGAAAATATTCTTTGAAATAATTTTGCGTTCCCTCACAATATTTTTTCATTATTAATTGTGCAGTTAATAATGAATATGTATAAAACCACATAAAATGAAGGTTACATGGTGTGCATTGTCACCCATAGTTTTATGCATAGTTTAATGCTTAATGCTGGATATGTCTGTATTGTTCAAATTTTTAGTTATTACTGAGTTATTAGTCCAATTCTATTAATTAATTCTATCTTTTGTACTTAAAACAGACATGGTATAGCTATTATTAGTAACGCAAAACTACTGCAAGGGAACGCAAAAGTGTTGAATACAGTGTGAATATTTATTTTTTGCATTGACATCGAACTGATACTGAACTGGTACCATTACCGGTCTAACATGCCAGGTACTGTACAGAACCCAAAATTCTGACACCGAACCAATCCTACTTGATAGGATACTCCACTCTATGACCGAACCTGGCATTCATGGGAAACAATGCAGATTATGACCTCGTTATTGCTCAGCTGGACATTTTCTCCACACCTGCTTGTGATTTTCATGAACAGGGCAATAAGGAACAACTGTAGCTAGGGTGTCTGATATGGATGCTCAAGGTGCCATCCCTGCTGTTTGCAGATGTTGTCATTTTGGCCGTTGGCATACAATCGAGCAGTTCAAGCATTAGTGTCAATGGCCAGGGATGACAATCAGTTCTTTCACATTTGCGTTCATTCTCAGGGTGAGAACTGGACATTACAATAGAGCCTCTGCTTCTTTGGATCAAGATGAGTGAGCTGAGATAGTTAGGGCATCTTGTAAGGATGCAACTGGTCACCTTCCAAGGCAGTTGTTCTAAGCATGTCTCACTGAGCGGAGGCCCAGGAGCCGGCCAGTGACACAGTGGATAGAATGTATTATATGGACATATCAACTTTCAATCATTGAATTCAGGTGTTCCATTCAGATCCATTTCCACAGGTGTATAAAATAAAGCACCTAGCCATGCAGTCAGGTTTATAAACATTTGTAAAAGAATAAGTCATTCTTTGCAAAAAGTCACTTTCTTGCCGGCTTGATATTCCATGGTCAACTGTAAGTGGTATTATTGAAAAGTGGGAGCGTTTAGGAACAACAGAAACTCAGTCATTAAGTGGCAGACCACGTAAAGTAACAGAGCAGGGTCATCAAGTGCTGAGGCGCATAGTGTGTAAAAGTCGCCAATGCTTTGTTGACTCGACTACAGAGTTCCAAACTTTCTCTGGCATGAACGCCTGTATAAAAACTGTGTGCCAGGAGCTTCATGGAATGGACCTTCATGGCTGAGCATCACCAAGCACAATGCCAAGTGTTGCATGGAGTTGTGTAAGGCACGCTGCCACTGTACTCTGGAGGAGTGCAAACATGTTCTGTGGAATGATGAATCATGCTTCTCTGTCTGGCAGTGTGATGGACAAATCTGAGTTTGGCAGATGCCAGAAGAATGTTACCTGCCTGACTGCATTGTGCCATCTGTAAAGATTGGTGGAGGACGGATATTGGCATAGGGTTGTCTTTCAAGGGTTGGCTCCTTAGTTCCAGTGAAGAGAACTTTTAATGCTTCAGTATACCAAGACATTTAATAATTGATATTTTTATTGATCCCTGTGGGGAAATTCTCTTTTTGCCTCCCTCAACTTGCTCTTTGTAGGTGAGAGCAAGCTAGTTGTGAAGGGCAGCCATCCATTGCAGCACCCCAGGGCCTGGGGGTTTAGGGCCTTGCTCAAGGATCCACAGATATACTGAGGCTGGGATTGAAGCACCGACCTTCTGATCACAGGCACCGAGCTTAGCCCACCAAGCCACATACTACCCCCAGTTTTATACCTCCAATTTTGTCAGAACAGTTTGGGGAAGGCCCTTTTCTGTTCCAGCATGATTGTGCCCCAGTGCACAAAGCAATGTCCATAATGACATGTTTGGGTGAGTTTTGTGTGGAAGAACTTGACTGGCCCGTACAGAGGCCTGACCTCAATCCCATCGAACACCTTTGGAATAAATTAGAATGGGGATTGCGAGCCAGGCCTTAATGTCCAATGTCAGTGACTTACCTCACAAATGCTCTTCTGGATGGATGTGCAAAAATTCCCACAAACACACTCTAAAATCTTGTGGAAAGCCTTCCCAGAAGAGTGGCAGCTGTTATAGCAGCCAAAGGCGGGACCAACTCCATATGCCACTGCCTATGGATTCAGAATGGGATTTCATAAAAGTGCCTGTGGTGTAATGGCAAGGTTTCCCAATACTTTTGTCCATATAGTGTAGTTCTAATTTAGTTTATCAGTGTCTGGAGATTGCCGAATCAGCTAGAACCTCTGCAGGAAAACAGGGATGATGGCAATGATGATGATGATGATGATGATTGATGATATTTTCCAGGCTGAAATGATAGGAATTTAATCAAACTATCTTTGGGTTTGTTAGCATATATACTAAAGACTGTTTCTATTAATGTGACCTTGTGTTTTGTGTGCATACCATCAAAACATTTTGTCTTCTTTTGCTTCATAAGAAGTTTGGCTTAGTTTATCTTTACATTCTTGATCTTTTTTTTGTACTGGATTATCAATTAGTACAGAGCAGGAAAATATGGCGGCCTAATGTTATAATTCTTCATGTAATTCGTTTTTCTTTTCTGATAAAACTTCATTAAGCTTCCGAAGGCAATCCCATCTAGAGAAATTGCTCACCACAATTGCTAATATGTAGAACAGAATTTTGAAACCACAAGAGATGAAAAATAAAGTACTGTATGCTCCAGTGATCTGTCAATGGGGGATAAAACGGCATTAAAACTGTCACTGCAAATAATGGAGTTTTATTTCAGAATAACTTTGTTTCACGTTTGAATTTAACATAAGTAATACATAAGTTACATAACTAGAAAACATTTTTTTTCTATAAATAAACCTGTTCCCTGTGCGATGAGTGAGGTGCTAATTTAATCTTTGCACACACTTATTTATCAGAATTTTCTAATTATTAATGCCTATGTACTATTTAAAATATTTTTAAAAACAGCTATCTTTGGATTTGCCAAACGTGTCTTGGGTGGTTTTCTCTTTCCTCGTGGAACTAGGCTCAGGGCTGATTCCTCCTCTTTAGAGAATTTAAGAGTTATTACTACATGTAGAGGAAGCTGGGAGAGAGACTGATGTGGTGCATATGGGGAGCTAGCTTCCCAGTTACCTTAGAAACAATATAATGAGCTGCCGCTGTGAGTTTAATGATGTACCCTGACATAAAATAAAAGCTGCCAAACAGAAGGTCATGTGTGATTAGATCAAAACGGACGACGCAGATGTGACAACATAATTCAAAACCATGGTGCGCGTGGCATGGATCCAATATCAGATATCACTGTGTGAGCTATTTGTCCTGTAAGTAAAATCAGAACAATCCTCCTGGGAGACCCTGTGATAGCAAGATATGTGCAGCTTGACTGTATGTCATTACAGAGATTAAAAAAATCTACCAATGATAGTCAACAATATCCCCCCATTGCCAATAGCAGTTACCTGATCTTGATATTTTAAAATGAGACGTTTCTCCCAGGAGTGCCTGTAGTTTAGCAGGTCGATAATATTTTTAATATCATGAGAGATATAACTGCAAATCATTGTATTCCCCCGGACAGGGGATGTTTTTCAAATTTTACAGACATATTGTATGAGTGAATATCTGGAACAGATCAAACTTTGAGACGAATCATACCATAGTGGCAGCAATGGGAAGGGTGACTGCAGAAGACATTTGACATTGTGAGTGAGATAACTAAAAAAGTATTTGATGGATTTTATTACCACTTTACAAAAACATTATATATGTCATAGGGAGGCTAGAGATTGTTGAGGTTGGGGGGTGTGGGAGGAGTAGAGAGTAGATGGGGGTGGGTAATAGGGCATCTTGTTACAGGGAGCTTGAGATGGGTTGCTGTTTCAGAAATGTAAATGCAGACTAATCTGGAAACATTAAATTTAAAACCATCATAAGGCAATGAAAAAGCTTTCAGAAAATGATGTGTGATATTAAACACATTACAGGTGTTTTCATAATATTTCTGACTGTTTTTATAATGCAGAATTTGAATATTCATACCCGTGTAGTACCTGAGGTCTGCAGCAGCATTTAAAATCTGTTCATACCCAACAGCAAAATATAAACACCAACATTCACATAATACATCTACATGCTCTACTATCCAATTTGTTCTGCACACTAGCAACAAATGAATATCTTTTTTTCAATAACACTCAATGCCCATGTGCCACATGACTTTTGTTCCTATTAATTCACCTCTGACACAGGGGATAGTGACACTAGATAATTATTTGTCCTTTCCATCCGTCAGACCTGCAGCAGTCACCACGGCACCCCGTCTCTACTATGCATCACCACTGGCAGCCGTACCTAATGAAGAGTGCCCGTGAATGGCATCAGAGCAATAAGAATGGATCCAGTCGCCACGGTGTCATTATGTGACCTAATGACCTGCGTTACACGGTTCGGGTACCGTTAGTGATTCACACTTCTGGAGCATGCAATCAAATTAACGGACTTAAACAAGTTCTCACCATCTGTTTAAAACTCATCTTGTAAACGTGGCCTATTTGGAAGAAAAGTACACGTTGACTAAGATGGGATGGACAGTATGGGATATCAAAGTTACACAGTGTATTTATCCAGATAGAAAAATGTTCTTTGAAATATATATATACATATATATTTTTTTTACAGTTATCCACAGTAACTTTCAACATCGTAACTCCCCAGGCTACGATGGGGTTATGTTCTGATAAAGATATTGTAAGGTAAAAGTATCTTAAGGTGATAATGCATTTTAATATAGTACACCTAACCTAAAAATAATCATAGCTTAGCCTAGCCTACTTTAAACATGCTTAGAACACTTACATTAGCCTACAGTTGGGCAAAATCATTAACACAAAGCCTATTTTATAGTAAAGTGTTGAATATCTTGTGTAATTTATTGAATGATGTACTGAAAGTGAAAAACATTTACCCATCATAAAATCATGGCTAACATGGACCATCGTAACCCAGGTCAGTCGGTATATGAAGCTGCGTATTGAATACTTCGGTCCTAGCATCTTGTAGTGTCAATCCTTGACACCTCACTAAAAAAGTCACCTGACTTATTACTCTGCAGGAGGAGATGTTGCATAAAGCATGCCTCAGATGTTGGTGTGGAGTCAGCTGTTTTGTTTTCTTCTTTTGCTTTTTGGGTGTTGCATTTTTCAGGTCATCTAATTGTGGACTGTCAGCCAAGCATTTCCTTCCCTTCCTGTACAGCTAGTGAAGACTGATAAATGAGGAGGGGTATGGGAAGAGGATTTAGTATAAGCTGCTTTGTGTAGATTTGGTATGTGTATGATGTATGTGTTCGTATCTGTATTGTAAAGTCGTTTTTTTTTTTAAGATGCAGTGTTGGATTGCTTTCAGCACGAAAATGAAGAGGGTGATTTTTTCCCCCCCGTTCTATTAAGTGGGCAGCTCAAACTTCATTCAAAACTCTCCTCTGTGTACTCTGCCACGTTATTCACTGATGGTGCACAAAGGGCGATATAGGTAACAAACAATTTCCTGTAGGACAAAGTAAGCTATTTAACAGGAGTAGGTTGATGGCAGAAAGGAAGTCTTCACTGTTATCTGATGAAAAGTGAGTCTTTATCATAACTCAAGGCACCCAATTCGTCCCCAGTTTACTAACACACGATAAGCAGATTCTACTTCATTCTCTCGCTATACTTCTGAGTGCATGAAGGACACAGTGACCTTTAAATCTAAGATAATCTGCATTATCAAAAAAACAGAATATACATTGCCAGCAGTGATAGAAGAAGCCTGCAGGTAATACCAGAAGATTTTGCTCCATTGAATAGATCACAGCATGTCCAGATGCAGCCTTAAGTCCATCAATTAGCCCACTGCTGTTCGAAATTTTATTTTCCTGGGGGCTTATATTGTAGCAGTTAATTTAAACAACAGTCAGGTAGCCTGTGCATTAAGCTATACAGATAAAACTGAAAAATGGCAGATATAGATGTTCACCAAAAGGATATATTATCATCCCTGTTTGAAAAAAAGGTTTGATGGCTGACAGCTGGTAGGTCATAAAAGTGGTCCGTCTGATGAATAGTACATCAGAGTGCGTCTAGGCTATTGCCTTCCAGTTCCAGCTAAAATGGCATAATCGTGAAGATGGCCAGGAATGGAAAAGTTTAAGCCTGCAGACTGAAGAGCAGCTAATACTGTGTAATCTCTCAGCTGATCTGCTCCCTAGTAGGGCTTTTGCTGCTGGTTCCTTCCCTTTCTTTGCACCAGGAGGTTAACTGCAAACTCTGCAGACGTTCTTCAATTGTCTGACCTTGGCATTGTCCGATACACTAATCATGTCTGCCCTAGCACGTTAGCTGCCTGTTCAAAATCATTAGCCATTGAGCTACTGAATTAGTGAGTGTAAACGTGTAATTAATTTGGACTCTAAAAGGGCGAAGAGGACGATAAAAAAAAATGGATGATTTTGAAATTGGGAATTGAAAAGAGCACTGTCTTTCTTTGCCTCACCTGTTCTAGGAGTAGAAACTTGATTTTAGCCAAACTTGATGCCTCATACATGTGCTCCAGTTCCAGTACAGTCCTTACAAAATAATGGATAAAACCACATACTGCTTAAGTAGGTCAGCGTCTGTGAGGCTGTATTTAGGTTCCACTCTGAAATGAATACAGGGCAATCTGATGCACATTGGGAGTCAGAGCATATTTCTATCTCTCAAGGCTCAGCGATTTTGCCCCCATGAAGACTCCCTTACCGTCCAAGTTGCCTTCCAGCAGTGTTCTGTGTGCAAGTTTCCAATTCCATTCCTGTAAAGTGTATTCTTGATTCTATAGCTAGCTACAGAGCTGTCACCCACCTTACAGCACTTCCATGTGTTTTCTCTGTTTTCTGTTATTGAATGAGAGGCAAATTGTCTCTGTTGGCTTTTGCACCTAGTTTCAACCTTCCGCCCATTTCTCACAACAAAGTTTCAGAATTTACATATGAAAGGACATTTTAATTCTAATTCATTCATTTTCAGCTGAAATAGATCAGGGAAGTTTTTCCCTTGTCTAACACGTTTTGTTTTTTTCCCATCCATCACTGGTATTTTTTGTAGATAGATGTGCTGTATTCATCCCAGTTGGAAATTCTGTGTATTTTCTACATCCAGTGTGACCTTGACCAATTCCCTAAATAATGGCATAGCAGTTCTTTGGTTACACTGTAAGTATTTGTTCCTGCTTTATTTAGACATTGGATTGTATTTATGTTTGTAGTTTTTTTTATTTGTTTTAAAGTTAATTTCATCTTAACTTTTTTCCCACTTACAGAGCCGGAAACATGCGAACAAAGTGAGGCTGTATTATATGCTGCACCCACTGGATGGTGGATGCCCTGCAAAGAAGCTTCGAACAGACAATGTAAGCTCCTTAAATCTACCTTTCCATTAAATATGGCACCACATAATTATTTTTATTTTTCAAGAACAATTGCAAAATCATTTGTTTGTTTTGTAATGCTTGGCTGGATGTGAATTGCATTCTAAAATGTTTTCAGGCCCAGGTAAGGCTTTCTTTTCCAGGCCTTTCTGCCACTGATTGTCAGGGCCTGTATTCTGAACTGCCTTGCTGCCATATTGTTCAGGGATGTCCTCTTTATGGATCATTGAATTTTGAAGTGACAGTGAAAACGCGAGTGTTATCAGGAATTGGCTGTATGTTCTAAGTCAATCTTGCTTCTATAAAATGCGGGACAAGATGTTTCGTTTGCTGTTATATATATAGTTTCAGTTATGTTCTGCTGCCACTACCCAGCCAATACGTGATGTTTACTGAACCAAACTTCTCAGAGCAGGCCCGAAAAAAGTAAGGAGACAGCAATCACACTCTCTTTGTTTGTTTACTGAGGAGAACAGAAAAGGAGCACATTTGTCACTTTAGGATGCATGCTAAATGGCATGACTGACAGGGTGAATCATTAATGCTCTGTTGTGTTAGTTTGGGTTGAAATCATCCACATCCAGCAGGTTTGGGGGTAAATGTGTGACTTAGTGGGCTAGGGCTGTGTCGCTGTGATCAGAAGGTTGCTGGTTCAAACCCGGCCACAGCACATCTGTGGGTTCTTAAGCAGGGCCTTTATACCCCAGCTCCTTGTATGGCACAACAGGTGGGTAGCTTGTGGCCCCCTTTTGGGGTTGGTGTAAAGAGAATTTTCCCCTGGGGATAAATAAAATATCTATTATTAGATCTGCATTTGCATCTGTTTAAAAATAACTCTCCAACTGAAGGTCCTCCACATAAACACAAACGTTTGTAGCAGCAGGGAGTATCTGTGTCTTCAATCAATGATTTGAAATATAATGACAGGTGATGTGGGAATTGAGGACATAGATCATATGAAACTGCCTTGATGAATATAAGAAAACAGCTATGTAAAATAGGCTTAGTGTAAAATTTTCTTTATGAACCGCTTAGGATTATCTAACTGCATTTGCTAAAAATTGAAATGTAAATCTGGAAGTTAAACTTTATTTGCTCAGTTTAGTCCGAGGCACACTATGCCCTTGAAAGATGAAGAATGTCATGATGCCATTGCCGAACGTGTATATATGCAGCAGAAAATTGCTATTCCATCTGTGCTTGTTTATTTACTCTCACCTGTGTGTTACAGACAGATCTGTAATAATGTGCAGAAAATTATACCTCCAGGTGTTAGGTGGTTTAGGGCAGCAAGCAAAATAAGGAGGAGGTTGTGATTAATTGGAGCATGTGTCTTTCAGGGTGATGTCTCCTTGGCTTTATGAAGCCTCAAAAAATGTGCTTCTGTCAGAAGCAGTGGTCCCTTACTACCCATCAAGCATCAGGAAGAACAGTATAAGTTTTTACAGAAACAGATCCTGTGCACCTAGAATTGTCTATAGTTCTTTTAGTTACAATTTTAGGATTAATTTAAAGGAAGAAAATTGCACAGTTCATTGTATCAACATAAACATGCACATATGTGCATTTTAAGTGGCTTTCTATTAAAATTAATTTGTAGGTGGGTCATTTGTTGGATTCACGTTTATTTATTTAGCCGATATTTTTACCCCATGCAATGTACAATTGAGAAAGCAGGGTCAGCTAGCCTGGAGCAATTGGAGTTAAGGGCCTTGCTCAAAGGTCTGTTGGTGAAGTCACTCTAGTGACCCTGGATTTAAACTGGCAACCTTCTGATCACAGGTATCGCATCCTAAACCACAGACTCACACACTGATTATGTCCTGTTACTTTTTTGTTACAGCTAGTAGAAATGCATTTGGATTCATATTCATATTAAAATTTTACAAGAAGAAGAGTTGGACAGCCTTCAGTTGTATAAACTAAAGCTTTATGAATGCTAATTGGGTCCCTACAGGCAGCTTGATTTCAAATTTAGCCAAATATGAGAATCATAAACATGAGAAAGAAAAAAATTTTGAAGTTAGTGTAATACTTAAATATCTTATGCTCTGTTTACTGCTGTTACCAACCAATGCAGTATTTTTGCTCGCATCCCCCAAGAAAAAACAAAACCCCAAACTGATTGATTGGCACGTTGACACAGAGCTTCATCAAGTACGGAATGTATTCACTTGAAGGAAACGTGATTGATTTTCGTTCTTATACCATCTTTGGCAAGGTTGACACAATTGCTAGAGATCCTGGCTTAGTCATGAAATATCAGCATCTCCTCTGTAGGTGCCTCTGCGGTAGTGATAAATATTGCCAATGACAGTTAACTTTTAATTGGCTGTTGTGAAGTTTAACAGGTGAAGGATCTGTGTCCATGTTCATGGCCAAGGTGAACAGTTCAAATCCCAGTCCTGGCAGAGTGACCATTGGGCCTTTGTGCAAGGCCCTTAACCCTAATTGCTCCAAGGATTTTGGCCAACCCTGCTCTCTGATCCTCATTTGTACATCCCTTTTGACTGTGTCTGCTAAATAAATGTAACATAATCAGTTTTTTTTAATTATCTTAGATCAGAATTGTGTTTATTTATCAAAATGTATGTGGAGTCCTGCAGTATTTACAGTTAAGCTGTGGAGCAGGGATAAGCCCTTAAATCCACTGTATAACCTTTTGCTTTTGTTTAGCTGGGAGCAGTGATCCATGGCCTGCCGGAACACAGGTGCATCAAGTTTCTTTTCTAGCAGTACACTATGGAGCAGCAAGGGAATTAATCCTGTCCATCTGCTCTTTACAAATCAGCTGATGGCATCGGTTACTAATAGGTACATGGCCCCCCAAGGACACTTAAAACTCCCCCAGCCTCTTAACTTTGTAATTCTATGCATGATCCATCCGAGTTGATCCAATTAGCAACTGGGGAAGAATTCAGTTCAAATTGAATAGTCCCAGTGAGCCACACTCCTATTTAATTAGCAGTGTTTAAATCAACCTGCATCTTCCTGTGTAAACATGAGCGTTCTGTTTCTGATAGAGAATTGTCAGTCTTATAGAGTGAATGAGGCCAAAGTTAAATAGCTTAGCTTGATCAGTTGCAGTGTTGTAATCCATAAATATGCCCCAAATAATAGGTCACAAAGAGTAAAGTTTTCCTGATATATATGCCTACAGTGTTTTATATCTCCTTAACAGTAAGTAAGTGACACAGGTATGCCAACAGTTTCTCATATTTATCAGCTGAGGAAGGGACGTTAATTTGAAATGTCGTGGCATTTTCAAGCATCAGGCTATGTTTGCTACTTTTAAAGGGATCTGGCTTCTACGAAAAGTTGTCCACTTAGGTGGATAGAATGTAATGTGAAACTCCACAGCAATTCCTATCTCACATTTATATAGTGTGTGTGCAAAAGAAGATCAGAATCAGAATCCTTTTTATTAGGAAAGTATTTTTCCAAACAAGGAATTTGCTAGGGTGGTGCTTTTACATACATAACAAGACATAACAAGAACATTCAACATTTAGCATACTTGGGAAATGTAATAATTATTTCAAAATTATATGATAATTAATTAATACTAACAACAGTAGTAATGATGATAATGATATAATTAAGTATGTAATTTTATATGTATATATCTGTGTATACATAGTAATAATTTAAGTATAAATATAAACTATATTAATATAAACTATGTAAAATAATATAATAATTTAAAGGGCTCTTATATAGTAAAATTACTAAGTAGCAGCAAAGTCAACACTATATATATAGTGTTGCATACCAATGTATACATACCATTTATACTTTAGGGCTGTCACTATCGATTATATCAATAATCGAGTAATCTACCGATTAATCCGACGATTCGTTTATATTATATTATATTATATTATATTATATTATATTACATACATTATTTGGCGTGAGGCAGGAACCAACCAACCATTGCAGGGTCACACATACGTCACTTTAGGCACTCCAATTCATTTACAGTTGCGTATATCTGGACAGTGGAAGGAAACCGAAGACCGTAAAAAAACACGCCCACACAGGGTAAACACGCAAACTGCACACGCACAGAGCCGAGGCGTGCAGCGACAGCGCTATCTATCGCACCACTTTGCAGCCCTATTAGGCTTCCACAGTGTGCGATGTTAATATTGAGATGGCGTTTTATGCACATTCATTTGTGAGGACTGCAATAGTCTGCAGGGTTCAAACCATCAGTACGCTGCGTTAAAACATTTTGGGTCAAAGGAAAGAAAATTTAGCAAGCTTTGCTATTCTAACGATGGCTCCCTTTTATAATTATCTAGCATATGTTTAAAAGACAGTCCAAAGTTTACCGCTTTTGCATGATCTCTGCATGCGCTTTCTGAGACAATCATAATAATTCTCGTCCAAACTATTTGATTCACTCAGAGACCATGCATAATTCAGTCTCACGTCAGTGAGAAATTAAACAAAACGAGCAAAGAGGAGAAAAACGAACTAGATCTGGTGACGAAAAGACATTTCATCTTACGCTGTATGGAAATATTTGATAGAGACTATTGAGCAAAGGCAAGTGATTGTCGGCACTGCTTTGTATCTGTTGGCACAACTAACTACAATATCACCAACTTATCTAACAGACTCGATCGCTAAGTTCTATTTGGCTATACAGTAAGTTTATAACTTTTTAAATATCGCAAAAACTTAAATATCTTTCAACTGTACTAAAACATTATTTATACTATATGGTTGACATGTGCCGTATTACGTGCTCATTACTGGCTAAGCGACGGAGTTAACATTTGTTTTAGCAGCGATTATTTTGACATAGAGGAATCGTTACGCTATGCAATACTGACGGTTGCCTGCATTTTCATTCACTTTTAATGTGAAGTGCTTCCACACAATTGATGGTTTTCGCTCTTTATTTTCACCTTCATCCGAATTGCGCTGTCTCCCGTATAGCCGAGTAATCCACAAGGAAAATTTTCATCGATGCTTTTTAGTAATCGAATTTAATCGAGTAATCGTAACAGCGCTGCTATATGACCACTGCTATATAACTAGTAAAACAAGAAAATATCTATATCTATAAAGACGCGGTCAGCCATCAATGACTTTTTTTAAAAAAAAACATAAGATGAAAAACAAAGTAACTTAATGCTGTGGAGTCATGCAACATGGACAGGTGCTTAAGAGGTTTTTGTACAACTGCAGCTTAAATTGCAGAGAAGTTTTACCCCGTGAGAAAGGGTTTCATACTGGTGGTTGATACAAGAAATAACATTTAATCTACTCGTAGGAAGTATCTTGATAGTACAATACACTAGAAAAGAATTAGAACTTTAGGGTGAACATTTGCCAATGCAGGAAGTTGTGAGAAGCACAACTACAGTGTTTTATTTAAACATTTTGCATGCAGCGAAGATATTTTTGAATTTCTTTATGTATACATGTCTCTTTGCTGTGGCTTTGTTCATTGGCGTGTCTGAATTAAAAAAGAAACACTTTGGATTTTATTGGCTCTGTGAAGTTACAAATTAGGAACAATGTGATTCTTCATCTGCAGTAAAGTGATTTCAGTGCGTGGCATCCCAGAGAAAACTAATAGAAAGTTTTTTGCCCTTCAGCTTCAAAGCACTCATATAGAACTCAAATACTTCTCCATTGAATTATCAATAAGGAAGAACCATTTTTTCAGATTTGTTATTTCAAGTGTACCAAGGTATTTTTCAAACTCTGAGCATCCTTTAGTATTTGTAATTCCTTTACTGCTCTCTACTTTTTGGGATATCTTCAGCTATTCTCCTACACCAATGTTCTTGCCATCTTTACTGCCCCACCTGCCCCACTGTCATATCAATGTCTTCGTCACACCCTGGCCTGTTATTGGGATGTTTATAACCCAAACAAAGCCTTGAGGATAACTTCTCAATGAAACCCCAAATCAGGCAGTGTTACTCCCTTTGAAGGCTCACCTGCCACTCCTTTTTTTTTTTATGGCAACCCAACCAATTAAAGATCCCTTGGGTCTGAGGGAAAAAATGCATATGGACAACTCTGGGATTTTATATGGACCAAACAAGAGGTTGCAGCTTTACCGTAAACACATTAGATTGGGGTGGGGGGGGGGGGGGGGCAAACCAAATCCCTTCTTGGGCACAAAATTCTTCATGTAATTACCCAAAAAAACATTGATTGTTAATGCATTCAGGACTGTTTGTTTATCTGAGAGAAATTGAGTGCACACCGAAATTGCATGGAGATGGATCACAGTAATAGGCCTGATCAAAGCATAATCAGGGAGTGCAGTCTAATGGTTCATAACTTTCGGCAATACAAACCTCGTTGTCTTAATCAGTCACTGCCTTATTTTGAGGGAGGACACCTTCACTTTTGTGCCAAGATAAACAAAATTGAAAAGAAGTTAGAAGCGGCTACTGCCCTCAGGAACCCACTGATTTCAGTACGATATTTAGGTCAGCATTGCACAGAGACCTTGCAATCTCAATGAGGAAAGAAGAGAGAATAGAATGCTGAAATGGTCGGACTGACTGCACATACACTTTTGTTGTTTATTGGCATTCACTAACAATTATAGCCACAAAGGCTGTTCCTATGCAGTTGGCATATTACCAGGAAAAAATAACCCCCTTTCTCTACTTCTTTTGAGGATTGTTCAGCTAATCAAATCATAAGTTCAGGGCATGTGTCAGGGTCAGCACCCATCTAGTCCTGCCCCTAATGTGTCTTCCCCGTTTTGGCCAGCAGGTGTTGCTGGCCATCCCGTGTTCTCATTCCCCGGTTATAATCCTTGTGAGTTCCCCACCCATCGGACTGCCGCACAGAGGCTGTAACCCCATTATCCACGGTTTGCAGCCAGCCTCCCCCCTTTTTGTTTATTATTTGGCTTTTCTGTTCCCTGTCTATTAAGGTTCCCTAGTGTAGTTCTCCGTTCTTGGTTGCCCTGTTCATGTCCTGTTTAGGTTTTCTAGTTAGGCAGTTTAGTGACCCTTTGTTTCCCTTGTTTCTTGAGTTCTGTTTTCTAGTTAATTGTTGGTTAAGTTTCTTCACCTGTTGGCCTTTTCCCTGTCCTGTGTTCATTGGTTGATTTCCTTATTAGTTATACCTGTTCCTTGTTTGCCTCAGCCTCCTTTGTGTATTTAAGTGTTCTGCCCTGCTGTGTTCACCAGTTGGTCATTGTATTAGATTTAGAGTTTGTTAGAAGTGTTGTAATGTGCTTATGCCTACCATTGTCTCCTGGTTGTTTTCCTAGCCTCCTGTTGTAGATTACCTGCCCTGTTTTGTTTTTGACCCCTTGTGGTCCCTTTGTTTTCCTTGTTTCCCCTGTGCTTTTTTGATATCCCCAATAAACCCCTTGTTGTCTAAGAGTCGTAAGTGGATCATCACCCTCCTTTCCCACCTGCGCCATGTCCAGGCGCCGGGACAGGAATGTGTTTTGTCATGCTGCATAATCCCACCAACCATTAATTTCCCTGAGGTCACAGGGGAAGGTGGTGCAAACTTTATAAATATAGCATTTTTGCATGTCATGAGGCATGTTTTTATTTCTGTGTAAATGCCTTGCATTTTTACATTGATTTTTCTAAGCCACTTTCCACTGTTGATCTCATCATTGGGTTTTATCGTGAAGTTAGTTAACACTGTGCAATAGTGTCTACTCATTAAAACACTTTAAATTTGGCAGCAGGTAAGTTAACCCTAATTGCAATGCGCACCTGAAGATTGGTCTTTAAGGGCATACTCTGACTTGACCCGGTTGCCTTGTGCTGTGCCTGAGCACAACTGTCCCCCCTCTCCACTCCCCCGCTGGTCTGCACTCACATTGCGCTTAATGTTCTGGGCCCAAGCATGCTTTTGTCACCACTGTGTTGTTTTTTGTGTTGAAAAATACATAGGAAGTAAAGTACTAGCATACAAAACAATGGCTTTCATGATTAATGTCCATATTTTGTGGCTTATTTGGAGTCATTTTGGGCACAATAGCACATGACTCTTATACATGTATCGAGTATGCAACGCAGTGAGTTTCATTCAATTGTGCTGTGTGTACGAGAAGATAGTATTTTGTTTGTTGCATCCAGTTGTTCCTGGATACTCTCGTCAGCCCAGATTTTCAGCATACACTGCACCTCTGCTATAGACCAGAGTGATACAATTGGCGTCATGTTTGTTAAATGTTTGTCATTACCCAATCTGTACACCCTACGCAATATGTTTCCTCCAGGTCCAGTTCATGTACAGTGTACTTGTATGCACGCATGCGCCACTCACATAATTGACGTCATGTCCGTGTTCCATGCTCGGGCATAGTTAGTGATCACACTACATGCACACCGTGCCCAGGCCCACCTCTACAAGCAGGCCCGGGCGTGGTTCAGCATACTGTGCCCGGGAACTGTGCAGAGTGATCATTTTAGTCAAATGAACTAGATTTTCGAGGTCAAACATGCTTGGACACGGTACAGATCGCCTAGTGTGAGTACGCCCTAATTATATACTTCTGCATTGTTGTTAGGAAAATGCTATGTAAAGATGTGAAAAGAAACCTATACCACATGTGTTTGAGTAGTAATGGTCCTGGCTTTGCTGAAGAGAGCTCCCAGTATGAGGCTTGACGGTCAACCATGCCCTTGTTGGTAGTGCTGAGTGGCTGTCATATTGCATTTCAGGTCTCTATTTGTCACCCCTGTGGCAAAAAGCCCCTGTGTGGGCAGAGAGCGTGAAGAGCCATGTAGGTGTAATAGGCGACACTCTGAAAGTCAAAGAAAAACGAAACAGTTGTGTGTAAAGGGAATAGGGATTTCTGGGTTTTGGACATAACAGCTTAATTTCACAGTAATCCAGATAGGGAACTCTAGCGTGCTGCATAGCCTTTCCACTTTTATGCTGATCTCTGCAATGCGGTTCCCTTATTCGCAATACTTGGAATAAACACACAGGTATTATATTCTGCAGCTTCATGGCAAGGAGAAGAAGAAGCGGTGGCAGCTACTTATTTCAAGCCACGTCAAAAACAAACTGACGAAATACAATATCAAAGGCGCTATATGGCGGCAATATAAGGTTATCTATTAACAGCTATTTCTAGAGAATAAAAAACTTATGTTGTAAACTGTATTGAGGCGGGGTTTGTCAAACTGATATGGAGTTCTACAGCAGTGCTGAGCTGTGCTTTTAGCTGACAGTGCTTGCTTGCTTGTTTGGGCAGTGCGGACCTGCAAATATCAGATTTCCTCAATTTCTCTGCCTTCATGTTGAGCCGTGCTGTCTGATTAAAAGGCCCGCACCCTACAGCAGTGCTGCCTGTCAGGCGCTTGGGGTTTTTTTCTTGATGCTTTCAGCATGACGCCCGGGTGGCGCAGAGCAAACCTGCGGCTGTTCGCTTAAATCTGTGTGAAAGACCCTTTATTTTTCTTTCCCTCTGTCAGGTTACACTGTCAGACCACTCTTTATTGTATACGTCAAAGTGAGACCCACTGTCTTAGCACTCTCGCACTTTTTGGGGACACACTTAGAATTTTGTAGGCGTCACTTCAAGATGTTGCCTACATTTAGCAGATGTGGATGAAGGGTACTAACACAGTGATTATAGTTTTTAATTGATCACTAATTTCAAGAAGCTGCTTTTACGTTCAATTATAAGAGATTCTCTTGTTTAATAACTGACCTGAAGGGATGAGTTAGCACCTTACCTTAGCATGCTAATGAGTTCCCATGCAAGGTTGACTTTGAAATGTCGTACACCTAACGCAATATGTAAATAGGGTTTTTGGGGGGTAAATGGGTGAAAATCACATTTTTGAAAATTACAAAAATGTGATTTTCACCCATTGTTCAGTGTTCTGTGCTTATGTATGACTTGTATATGTCTGTGCGTACAGTAATACTCAAATGATTTAAACAGAAATAAAACTACATATGATAACCCAAATTTATATTATCACATGCTTCAGTTTATGTTAATAATGTGGAGCACATAGAATGATCCTGTGAAGTAAACCAGAAATTCAGAGAAACACCATCAGTGACAGTTTTTCAGCGCACCTGCCATCTGCACTTAACTCTTTAATCATTTGGTCATTTATAATCATCGTTTTTCCTGGAATATTATTTCATACCATTGAGTTTCTAGTGAGTATAGATGAGGCAATGAGAGATCGATGTTAATATAGATACGTATGTGGGACGCTGAGTCATATTTGGCAAATCTGATTAATTTTTATATTCTATTTCTATTGGGCTCTTTTATTTCTTATCTGGCCTCACATCCATTTGCCCTATATACCTCCTTTGTTTGGCGGGTGGGAGGTCAGCAGAAGCAGTATTTCCTGACCCAGGGAATTAGACGAATGCCGAGTCAGCATCAGCAGAAGCAGGGAGAATCCCCAGGAACCCAGACTGCTGTGTCAAATCGAGGCCACAGTAAACGGTGGCAAGAGGCTCTGACATTTGATACAGTGCTTTAAAGGTGGATGGGGGGGAAAATAGGCTGGTAAGTCAGGTGCTGTGGTGTGTCATGCTTTTATAGGGCAAATAAAGGAAAGCAGCACTGTGGAACTCCCTGCCTGTGCAAAGACACCAGTGTGTTATACCAAACTGACAGCAAAGCGAACCACTCTCTACAAATCAGAAAGATCGTTTTACTGTTCTTCAGATATATGGGTGTTGCTCTTAGAAAATGCTTTGTAAGACACAGCATCCCTGCCACCCACATTATACTGGAATCAAATTCAATGTGTTCAAGTGCCTGGTCAATCATATAGGCAATATAGGTGGCCACCTAGGGTGCCAACTTTTGAGGCAGCACCGACTTGGCAGCCAATTTCACTTCAGAGGGGGAGCACCGGTGCTGATGCTTGCCTAGGGTGCCATATCTAACAGGACTGCTACTTTGTACCTGTCCTGCCTGGGATATTCTCTAAGTCTCGTGCCACCCTGACCAGGATGAGTGAGGTGAGTGATGGATGGATGGATGGATGGATAATTGTAATTATTGTTGCTGCAATTTCAAAATTGGAAATACCTGACCAAAAGCAACTGTTGAAATATGGCTAAGATTACATCCATTATGGTATTGATGAATTTTCCTAAACAATTTTTTAAAATCCCTTTGTTATGTATCTTGTGTTTTATATTTAGTCTTCGTCTTCATTATACCCTAATTGTTAGTTGTCCATTGTTGGCCTGCTGGGTCAACAAAAGTTTCCACCAGCCCTGATCAGGTGGCAAAATACATTCTGATTCTGATTTCAGTTGATGCCTGATTTAGTGTATTGTGTGCAAATGTCTGATTATGAAACACACTGAAAACCTCTCGACTGAATATTCTTGGAGTTGCTTTTTGATCCTGACCATCTGTGCATAAGTAAGCCTTCATAAGAAAATATACAAGTGATAAGTTTAAGACACTAGCTTTTTAAAAGCTATTTTTTTCCAGGGACATTTCTTATTCATTAATGAACAAATACAACACAGTACTCTCAATCACCTTCCTAATGTCTCTATGACAGTGTTAAATGTGTTAAAAAGAGAGCATGTGTCTGTAAACTGTAACTTGTGTCACATCATATTTCTTACAGGAAAGACACTCATGGGTAATCAAAATGATCACCTTCCCAGATTTTCTTCACATCTGAATTCAAAATGATCAGATCTTGGCCACAAAAGGACAGTGATAGTTAGCTGCATATCTTTTTCATATTAGTGAGAGCTTCCACTGAATAGCTTCTGACCTAAGTATATGTGAGAATAAAGGATATGCTTTGAAGTAAGTTCTGGGCAGTTCTCTTTCTCCCTGATACGGTCTTTAGCAAAGCCTTTTCTGTTCTGTGGGTTAATAGGTGTGTAGAGTTTTAAGATATTACACTTTCTCATGAAATCACTGTAATTCTGACTGTTTTTGCAAGACTCATAGGCACACCTTGGGATGGGGGATGAGAAGAATGTGCCGTTCCAATGCTTAGTTCACAGCAACCAATGTGAGGGCACTTTTTAGCTTCTGACTCCCACACTTCCATTACGTCCATACAGGCAGTTAGTAAAAGCATACTGTTCAGATTATATGCTTTTTGGTTTATTTTGGTATCTTATACACATTATCTCATATATATTGTTAATAAACCATTTTGTTTAGCTTCTCAGAGGGTAGAACTGTTTCCCAACCAAGTATAAATGTTTTTAGTTCCGGTGTGTAGGACCTAAGACAGAACTCCAGTTTCCATGTACCTGGTTTCTCAGTGAATAATGCAAGCAAGTAGATTCAGTAGAAAAAAAAATCAGATGGCTGTCTTCGTTTCTATTTCATGTTTGCCAATTAGGAGGTTTTTTTAGTGAAGTAATTTTTTTTTTAAATATTCATTATTGAAAGCAAAAAAAAAAGAATTTATACTTTAGATTTAAATAATTCAAATGGTAAAGTATTTTCCAGTTTTATTATGAATTCACTTTGTAAAGTAGTAATACAATTTTAAGTGGAATAGTGAAGTAAGAAGTTTGGTAAAAGATTAAGTAAAACTCCAAAGCCCAGACTCAGTATTTATGTTCTTATCTTGTGATGATCTTTGATATGGGACGGTTTATGAGCTTAATCATGTTTTTATGTATGTCGAATACAGCTGACATTGTCACACTTCATTTACAAGGGAACTCCAGTGAAAGAATATGTACCATCTCTCCTCCATCTGCCTCTGTTTTAAATGGCCCCATCAATGTAACTGCAGGACCGCTGCCTGCTCCCTAGGGTGCCGTCAGGAAGTCTCTTATGCACTGCTGGAGTGTTGGGAGCTGCCCACTGCTTTCTGCGATCACTCCCTCTTTGGGGTGGGGGGCGTCTGACATGCCAGCTGTACTCCTTAGAAGCTTCATGTTCATGAAAGATATGCACACTTGCATGTCTTCAGTAACATTTTGACCTGAATCCCGTGTGTTCACTCCACGTGAAATGTCTTTCTTGTAGTGCGTCATCGAAAAATATAGTTTGCATAACTATTTCTTAGTCGAATTAATACCCTAGTTGTTTTGCCTAAATCAGTGTTTCTCAACCTGGTCCTCGGTGATCCCCACACAGTCCATATTTTCGTTTCCTCTCAGCTCCTAGTACACTTGAACCAAATGATCAAGAACATGGGTGTAGAACTTACAAGGTTGAGAAACACTGGTCTAAATTAAAATTAAAAAAGGGGATGACATTCGTTTTGATAAGCAGCCCCAGTATGGATATGACAAACATCCTGTCTGTCTCTGTCTTCCCGCAGGGCAGTGAGGAGGGTGATGTCGACAAGAATAAGTGCTGCACATTGTGCAACATGTCTTTCACCTCTGCGGTGGTGGCACAGTCCCACTATCAGGGCAAGATCCATGCCAAGAGGCTGAAACTGCTGCTCGGGGAGCAGCCTGCTGTGACAGCCCAAGGTGGGTCCTCCTCATGGGCTTCCAGTGCACTTAAGCTAGGTTACACTTTGTCTGCTTAATACTCAACAAGCCAGACGCTGTCTGTTTTGTTTTTATCTTTTTCTTCACACAACAAAATAATAGTATTTTTTGTTGCATTGTGAAGGCCATTGTTAATATGTTACATGCTACAAGTATGTACCGTTCATATGACAGACAATCAGACATTAACACAATCAGTTTGCCTTTTCCATGCAGTCTTGGCTGGTTTAATAATGGCACGTATTGTTATAAGTTATAGCACCTCCATCACCACATCACCGTTTACAGCTCCGTTTTCTAATGAGGTCTTTAGAGAAAAGCCTCCTATGCTTGTACAGTGATTTACATACAAGTCCCTGAATCCCTGCCAGTATGTGAAAGGTCTGTACGAAAAGTCACACAGTCACATCAGGGCAAGGCTATGTGGACGCCCTCCCCAACCCCCCTCCCCGAGCATGGGGACAAGCAGCAAGTGCCCGACGCATGATTCTGGATGCTAAGCTGACCTGTTCACAGGGGACCACAGCTTATTTCTTCTGGTGGAATAAATTTCAAGCGATAAGCTGTTTTAGATTCAATTACATCTCTGTACACCTCGGAGTGGTGAGAAGTTTGCCTTTGTCGTAAACTAGAACAGCTGCCATTTCAGAATCCATAAACAAATTTTTAGATTTAGGGTTATGATGAGGGAAATGTGGGCGTGTCATTTTCTGTCTGCTTACACTCCTGAGATGCTGTCAGGTGATCCAGAATGTTATCTCCTTTGTGAGTCTGCTTTGGCCTGTTTGGGGATCCAGACTTTGTCCTCGGCTGCCAAACCCTACACAGATAAAAGGAACTATTCTCCCAGAGAGCTAAGAGCTTTGCATTGAAGATATAGTCTTAAAATTCTGCTTTTTGTAACAAAACTTATACAAACTTATTTTACTTATACAAAAACAAAACAAGTGTTACTTGCTTGTAGATGTACAACAGTCTTTGATATTCAGACAAGGTATGATGCTATTGTTGTTTTGCCTATTTCCTGTTTTAGCTTATCCATCAATCCATCTTCCCTTTACTTAACCGGTATTAGGTCATGTAGGGAGTTAGAGCCTATCCCAGGCAGTACTAGTTACAGGGCAGGGAAGCACCGCAGGTGGGATGCCAATACATCACAGGGCAGTAATGCAGCTAAACAGCATGTCTTTAGCTGCAGGGTGAAATCCACCCAAAAAACCACAAGCCAACTCCACCAGCACATAATAAGCAGTTTAATAATTATGCATTACCCTGGAGCTGTGAAGCAATGTTAGTGCTCACTGTGACACGGAACTGTCTTGCTTATTTTGTCAGACTTGCTTGCCATCACTTTCCATTTTTACATCAAGATATTATATGTCTTTTCGTCCGTGCTTTTGACCATATCTTTAATGTACTTTTAAATAAAACCAGATTTTACTTGCTAAGTGCATTTATGTAACTTTTAGTTAATAATATATATTGCATAGGATCCCATATTAATATTTTATAGCTGTTTTCAAATTCAGAATTTCTTAGCATTTTTTCAGGTGTTTGCTGCTGTTGTTGCTGAAGGTCGGAGGAGTCAGAATCTCCTTTTCTCTCTGCCGCAATAAAAAATCTCATAAGCTCCAGACGCTGCAACCAGGTAGTTCCTCCAACAGTTTTGCTTCAGGAACACTGTGCTATCCTCCTTCGTGATCATGCTGCGGTATTATGGAGAGGTGCATGCAAAAAAGAAAAAACATTCTTTCACTCTGCATCAGTGTCCATGCCAGCTGCCTGGAGGGCATAATTGACCCAAAAATAAGATGAGCGGGGAGCTGCCTCACGTTTATGTCAAAGCTGTACATGCCCAATTGTTTATAATCAGTGACATAAAACTAAAAAGTGCCACTTTTAATTTATCAACATTTCTGTTTTTGTGTTTTGTTTCTGTGTATTATATATCGCCTTAAGTCTAAGCACTCTGGGGGCCCTCGGCAAAAACAAACTCCATGGGCACCTCCAACTCATCCTCAACTAGGGCTGTCACTTTTTAACTGATATTTGAACATCTGTTTGAACATGATGTGAAAAATTCATATTCAAACTATAATTAACCCATTCGAATTTTAAAGTGTCTCTGTAGCCTGTAAGAGCATTAGACTGTTTGTTGTAATATTATTCTTTACCATCTACAGAGCCAGTAAAAGATCTATAGGAGACTATAGGGGACAATGTACATTATGTAACTTTAAAATGATGTGTTTTTACGTATTTATTAATAATTGCACTGTGTCAATTCACCGCCGGTAACTTTAAGCAAGACAGCTGGGCATTGGAGATAAGGTTTAAATTCAAACCCACTTTCTGGAATATTTCAGTATAGATTTGCATATTACCACATACATCATCAAGCGGGAATACCAGGGAGGTACACCCCAAAGTGGTTTTGGGTTTAAACCCTAACTTTACATTCAGTTTTCTGGCTGTAATATCTTTCAACAAAAGCAAGCAGCACCAATTGGTTTTCCAGATTTCTTTACAGGCAAATTTTAAGTGCAGTTAATGTTCAATAGCCCAGCTGTCTTGCTAACAGTTACTGGCAGTAAATGGACAGTGCAATTATGAAAGTGCACATATGAAAGTTACATGGTGTGCATTGTCCCACATAGTTTAATGCTCAAAGCACACTTGACTGGACATGTCTGCATCGTCTAGGTTTATACTTATTAGTTCATTGCTTCTTTTTTTTGTACTCTAAATGGACACAGTACAGGCATTATTAGTAACGCAAAACTATTGCAAGGGATTGCAAAGGTTAACTATTAAAAAAATATTTTCCCACCATGACTCCTTAGGGGCTCCGTACAAATGTGACGTTGTATGGGCTGTTAATAAAATACTGAAAAGAATGATTCTGTGTTGCGTATTTCATTTTTTTTTTGGGGGGGGGGGTGTCACAGGTATTTAATTTAATAAAAAGTGACAGCCCTGTCCTCAACATGGTAAAATTACCGTTATTTTAACGTGAAGTCTAAATTAATAACATCAACAAAGAGAATTTAATAAACATGAATAATTTATTTTCACTTTTGTGAAAAACATAATACACTGTTAAAGCGGATTTGTCATTGCAATATACTATGTACTTAGCTGCCCTTTGGGACCCCCTTCCAGTTTGGGGCCCCAGGAAATTGCCTGCCTTACCTGTGCTGTCTCTATACCTGTGCCTGAAAGTGAAGAGTATCAGATCGTTTTGTGTGCGTTTATCTAAATTAAATGAATGTGTGTTCATTATAACATTTAATACTACGGCTTTGATAAATACTGTTTTCTTATTGGTCCAGAGGTGTCACGTGGGTGTTGATTATTTTTGTATAACCGCATAGGTAGTTCCAGCAACCTAA
>JAAGVU020000040.1:14352983-14375861 GCA_011763525.2 Mormyrus iriodes | reverse complement strand
CTTCCAGTGGGTAGCCTGACCAGACGTTCTCTCCATGTAGTGGCTATATTTTTAAGAGCACATTTGGAACATTATTAATTGCTAAATTAAATTATTTTCTTTTGAAACATTAGCCAAGACTAGTTTATTCTGTTATTATGTTTTGTCCGTTGGTATAAGTGGGATAAACCACTTTGAGTTGTGCGTTTATTTGAAAATAAAAAGTTAGCATTACCCCAAGTTGTCGTTTATTATTTTCGCATAACCGCACACCTCAAAGTGGTTTATCCCTTACGCATAATATTTGTTTATGCATGTGTATAAAGTAGACATGGAAAATGCATCCATTTTGTGTGCTTGGAGGTTCCACTTTCAGGACCCTACTACAAGAGTAACAGAATGTGCTAGAAAGCAATATATAGCTGTCTCTTTCATTGGGTATCATGACTTCTGCTTCTTTATACAACAATCGTGAAAGTAGAAAAGCACCCAGAAGCTTCAGTAGTCTAGGTTGCTGCTAACAAGAGGCTTTCCAGCTGTTTACATCTGGCTAATGCCTCCAAGCTTCAGCCAATCTTCTAGGGCAAGGGGGTGGATACGAGTGATGTACTTTGATGGAGTGTTCTGCGAGAGTGCTTCGCTCCCCAGAGTGGCAATCGACACCCTTACGCTGCCTCCTGTGCCATTATAGTCATTAGGTTCCTCCTTGATTACTTCTGCTCTGTGGGTGTGTGTTTCTGCACTGCTCCTACAATAACATTTCCTTCAGTGGGTGGATTCCAGAACCTTCCTGACAACAAAACTGAAATAACAACATTTTTAGATTGTTGGGGCCTGGATTACATTTCACATAAAATAACAGTGTGCTGCTTTAAAAAGAAGTGAAACTGATGGTCTAATTATAGCATGGCTCTATGTTAAAATTAGTCTGAAAAGTACCTGCTTGATTGTTATATAGTGTGTATTAAGAAGCACACTGGTTAGGGCTACAGACTTGTAGCCTGAATATTGTTGATGTCCCAGGAGGTGTTTAGCTTTGTGATCTACAAAAGAGTTTCCATGAGAAAGGTGACCAAACTGCACAAATAAAATATCTAGCTATTTAAAACGGTACAATTGCAACTAATGAAAAAGGTATTTGCAGAATATGTTGAAATGGTTCCATTTGATTGATTAGCATGGGGACTGACCTAGTTTCAGCTAAACACATTTAAAAATAGGCAACAACTGTGCACGTTTTTTTAATTTTTGGTATACATTTTACAGTGTTTTTTATTATTGGATGACTTGAATCTGGTGTCATTGCTCATGTGTTACCAAGAAGTGTTTAACAGTAATCCTTTGGCAAGTGTCTCACCTCATAGCCGCTTTCTGACAGATTAGGTCGTGAGATTTACCATCTGTGTCTGACGATTCAGAACAGAATTCCAACTGAGGGAGTGAGGAGTAGTCATCAGTCACACTGACACTCAAAATTAGTCCAGAGAGCTTTCTAGCAGATACCGTAAAACCAACCAAATCTTGGGGGGAGGGGATAAATGCGAATCACCATATAATGTCACTGAAGTATTCCTCTACGCAAATCAGTTTGTCAGTTTAGAGTCACACATCACTTTAGGTCAGCTCCTTTCTCATGTGACACCCGCATTGATATTTGCAGTTTGTAATGTTCTCCGGTGCACAGTTTAGAAGGACTTTTGTCTTCCCCCACACTCTGATACAGTGAGCTGTGCTGTAATGCTCCTGCAGTCTCTCTTGTGAATTTGATATAATGTGACAAAAGTGTTGGGGATATCATATATCATTATGTATAATTTTGGCAAGAGGAGTGCCATCCGGTGCATCGCTTTGACATATCAAGCCAGGATGTGGGATAGGGGAGAAATGCCATAATCTCGCATGGGTTGATGGTGCGTATGTTCTGCTGCTAGTTACACAGAGTGCTTTATTTATTTATTTATTTATTTATTTAATTAGTAATTATGCAAGTAATAACAAAATAACATTCTGAATATGCTCACACAAAAAAAATACAGAACGTGTCCAAAAGTAGTGGAAGGCTCAAAATAATATGTAACACCGTTTAAAAAACTTGGGCATTTTTCTAGTTTATTGTAAATTATTACAGTAATATTTTTTTAAATGCACATCGTACTAAATATTGTAGAAATATCCTGTTGGTGGAATTGAATTATTGACTTGTGAAAGTATGTTTGTGGTAGTTATATCCCTTTTTATATTAAATATGCAACTGCCACACTCAAATAGAACTTGCTGGCTTCAGTGCAAGATGAGGGGAAGCAAGACTTTGGATTTGTTCCATACAAACATGAAGTATGCATACAGTTGTGTTTCCCTCCCTTCCCGTACCGGTCAGACCAAAATATTGTATATCTGACAGCTAAATACAAACCCTTTGTTCAGCTGAAGCCCTTTGCCATGAGAATGTGGTCACTAGAATCAACATTGGCCTGGGGAATGTCTTGGAGGTGGCAGACTGGGCCTTTTTTGCAGGCTGCATGGTGAGGACATTGATGGGCTCTCTCACTGCATCATTGACTACATTGGGCTTCTGTGTGAATAAAATCATTACCCAGAAAACTTTATTCTTGTTTCCAAAACAACAAGCCTTGAATCACAACGTAAATAAGAACAAGGATTTCCTGATGGGGGATTGGGAGGAGGTGAGATACATACATAGGAATTTGAAGAGGAAGATCAGAGAGAAGAGGAATTAAATAGAGAGGACTGAATGTAAGCTGGAGAATAACACCATGAAGGAGTTAGGGAGATACTGACGGACACTGAGGGATGGATGGAGGCGAGAGATGTTGCGGAGTTGAAAAAATGCTGTCTATACCAGAGAGCTAACATGTGACTAACAGGAAATTTCCCCACAATGTGATAAATATTCTCATTCACATGCACAAATGGGCAATTTGTCTGCAGAAAGCAAAAGGTATCAAGGGCAGTTTTTTGGCATAAGCAGGGCTAGTGGAGTGGTGGAGTGTTGTTGTTAACTCTGACCATTTCCCATGAGACCTTTGTTTTCAGCCAAGTGGGTTAATAGGAGGGTGGTAGCTGAATAAACTTTCGAGGAAAACTCACTCTGTCATTGGATTGAGTCTGGATTCCTTAAAAGCAGTGCTGGAGGAAAGAACGTCCAACCTGTACTCCATTCTGAATAATGAGGCATGTCCTCTCAATAGATAGCTGGTACAGCTGATGAGTACTTTCATCGACAGGCTCATCTCCAAGACATTACCAAAGTGAGCCCTTCAGACACTTATTTGTGTCTGCTAATCTTCTGGTTTCCACATCACTAACCCCGCCCAGCTTAGAGGACACTAACTGTACACCTTTTGACTCCTCACAGTACTGTTCTACCTGCATTGAACTCTTTATTTTTCATTGCACCTTCCTTGTTTCTCCCTCCCTTTTACCACATGTACTTTTCTATGTGTACTATATGTTATCTCATTCCCATGCACAGGTGGGCAATTTGTCTGCAGAAAGCAGGAAAAGGTACCAAGGGCAGGTTTTTGCATAAGCAGGGCTAATGGAGTGGTGGAGTGTCGTTGTTAACTCTGACCATGTCGCTTCAGACCATTGTTTTCTGCCAAGTGGGTCAATAAGATAAAACACAAGGTTCCTACTCCACTCGCTCCCTGTCAAAGCTGCATCTGTTCTTTTGAATTGGTTCTGCAGAGAATTCTCCTATCTTTGAATAGTTTGCTTATAATTCTAATAGTTATTGTGTTAGTATGTGTATTGTATCTTCACAGTTGAACCTTTGCTCTCAGTTACGTGGATGCAATTTAATGTGTACAGCAAAGAATAGGCTTTGTCAGACAGATTAAACATATTAAAATAAACATATTAAAATGTTTTCTAATGATTTCAGCAACATGCTGGTGTAAAATTGTTTGAATATCTGCATGCTATTTATGAGATTATCCTTTTTTAGCTCCATACTATGGAAGCCCTAAAGTGCAAAACAAATTAACAAATCAGAAAACACAGCAACATTAACTGAAACTGGAAAAGATAGGCACTTATTGAGTCTCATCGCCTTGTCCTAAAATTGAAGTGGCAGTGATACATGACAACAAAGGAAGGAATGGGCAGCTGTGAAATTTACTCTTGTGAATTTAATCTTGTGAACCCAGTAACTCTAAAAGTTGGTAGTTTGATGGATCATTTCCAAACATTGTCAAATCATTGTATGGGTGATGATCTTGAATGAGACAAAATCAGGGTTTGTACACCTTTTCCATGGCCAAATTCAAGTGCTTTTCAAGTATATTCAAGGTCAACTTTCAAACTTTTGCAGTATTGTAAAACCGGCCGTAGCCATGATTTACCAAATACCGAGGTCAATAATGGCCAAGCAGTGGTATTACGGACTTCCGTAATAATTCCCACCGCTCCTCATTGCACTTGAGGGTGGGGGCCGTGGGCCCTCTGAGTCCTGTCTGTGCCACCACTTCGGTGTGGGTGGGTGCGGGGCGTGGGCTCTCACGGCTGGGGTCCCGTTCTGACTCACAGGGAGGTAACCGCCCGCATGCGGTAGGGCCATGCCTCCTGGCCCTGTTCCCCTGGTGAGGCGGGTCAGTGGCTGCTGTTGGCGTTCCCAGTGGTTAGCCTGCGGGCACTGTTGGGGGGGAACTTGTGGGGGGCCTCCGCCTCGATTGGGGGGCGGTACTAGGGGGGCCCCGAGGGTGGCGGTACTAGGGGGGCCCCGAGGGTGGCGGTCAACATGCCTGGCCGGACTGGGTCTCCGGTCGCTGGGGGGTCCTGGGATGTCCCACCCTGGGCCGCGGGCGTGGGTCTCGTCGTGTGCGGTGGGGTGGGGCTCCACCAGTCTGCGGCTCTCCGGTGGGAGCCTGTTTGCTCTGTGCTGGCTTGTGCTGGGTGGAGGGTCGCGGATGGGGGTGGGGGTCCGCTGCCTGCTCCCACTCTGTGGGCCCCCCTTGCGCAGGGCTCTTGGCCCTTTTGGCACCCCGCGGGATCCCCCTTTTGGGTTGGGTGGGTGGCTGTTTCGGGGGCAGTCATTTGCGGGTCTCTGTGCCGTGGGGGATGGCTGGTGGCCTCGATTGCCTGGTCCCAGCTGTTTCCGGCTTGAGCCGGGGATGGTGGGGCTGCGGCCCCCCCGGCAGCATCAATTACCCACCACAGCCAATGACAAATCAGTTCACACTAACACATGCACACACAAGGGCTGATGAGTATGGGGCTACTAGAAAGACGTGGTAGGCCAGTATTGTCATTATGGTGTATGCAGATGTATACATATGTATGTATGTATGTATGTATGTGTGTATATCTGTATGTATATGTTTTTCTTTGTATATGAATTTATTTTATTTAAGTATCTGTATTATGTTTTTTTTTCTTTGGTATGCATGTTTTTGTGGGGTTTTTTTGCATATATGTACGTGTTTTTTTTTGCATACATATATGTCTTTCTTATATGTATGTTTTTTCCCCTTCCTTTTCTCTCTCTTTTTTCCTCTTTTCTCTTTCTTTTTGTTGTCTTTCCCTTCTCCTGTTCCTGCCCAGTCTTAAGCTGGTTTCATTACCTGATTAAATCTAAAGTATGCAACAGGAGGAGTATCCCAAACTTCTCCTTTGCAGAACAAATCTGACCCGACAACAAGGGCAACCAGACCACACATTCTGCTTGCTAATATATTGGGACAGAACAAGGGGGAAAAAAAAATAATAATTCTCACCGCTCCATTCACATGCTTATTTACGGACACTTATCCGTAACTCATTCTCTAGTTATGTACTGGGCTAATGTCTACTGCGCTACTGTTAACAGTTTATCGTTTAGAAACGCTGACTTTGTTCCCTACATACACAATAAACGATAATGCGTAACTGACAAGCAATATTAACACTATTACGCATTACATCACACAGTGCTTCTACATTAGCATGTAACTAGCGGTTAGCATAAACAAATCATAAACTAGGTGTAGGCCTAACGTAGGTGTAGGCTGTGACTTACCTTTGATATGACTAGAGAGTGCAGACTCTCCCATGGTGAAAAGTTGAATGTCTTTTCTGCATACTTTGCAGCAGGCTACACGTGGATTTGGCCCACATGTTATCCATGCTTTGTATTTTGCATTATCCAGCCAACGCTTGTGAAAACGGCATCCTCCCCGGGATCCACATCACATGTTAGTATATGCCCTCTATGGGGCGGAGTCACACAGACCAGACGCACACACGCTCATGCAAAGCCCATCAGGGAGCGCAGTTTAATTTTTTATCTGAATTATTTTATTTCTCTCCATTTAATAAGTGATCTATTGATTTAGATCACTGTATGTCGTGAAATATATTTCAAGAATTTTCCAGCACTTTATCCAAAATTCAAGCATTTTCCAAATCTTAAAAACCCAATGTTAAAATTCAAGTATTTTCAAAGATTTCAAGTAGCCATACAAACCCTGCAAAATGCACCAGAGTTGAAGCAATGCCACTTAGTGGGACAATGGGAAGGGGGACTGCAGAAAACATTTCACATCTGAATGTGATAACTCAAAAAGTTTTTGGCTGATCTTTCTCAAACCCACTTGGTAAATTTAGTTAGTAACAATCCATGAGCTGGTCAGCAAAGTTTATCATGGGGGAATTTAATTGTACCTATGTTTGAGATCCACTGGTATAGGTGAGTAAGTGAGGCCTGTTTCATTTTGAGACAAATCACACCAAACTTGAAGCAATGCCACTTAGAGGTGGCACATAAAAGGACAGCCACATATGCAGATTTGGTGAATCTGATTACATTGAGACAACCCACACAAAGTTGGGCATTTACAGTTGTTACTGATTGCTTTGGCACTATCTTTGAAACTATAGGCTGTTTCTGCAAAACTCTAAACACTAATCACAAAGTTACACCAAACCAGCAAAACATTATACATCTCTTGAAAAAGCAAACCGTTCTTGCAAAGATCTTCAAACTGTTTTTTAAAAATTGTGCTTTTGCATCAGTACAGTGAAACCACACAAACGTTACCTGTGTGCAGGGCATAGCAGTTTGCAGAAAAGTGCTGCCATACATGTAGCAAACACACATACACACAGGAGTCCAAATTTGTAAAGTATGAAATATTTCCAACATGACACACTATCAATGCAAATAAGGTTTATTTTTCAAAATGTTCTTACACTGCTCAAACAATACAGTAGAAGAAAACAAAAATGTTGTGCTAACAGACTAAGGCTAACTCTTACCTTCTTTATGGGTCTGGACTTCATCCACATCACGTGAAATTGTCTTGAGCTAGGCAGCATGGAAAGTATTGCCTGGAGTGCCGTATCCAGGTCTAGCATGACCCCTGCTCAGTGTTTCCACAAGCCTCCTCCAGGTCCTGTAGAAGGGGTATATATTGGTGGGGCTGGCAATCATACACCTTCCAATGCCATGCAAAGAAGAATTCTTCAATGGGATTCAAAAACAGAGAGAATGGGAGGAGATTGATTGCCATGAAAAGTGGGTAACCTGTGAACCATTTGTGGACGACAGCAGTCCTGTGAAGAAACAATAAACACTAAACTAAACATTAGGAATTAGTCTGTTGTGGAGGGTGTCCAGAAATGCGACAATGTAACATCATTACTGTTTCTAGCTCCATGACTCTCTCTTTCAAAAGGAATTCTGTACAGCTGCTTCATCTAATTCTGTTGCATTTCGGTAGGGCAGAGAGACTCACTCTATTGACGTTTTGGAATATGATGTTTTCTGCTATAATGTGGTCCTGTAGTTCTCAGAGTCTGATGCAGTTATTTGCAATGACCATATTTCCAATGTGGGTCTCCTGCTCTGGGGTGAACTGTAGACCTTTTCCACCAGATGCTGGTTTTCTTGCAGTTCTATAGAAACATTTGAATGATTTTAGTGATAGATCCTTCTCATTATGACAGTACAGTATATATTACTGCACCAGTAGTTGCCCAGCTTCCATCATTCTCATCCCATTGTTTACAACATGGTCAACTACAGTCACATTTAACTTCATCTGTTATTGTGTTCCTAACTCCCCTTTCTCTTCCTCTTCCTTGTCCTCTCCTTCTCCCTGCCCTACTTCACCTCTTTCTTCTCCTCCTCCTCTTCTTACTTCTTTACCTCATCCTCCTCCTCTTCCTCCTCCTCGTCCTCATCTAGCTCTCATCCCTCTTATTCTCTGTCCAGTGTTTGCCCCCATTGTTGTCCAAACCAAACGTTTACCTATGGCCTATATACAGTGATCAAGCTCTGATTTCTAAGTGAACTCATTAATTAAAAGTGTTTTCACATGTGTCAGTGTGGAAAGTCAATTGGCTAAATAGTTTGCTGATTTACTAAAAGTATGTTATTAGATTGCAAACTGAGTGTAAAGCAGTGAGTTCTGTTTATAGCTTTTCAAAAAGTGTGTTATAAATTTATAAACTGAGTAAAGCAGAGAACATACATTCAGTTTAGCACACTTGGTAAATGCCTTGGCGACAAATGGTAATGGTTTCAAAGAGCTTCATGAATCACTGTTAGTGTTTAAGCTCTCAGAAAAAACAGTAATAATGATTTTTTTTGGGAGAGGTGGAGAGTGTTTAGAGGACTGGATATTGTAGAAGTTGGAGAGTATGGGAGGAGTAGGCATTAGATGGGGGGTGCCCAGGGAGTACATTGTTGTCCTTCCTACAGTATCTAGTTTTTCTTGTTTTTTCCTTATAAATAAGGTGATGCTATAGAATAAGTCATTTTGATATATAATTGCAATAATTGAAATTGGATTCATTTGTGCTGTATCACATAATTTTTGGATGGGGGTGCCAAAAGTGAAATCAAGGATATGTGTTTGTCAGTTTTAATGCTGCCTCTTTCCATTTTACAATTTGCCCCGCAAAAATCTTTTTAGAAATCTTTGCTTAAAAAGTGAATGTGTTTAAAATAGCAGTGGGAAGTTTTATAATTGCCTTCACATTCTGTTTAGTGAAAGTGAGTAGTTGTTGACACACCACAGCAATGAAATGTGTTCTCTGCATTTGTCCCACATGTGGCATCATCACATAGCAATGGGCAGCTAACTCAGTATCCATGGAGTGGTGCATGGGGGCAGTATCTGCTCAGGGTACCTCACTGGTATGGGAGTCAAACCAACAATCTTTCAATCACAAGCATGGTTCCCTAACCATTAGACCACCACTGCCCCTACTTAGCTGAGAGTGACTTGTACAATTTAAAACAATCTTCTAGCAATTCTCACTCCCACAAAACCAGATCAAATTAGATTTAAATGGCATTTTAGTGCAATGAACACACGGTGGGCATAATCCCCTAACTTTCCACTTCGTTTGTTAGATATTTATGAGGATATTGCCAGACAAAAACAGTGATTTTTTATCTAATAGATCAAAGGTAAAGATATGTAAAATATATTCCAAATTAGTCACAGAACCGCTCATACTGAAAGGATTTAGATGAGATTGCTTTTGCAGCAGTAACTGGTTTGCTTTTGGATTAAAACATTAATTTTAAGTTTAAAAATCTGCTATCTTTGAATTAATTTTTCTTAATGTGAAATGATAAATTGGAAAATGTATGTGTCCATGTTTTTTTACTGTGTTTACATTTTATAGTACATATTTAGTCCTTGGATATGTCTCTTTTTTACCCAGTGCTGACATGAGTATCTGGCTGTCTTTCTTTTCCTTTACAGTACAGTAAAACACTGTACTAATTAATTTTGAGACACACAGCTGGGCTTTTTAGATTGAGATTTTGACGCAGTAATTATATCAGGACAGTTAATTTACACTATGGTGAAATTATATTGATTATGACTAATAGGCCATGGAAGGCCCCTCTTCTTGAGTGTAATTTCTCTCAGTATTGTTTCAAACATTTTTGTAGTTATCATGCATTAAATGTTAATTTATTTTCTCTGTGGAATAAACTTGCTAAAGGGGTAAAACATTTGTTGAATTCTAGGTGTTTTTTCAGCTAATTTGATGTGATTTCTCAGATGCTTCTCAACGCTTTCTAAAGTACTTCACTTTTCTGCATGCATTTTCGGTTGCGGTCAAGGGGACATAACGTAAATTACGCCATTAGGAGTTATATGCGGACGACTCCGGTCAGTGTGTGTATAGCCCTGATTTTTATGTCTAGTGGAAACCTGTTATTCTGTGATTGTGCAAGATAATTGATTAGGTGTTTCCAGTAGGTGGCAGCGTGACTTTAATAGATTAGCGGTCAATGACAAAACAGTAGAGAAAGAATAGTCATTGTTGTTGTTGTTTCTTGAGCCATGGGGTGTTTGTCAATACCAAGAACACAAAGATCGTACTTGTAGTCTTGGCAAGACCAGTCTTGCTTACTTGCCTTCCAAGAAACAACTTGAGACACAATGAATCATGGGATTGGTCTTGATCTGTGAGGGTGCAACCAGTGTACCCTTGATATTTGGGGTGGGGCAAGAACACCATATGGGAATTTTTACCGTCCTCTCTACTTCTGTTCTTGAGTATTTTAACTGGTCTTCGGCAATGGAAGATGACGTAAAACAGATCCAAATACAAGTACGGTCAAGTACGCATATTGAGAATGACCCATGGTGAGCAGCTGTATGAGGAAGGTCGGAAGTACCCGCATATCTAATTTTTCATACTGTCCATGCATTATACCAAGGTGCACGGTATTTTGAAAAGGAGCACCATTCTGGCATTTTGAAATCTTTGCTATTAAATTCACCGAGCGGGTGGGTGTGGGGATTGCGGTCTCCGTTAATTTTGTCATAAGGATTTCAAAATACTGTGGTATGCCTTCTTACCGTAATACCGCCCAAGCCTTGACTAATAACTTGCAAACTGTTCATATAAGTTTACCTGTTTCACTACATTGCTTGTATTTGTGTTTGACGTAATACATCTGCCCTCTCCTGGAATATCACTGCTGTATGCATGCACCTACCATGACCAACCACGTCTGCAGCCAAATGTAGTATGAACACAAAGTGCCGCGTAGACAACTGTCCTCAGCCCCAAAGCACAGGTGGAAAAGTGAAGTATGAACTACGCTTAAGTATGAGGATGAAGCATTCAGTACAATGGAGTTTCTAATTAACCTACCCCTATCACCTTGATTAAAGAAAAGCTGTAATCTCCAAGTGCTGTACAAGATGTGAATAAAATGAAAAACTACTGTTTCATCTATAGATCCCAAGTTTTAATAGGCTTTCCATGACCAGGCAAAAAAACAGTCGCTTCTTGACTCTTATTCAGCCAAGACCAAAATATTAATTTGGGCTTTGCTGATCTTTCCAAATTGAGCTATGGAGAGCAGTAGTTCTTAAACAGTTCCACTAATCTGGTTTTGTTGATGGAACCAGTATGGCTGTTCTCATAAATAAAATGGATAAAAATCACTCTAGCTTGCAGCTTAGTCATTTCATTTATGTTTCCTTCGTTAAAGCCTTATCAAACATGACCTCCATTGTAGAGCAAGGTTTTGTCATTCTATGCTTTGCAAAGACTAGCTGTGGTGCAGGCAGCTTATTTTAAAAGATGTAATAGCCTGTTCAATACGACAGCATCTTCTCTTTTCAGCCTTTTTGCCCATAAAGACTAAGTTGAGATGAATTAAAGGATGACTGCACTAGACTTGAACAAAGGCTCATGCTGTTGTTTCCTAGAAACTGCACCGATGGAGTGTTTTATGAATACATTTCTGATAGGAACTCTGAGCAGATCGCTGTTCTTTTGTATTCAAAGTATATAATGAAATTTCATATCTAACATTTACCAGTGTTACCAATTTAAAAAATGGTGGCTTTATATTGTATTCAGTTTATGCATTCAGTCTATACATACAGCATTTTGATTATTATTCCTGAAAACTCTATGCTTTGAAGTTTCTACTTCCTTCAAGGTCATATGTAAAAAATGCTTGCTTAAAGTCAACATAAAATGTTTGTTTAACGTTTCAAAATCCATAGAAACTGTTATATTTTGGGGGTCTTCATTCTGAATATTTGTTAACGGGATGCTGTTTAAGCACTTGTTTATGTTTACTTTTGTAACTCAGAAGTTGTAACTCAAACTGTTATTATTTTACATCTCTTTTGTGCTTGCCAATGCTATTATAAGCTTCTTCCTTATCAGGAAAGTGTATTGGCAAGGCATCTATTCACTTAACGTCCAGTAAAATTAGGTTGTGGTGGCTGCTAACATGCATATTCTATTTTGTGTGTGCATTTTGAATTGGCATTATTAGTACAGATTTATCATGGATGGAAATAGCTCTTGCTGTTGAGCATTGGGGGTTTGTTGCGTGCCTCCTCCTGGTAAAAAAAATCAAAACTATGAAATGGTTCAGTCAGGAGAATTTTTTTATTCAATAATGTCTGGGTACATTATTCTGAAGTTTATTTTTAAATGAGCTATGCCTGAGCGTCAGCATTGAGGGAGATGTTTGGTGCACCCACAATTTCCGCAATATGTAATTTTTCTCGCATTATTGTTAGCTTGTAAAAATACTACCAACACTGAAACCTGGCATTTATTGTAAGTTATGTTTTATATATGGAAGTAACATATCTATGCATCCTATGCAGAGTTTTGGGATCAGCATATCTGTCATTGGGAGTAAAATCTATGCACTTGCAGGGGGTATTGTGTGTCACATTGTGTTGATAGGTCAGCCAAAATGGGTGCAGGTGTCTCTAGCTTTATTTTCAAGCACGTGCAGCTTCAAATTTAGGCTCAGAATGAATAATGTGTGGGATATAATGACCTTCAAAATGTTCCATGTATTATTAGACAGTTGAATTAAGTGCCTGTTCTTTGACAATGAGACTCTACAATTTGGTTATTATGTTATGTCACTATCACACACACTAATTGGCTGAATTTGACAGTAACTTTTATTCTGATAATTAGAACCTTACAGTGGATTTAAAGAACTTTCAAATGTGGGTAAAAATTGGATATGCCTGTGTTCTATTTTTTGCAGATAACCATACTTAAAAAAGATAATATTAAAAGAGAGAATAAATCAAATGCTAAAAATTGTGAGATGCATTTTCTTAGCTATGAGAGATATATTTTATTTGGGGTCATGCCGTACAGCTAAGTTGTATCACATACTGTTTGTCTATAAGTGCAAGAAAACCAGGCATCTGAATAAATGATTTAGTGTAGTATAGCAGAATTTTAAACGTTATTATATTATTTTAATATTGGGTCATGACAGTGTGCCAAACCATTTTTGCAGTTTAATTTGTTCTAATTATTGGTGTCCATTTGTAAATGTGTCTGTACTCATAGACAGCATGCCATTACACATTTCTTGAGAATGGGTCCGATATTTGTCTCCCTGAAATCTGTTTTTTACTCATTTATTCAAAATGCCTTACAGCTGACAGAAGGGTTACAATTTATGTGCAGTCTCTTTAATTTGAGCCCATTACCTTTGTGTTGTAGTGCAATGCTGTACTAGTTGAGCCACAGGAACAGACGACCATAAAGCACCATAATATAAGAAAGGAGATGTTTTGCACTAAAACTAGTAAAAATGTTTGAGTGCTTTTTCTACTATGATCGTGCCATACAGCAGTGCATCTTCTGCTTTCCTTGACACATTCTCCAAGAATCAGTTTCAGCAGTTTTAAAGAGGAGAAAGATGCCGTCACATCTCAGGTTCTTTTGGTTACTCTCAAAGTAAAAGTGGAGCAAATTTTGCATAATAATAATACAACTTCTAGCTCCCTGTTCCAGCTACTGCCTAATGATAAAGGAGTATGAGAGTTTTTTGGATGAAGTGAAGGCCCTTCTTTATGAATGTAGGTGGACAGCAGTGAAACTGGAGAGCACAGCACTATAGAATAAGCCTCCATTCTGCTGATGTTTGGCACCAAAAATTGGCTGGTCGGCCTTAACTGTCCCGTTGTCTTAAACATTTCCTCTGCCGGTGACTAATGGTAGATTAGGGCATTTAACTGGGCCTCAGTAAACTGTGCGTCTGTGAGGGAGGACTGAGCTGTGGACTGTTTGATTAACATGAGTGCAGTGGGAATAGGGTGCTTACTCTGGACTTATGGTGCTACCCATGCATGAAGGCTTAAATGGGCAGCAATAAAAAAAGCTGTTTTCCCTTATGTGAGGTGCAGTATATATATTTTATTCTTCCGATATTCAGATGCAGAAATCCTTATTTCGTTGAGTATATGTGTTCAATATTACAGCTTCAGGTTTACTCTATAAATGAGTTATGATATATTACCCATTTTGCTCAAGATCACTAATGACTTTGAAACGTAGCTACAGTTAGATGCTGATATCATTGGGCTGGTCTCAGACTCTGTGCCTTTTGTTCCTCTAGAGGTGACACCCAGTCCAATAAAGACGCCCCGTGAAACGTCATTCGTGACCTTGCCCCGGCAGCAGAGGGACTCGGACCGCTACTGCCAGCTGTGCAACGCCTGGTTCAACAACCCCGGCATGGCACAGCAACACTATGACGGCAAGAAGCACAAGAAGAATGCCGCTCGTGCTGACCTTCTGGAACAGCTGGGAAAGACTCTGGATTTTGGGGAAATAAAAGGTACCGGGAGAAGCTCGGGGGGGAATGGAAGCTCACCAATAAGGAGAATTCTCATAAATGATAATTTATGAGTGTTCATTTACTTGATCTGCGCATAGAACACCATTACAGAATCACAGTAATCCTTCTTCATTATAGTGTCCATTCGTCAAGGACAATGGAAACATTCAGACCATATAACAAGCCACCAATGTTTTACTCATTCCACCTTAAATGTTTCTTTTCCCCATTTCTCATGTTGCATTTAAGTGCAGTAATCAACTTCTACTACAATGTGTACCACCACTGTATGTACACACAGAAGATGGCCCTCCAGTTGTTTACCTTAAATATAGTGGTGACAGTCCTCAAATGGCTTGTCTATTATTTCTTCAGGATATATTAATGGCAACAGCAAATGCTTAAGCGGCGTACACTCAGTGTCTGATAATGTCATTCAGCCTTTTCCCTGGCTGAGATTAGATTGTAGACAATCCGCTCTGAGAAGTGAATGAATTCTGCAGCGCTCGTCAGCAGAGTGTCTCCTCAATGTTCCCCCAGTCACACCCCTTTCAAAGTCACTGTGTCCATATGACTTGGTATTACGGGACTCAGGGCATAAACTGCTTATATTGTGCTTATGCAAACGGAAGAGATTTGCATATTTTACACGCTGGCACTTTTGCCCCGCTTATGACAAGGACGAGATATAAATTGTGTTCCAGATTTGCTCTATATTTTTGCATGCTTAATGTTATAGTGTGGATAGAGGTTTGTAAGAAAAAATATCAAAATGTCTCTGGCTGGTAATGGCATTCAGAAACTGACCCTTGTGTAATTCAGTTTTTTTTATCCATTGTTTGTCTGAAGTAGTTTTTCTCACTGGCACAGCATAAGAGTCAAAATCCTTTAAGCACAGATGTACTGTATATAGGTCAGCCATAATTATTACGAACTCCCACTGGTGATGCTGTTCTTTGATAAAAGGCCCAACGGCCTTATAGCACCTAGTGCATAATATTTATGTAATAATATTTATGCTTTTCCTGTTCCACTAAACGTTCCAAGGCATCTGGGAAAAGGCAGATGACAGGAGATACAAGTTTACTATAAACCCGGGAGATGTCAGTCTGGAGTGGACTAAAGCTACACGAGTGTATAGAGAACAGGCCCGAGGATGTAGGACTGAAGTGGTGGCTGATGATCCAAGTTCTGATAATTATTACTGCATCTATTACATCCCGACTGTTTAGTCTAACCGTGACTGTATATGTCTTCCTACGGTATTCTGTTCACTCATGTATAAAATGACTAGGCTGTTTGCTTTACTATATAACCAACCATTTCCTCAATAAAAAGCCTTTTTTTCATTTAAGAGGAAGACCCTTAACTTAATTATACCACCTTAGGTTCTGCTTATTCTTTCATTTAACGTCTGTTTAAAAGTCAGAGCAGTTCCTCCAAGACTTTTGTAACGTATAAGTGAATATTCTTGACTTTTGAACGATTTATGATGGAAACTACTGATCACTGCATACTCTGCAGAGGAGTAGTAGCAAGCTTCTGTGCAATGTTAGTGCTGTGAAATCTATAAACCCACTCACCAACGTATTTTCCCCGGTTGAAAATTCTGATGAGGCACATTTAAAATTGTTTTACTGTAGTGCAGTTGTTAATCTTTTATAGACTGAAGTCAATTAAGGATTTTTACATGTTGTGTGAAATGAATGGAAGTGATATTACTAAACTTATCAGTCAGTGATAGAAATGCAGATCATAGTCAGGCTTGAACTCTTCTAAAAATGCAGCTTCTAGCCATGTTGACTAAAATGAGATTCTACCTTAGAATCTGGAGTCCCTCATAATGTCAGTAATGGAGATCCCACATAATGCAATCTCCAGTCATTTATAAAGAGGAAAGATAGGCAGTGGGCTTTCTAATTGGTAACTCTGTGGGGATTCATATGCGGTCAAGCTTCTGTTTTTGAATGATATTCAAAGCAGGAGCTATCTGTTATATTCACACACCCAGATACTATACCTCACACCTTGGCTCACCAAATCTCCAAACAGACCATGTGCTTTGACCCTCATAAGCTTTGATAAGCCTAACTCCCAACACACTGCCCTCCCCCCTGCCCCTAGTAACCGAAAGGCCTTTTTTTTATTCACGGCGGATCTTTGGGTCTTATTGCAATAAAACTTGTTAACAATGGAGAAGCTGAGGCTGCAGACTGCTATATGACCTGAAAATGTTGCCAGAAATTTTCCATCTGGAGCCTTGGGAAATACCTCATTAATTACATGATGTTAATTATGGTGGATCTGTTAGCCCAGGAGATATTCTTGTATCCAGAAGATAGAGCACTGGGTTAAGATATGGTTACTCATGATCCACTATAGATTTACAGTAGAGGCCAATGGTTTGTGTCTCACGTCCAGAATGCTGCAATGCCCCAACACTCATCACGCATGTTCAGCTCTACATTTAAATTACACAGAATGGAAATGCATGATGAGATAATGAGAAATTATATGATTGCACTACATGATTATGACTCATACTTCACCTTTTAGTCATAGGTATTGTCAAATTGCATTTTTCTTGGTTTATTATTTGAATAAATTGGAGAAATGTGATCAGAAGATCTAGTTTGCTGTGTCTTTTCTCTAGCCTCTCATCTTTCTCATATATGCACAGTGGTGTATCAGAAGCTATTTTTACCTGCCAATGTGGGTTTTTCTCCAGGAACTGTACATAACCCTGAAATTGACCTGTTAACTCCATAGTAACAGTGTCTAAGACTAAAGGATTATCTATGCACACCACATGCATCTCGGTGGAATCTGGGGAATTTCAATGTGCTCTTGATTGGATTAAATATCACAGCCCATTCAGTCAGTGATATCAAGTAAAATTAAACTGGGGAGTGCTACCTTTGACGTAATCTGAGTTGTATTTAGAATACATTACTTTATGAAATTGAAAATGATCCCAGCTTCTATAATTTAATACTGAAACGGGAATATGCAAATTGTCATGAAATTCATAATGATTACTTTGTTTCATGTGTTACTTTTGTGTAAATACATGTTTTTCTCTATCCTGTTATGGCATGTTTTTTGGTGTATCAGAGTTTTTGTAGGCAGCTGATTGTGTGATGTCGATGCTCGAGGTGGTTAAATACTCTGGGGGTTTATATTGGTATTCATTTGACTTGGATTGAATTAAATGAAATGGAACTGAATCAATATTACACATTTTACCTACATTTAGTTGCACTGCTCTCAATATTAGATTTACGCCAGTTTGCATTCTTCTGGGTCACCTCAGAATGTTTTATATGATTTTTTTTGTTTGTTTTTCGCTATACTCTGCCCTCAGCAAATATCTGTTTTTTGCTAGGATATCCTTCAGAGTATTGAAAGATTTATTTGATAAACAGGACTTACCCCCAATATCAGTTCATGATGCTTGCTTTTTCTACTGTTTCCACCACACAGAAATGGTTACTTGTATAAATAATATTTGAATAGATTTTATGGAGGAATTTTAAGTGTAATTATGAGAAAAGTGGGTGTGACTGAGACAAGAAAATCAAGGTAAATAATTTGAATTTGAATGTTTGTTCTCATAGCTGGATGTTTAGTTAAATCCAGCAACCCTCGGATCATGAATAATTAATTTGTTTCTCAGCTTGCTTGTAATTTTCTCTATGGTGACAGACAAGGTGAGGATGGGCTTTTAATGGTGACATTTAAAAAAAAATATGTCGCTACGATGTGAGCAGATGGGATCTTTCTTTCTCTTCCAGTATTTTTTTTGCGGGGGGGGGGCAATCGGTTTGTTATCGGATTTGGGACTATTTTAGTTGACCTTTTATATCTTGTGAAAGAAATCGCATTGCACATTGCATTACATTAAAGCCTTAAATTTGCCTTTAACCAGTAGGTGGATTTTTTGCCACAGTCAGCAAATAAAAGAAGTTTTTGCAAGGATATATGGAAAAGTTTTATTTATTTGTGTTTGCGTAATGTCAATTATTGCGTTGGAAAATGACAAGTAGAGAATTTGAATTTCATGGACGGTTACGTACAGCATTTTAAGTTAATTGTTTTTCATTAAATAAATCTCTTTTTATGAATTAAACCTCCCCAACAGAAATTGTGCGATTGAAAAGGCTTTGCACTTTAAGTATTGATTTCTGTGAACATAACTATATTTTTATAAATATGTGGGTGTACACGATAATAGAAACATAAAATGATATATTAATATCAAGGACCTAATAAGGTGCCATCCTTTGCATTCAGAACAGCTACAGTCCTTTTCCAGAATTTTCCATGAAGTGCTGTTTAGAGCTGCTAACTGGGAAGGTCACTGAGGGCTCCTGACTTCTTCCTGTTGTTCATGAAACCAGTCTTGAATTTATTTAGCGGTGTGTGTGGGGGAATTATTATCTTGAACTATTGGAGCATTGTGAGGATACAGTGTTTGTACTATATGGTGCATCTGGTCATGTAGAATGGCTTCATATTCTTTGGCTATTATCCATCCATGCAGAGCAATCATTGAACTCTACAAGACAGCTGCTAATAGACAACTGAAAGCATCCCTTTCTTTCTCCTAATGTAAATCGATGTCAGTGAACCTCAGCTTGTAACTTTTGTCCTCTTTGCCACTGCTTTTCTTGACATTTTACATTTTCTTATAGACTTGTGACTGGTGCACCTGTAATTTGGGCACTGACTCTTTGCCTTTAATGGAACTTTGTTAGTATCCTCCTGTTGTTTTGAAAACTCACATATCAAAGTGCTGATTGGCAGACCTCTATTACAGGTGACGCATACCACAAATTGGCATTCAACTTAATATGACTCACCTTTGTCAATGCATCTGTCATTGTGATTTAGTCACTTCAAAGTTAAAGTCCTCTTTCATGTGATCCTTCTGTTAATTTGTCCACCCCCGTCACATATGTGGCTGTTATGTAAATCATTTGTCTGAGATTTATTGTTTGCAGCCAAGGGAGCAGATCAAAAGTGTCTAGTCTGGTGTTCTGTTTCTCCCAGGCTCTTTGAATAAGTGAGGCTGCAAGGTTGTATAAAACCAGCAAAACTAATGGCGTCACACCAGCTTTGCCTTAAAATGGTTCTGTGGCGAGACCATGTGCCAGAGTGGCAGATGCAATCAGGCTGATTAATGCACTACTGTTAAATATTTCAAACTTACAGAGAGCTTTAATGGAGCAAAAAACATGCTCCATCAGTTTGCAATACCACTGAAGCTATAATGAAAAAATCCTGCATGCATACTCACACAGAGAGAGTGTAGCAGTTCGTTCTGGATAGAAATGAACATGATATGCCAAGGTGGCTCGAGGTTACTACTGTAGCCTCACACTTCCAGGGTTGAGGGTTTGACACAGCTCTGTTTGTGCGAAGCTTGCACAGCTGAAGTAATGCAAAGTGTCACTTTTCTGAGGTTACATAACTGTCCATCTGTGACCTCATGCAAAGCAGGGCCTGGAAAGAACTTCAGGTGCCTGGTGTTGATGGTCTTTTTTTATCACAGTTTGTTGCCTCACCTTTGCAAGAATCACTTCAACAGGGCCACAGTGAGGCCAGCAATGAGTGCACCCAACCCTCAAAGCTTTTCTTCCTAGACTTGGCAGGAGATCCAAATGAATACAAATGTCAAACTCCACAAAACCTGTGTGGTGCATCCTTTATCTTTGCGTTTTGTCACAAGCTGTAGAAAGACCCAAAAAGAAAACAGAAACTGTTTCACACTGATGACTCACTCAGTGTGTCCAATTTTTATTTTATGAAAAATAATTTATAATTCATTCTCACTGCTCTTATTTTATCGGATCCTAAATCTTTAAGTATCGGTCACTTATGAATGATATTAATGCCTTTAATGGAAATAATCCAGTATGAATGTTGTGTTTTTTTGTCCCTAGGTCTGAAACGCAGCTATACCTGTGACATTTGCAGTGTCACACTTAACTCTGTGGCACAGTATCACGCACACCTGCAGGGCTCCAAGCACCAAAACAAGTAAGTAGCCCAGCACCAAAACCTGCCACTGACATTGGTCTCTCCCAGGGATACCCCTGTCTAGTCAAGGACAAATTAGTATACGGCAATGATGCTTAGTAAGGCTGCAAGTCAGGGGATTCCTCCTGGCCCCTATTAATGCATATCTTTGAGATAAGCAAACTTTCATTTGCAGATTATTGAATCTCCATGACAAAGTACATTATCCTATGTTTTATAATGTATTTATGGAGAAAGGTCAATGAATGCAATAATTTTTTTTCAGTCCATCAAATGCATTATAGCAGCAAAGTATTTGCCCTCCTATGTAACTGCAGTTCGCACCCTCCTCCGAAGCCAGACACCAGCATTTTCTGTACAAATGAAATAATTGATTGGGTACTGGACGTGCTGCACAGCTGTAAATAGGCTTATAGATAAAACAAGATTGAATCATTTCATGCTGCTCCAGTCTGCATATTAGCAGATAAGCTTGGTTTGAGGTGGTGAACAGTGATGCATTAATGCAGAAAATAGTAATTGGTGACTATATGTAAATAAAGAAAGAAAAAATAGGTTTTCATGTTTTCACAGTGGCAATCATGTACATTTACTAAAAGTACTGTAAAAAAGTCACTTTTTAATTTGTGTTGCCGGTGGTGTCTTAATGTGAATGTGTTTTGTACTCTGTTTGTCTGGTGGTAATGGTGGCATATGAATGGTAGCGCATTACATTTGCATGGATTACATTTCCCATCATCCCCTGCCAACACGCACTCACAAAAACAGCAAATTCCTACACAGTAGTTTACGGCTAAGCTCATTTATTTACATCAACATCTTCGCGAACAGTGAAGTACCCACTGCTTCAGCTTCATCCACCTTCCATAGAACCACACACAAACATGCACACAACTCTCACAAACTCACACACTGTTTGCTGCTTTCTCTGGTCCCCTCGGCATAATGGTTCCCTGCGGAAGCGCGGGCTGCAGTGGGAAGGTTCCGTTATTGCCAATTGTGGAACGAGGGAAGGAGATGGTTTGGCACGAGGGGGAGTGAGGTCATGTGTATTATTATTTTGTTATGCAATGTTTGGTGTGTTGTTTGAAATGTCAGGGAATGTATGTGGTTAATGTCCAGCTATTCCGTTTTGTTGGGTAGTGAAAGTAGGTATTGTGAGTTGTAGTCCTGAAGTACTCAATTTTGTTTCCCCCTGTATTTTTGGCCTGTCCCAATCAACCTATTGGGAACCGGTATATAAGGAGAGGGGGTTAGAGTAAGGTTTTTTTTTTTTCTTTGGTGACCTGGACTCCTTGAATGCCAGTTGTGGTGGTGTTGGCTTGAAGTGACTTTTTTTTTCCCCTTTTCGTGTCTTTGAGCGGTTTGACCTGTAGCTGTGTAAAGCAAATAAAACTACACGTTCCTTTGGCCCCGACTACTGGAGCTGTGCCTTGTTTCTACCCGTCTGCATGTCTGGGTGGTCACATCCCCTTACTGAGGTGGGGGCTTGTCCAGCCCCCCCCCCCCCTTTCCACAATCCCCTACAAACCAGGAAGAAATTAGGTCAAATACATGTGCACTAACACAACACATATAATACTTAATTAAGTATTAAGAGTTATCAAGCCAGCAATCACATTTAATGCCATTAATTTGTTAAACAGTATTCTCGGGTCACTAACCAGTCTACGTCTTCAACCTTATCACCATGGGAAAGACCAAAGAGTTGTCTAAGGACATCAGAGACAAGATTGTTGACCTTCACAAAGGTGGAATAGGCTAGAAGACCATCAGCAAGCAGCTTGGTAAGAAAGTGACAACTGTTGGTGCAATTATTCGCAAATGGAAGAAAGACAGAATAACTGCTAATCACCCTCGATCTGGGGTCCCAAGGAAGATCTCGTCTTATGCGACATCAATGATCTCAAGAACAGTGAGGACTAACCCCAGAACTACACAGGAGGAGCTTGTTAATGATCTCAAAGCTGCAGTGACCAAGAAAACCACTGGTAATGCATTATGGCCTTATGGTTTGAAATCCTGCAGTACTTGCAAAGTATCCCTGCTCAAGAGGATCCATGTTCAAGCCTGTCTAAAGTATGCCAATGAACACCTGAATAATTCCAATGAAGCTTGGAAGAATGTGATGTGGTCAGATGAGACCAAAATTGAGCCGTTTGGCATCAACTCCACTCACCATGTTTGGAGGGAAAAGAATTCTTACTATAACCCCAGGAACACCATCCTTACCATCAAACACGGAGGTGGAGGCATTA
>JAAGVU020000040.1:14336684-14350208 GCA_011763525.2 Mormyrus iriodes | reverse complement strand
ACCTCAGCCTTGGAGAACTGCTGTTTCCGCTGTCTGCGATTCATGGTTTCTTTTCCAATGGCGCTGCATTAGGTTTTTGGACTATTTGTACATTTGCGACTGATGGGTTAATTGAATTGGCATTCCATCTGGTCTGGGCTGCAGTTTGGATTAAATGTTACATTGCTCATGTTCACATGCGTTGTGTGACAATGAAGTGACCCGTATTTCACCATTGAAATACGTGGGATCGATGTTCCTGTTATCGGCAGTCTGTGCTTTTCTTACGCGATACGGGGGAGGAGCCAACAAAGTACTACTTAAGAGTTCGCTCGTTATTCCTGGAATAACAAAGGGCTTCTGGAAATGCACGTAGACCTCACTCGTTCTTTACTTAAGTCGTTCGTTATCTCGCTCGTTATTCCCTAAGATCGATCGCTTTCTGGAAAGCCATATACAAAATATACGATGGAGCACAGATTATAACCTTAAGAAGTAATTTACCGAACTTTAGAAAGAATATACATCTGAAGGCATCTAGTTTGTATAATTTTACAATAATTTTAAAATTATATTTTACTGATTTCAGACCCATTATGAAAAATACAAAATTACCAGCAGTGAAAGTGAAAGTTACTGCAAGAAACTCCAGATTCGACTGGTTGCCGAGACACAGATGCGCGGCATACCCAAGCCAAGACCTTTAATATTAAAGATATAGTATGCATTTACACTATTTACTCTAAGAAGTATTATGTATTACTAATGTTTATATATTATATCGTTTTATGTGATCCCAATCATTTTCTGGATTGTTTTCGTCTTACGCCTCATCTGTGACTTTCAGCTTTAACTGTTTAGCTGTTCACGGCCAACTCGCAAATAACCAAAAGCTCAAATGTGAAGGGGTTACTGTATTTCCACATAGCCGACATGACAGCTCCGATGCATGACGGTTTTCATGATTTTTTAGGTTAGCGCTATCTAAAATTCGATCGGTTTCTTACCACCACCCCCCAAAATATCAGCAATGGCCGGATATCGATAGTGGGTATTGGATCGGTTCCTTCTCCACCTGTTAAATTAAAACTTTGAGTCAAATATCATGGTTCATAATAACAAACGTACGCAGTGCTTTGTGACACCCATGTAAACATTTCGCCGTTTCAGCAGTTAGTCAGCTCGCGGTACTGTACAGTATCGTATATAGTTACTTTTATTATTACTTTACTGTTTTGATGTACTGAATTATTGTTGTTTTAAAGTATTTCAAAGTGTTTCTTAAGTATTTTGTATGCATAGAAAGGTAAAATATATACGATATATTAAAATATTTGACTAACTGAGGTTAAATAATAACCATATGTACCTGTTCTGACTTACCTACAAATTTGATTTAGACTTAGGGAACGGACCTTGTTCGTAAGCTAGTGACTGTCTGTATACTTTTTGTTCTCGCTTCGCACAGAAAAATATTACATATCAATTGACATGCAATCTTCGGTTTCATTTAATGAAATGCTTCCTGGGGTTGTAATCAGTTGCAAAGATGTCTCTGTAAATCTGAAAAGAGGTAAAAGAAGCTAATTTGGGAAGATCGCCACAAGCAGTGCGACTTCCAAGGGCTGCCTAAATAAACACATTGAGGCTTGTGGCGGGAGAGCTTTGGAAGTCAGCAGGAAAGGTCCTGGGGTTATTTCAGCAATTGATTCTGAAGTTGCACTGGAAGGGCAATCTTCAGCGCTGATCTCTCACACATAGTGCAGTTTTAAGACAAATTACAACTTGAGTGTTTGAGTAATTGAGGTAGTGACAATCTGTGGACCTTCTGTCTCCTTAAAGACTCTGAAGAGTGTATGTTCTGTATGAATACATTTTGAAATTGTGAGTAGTGTTACAGTTAGAAATGGATTATTCTTTCACAATTCCTCTGTTTTAAAAACTTAAGTTGTTTACATGCCTTTTGCTGTCATGTACAAACAGTAAATCATTTAAAGATGTATCTCAAATAAACAACAGGAGCCGATGGACAGAAGTAAGAAAACTGGACAGTGCTTTTGGTAGCTGTATAATTCAAGCCTCTTATGTCAGATTTCTGCTACCGTGTTACTTTGCAGTAATCCTGTTCGGAATGACTCCATATGAACACACCTACTTACCTGTGATTCCCTTTATTGCATCCCCCTACCCCAGTCTGCCAGTTCTTTTTTTTTACCCTTCCTGTCTCCTCTCTGTCCCCTTGATCTGCACCCCCTCCTTACCGCAAGCGATTTGCGATTCTTTTGAAAGTGTGCCAAAGTCTTCTGGGGATTCCTTTGAGTCATTTTCCAGTTGAAATCCTCCATATGTCAAATGGACCCAGGTGACCAGGAGCAGCATTCTGAATCGTGCCTTTGAAAATTTGACCCAGCAAATCCAGCCTATGCCATAGGGAACCAGATGAGAAGCTGACTTCCATGGATTTTTTATTTTATCCTACTGGTTTAATGCATGATTCTTAATGCTTGACTGCTGCCTATCCTAGGCTGCATAGGGCACAGACCAGGGGGTACTCCCTGGACCAGATGCCAGTCCGTCTCTGGGCATATACACACAGTCACACACTACAGGCAATTAGAAATGCCAATTAGCCTTACTGCATGTCAGGCGTGTGGGAGGAACCTGGATCACCCAAAGGAGATCCATGCAGCACAGGGAGAATATGCAAGCTCACAAACACACACACAACTGGAGAATAGGTGGGTTTCGAACCTCCATCTCTGGAGGCGAGAAGCAGTAGTGTCACCCACAGTGCCACTGTGCCATTCATAACTATTAATTATTGCTTACTGTATTCCAAAATATCAAAATGATCACATTACTATTACAATTTCTACATGCTATTTGTTTTATTCAGTATTCATATGTGTTACATGTTTAAAACACTGGACTTTATTTGGTAAAGCTTTACATTAACAGCACCTTCATAATGTATTCATTATGCATTCATAGAACATTCAGTGCACCTTCATAATGCATTTTTAAAGCATTCATAGACCATTATTAAGCAGCATGTAAGTATACCTTAAAATCTTAACATACCTAACAGCTATAATATGAATTAATAACAAACATTATATGATAATAATGCTTGTTATTATGATAAACACTCCAGTGTTTGTCCTTTTCCTTTCTCCACCTTTGTACTGTCTCAGTGTGCGGCTCTGTCAATGTGGAAGTGCTACACCTATGACACCTTAAAACTCGCTTATCTGAAACTCCTAACTATTGAGTGTTTGTGTCAATATTCTTCTCAGCATATGGTTAATCCAAGCACATCTGTTAAGGCTGAAAGGACTTCTTCAATTTCCCTAACCAGAGTATCAGTTACTAAGGTGAACAAGGGATCTCAAAGAGACTTTCAGGGGTCAAAGAGTTTGCAGCCATCTTGATTCCACTATAAGAGTTCTGTCTAAGCAGCGCCCTCTATTTTTTAAACACAGGCTATCCATTACCTAATTATAATTACATTAGTTAGGTTTAAAAGTATTTTCTTTAGTTTTCTTATGATTCTATGAGGTTGAACATTTAATTATTAAATATCATTAAGCAATCAGGTTATCAAATAAAACAAGTATAGGTCAACTGTGGCTTTGAATATGCAGTTTGCAAAATATGATAGCAGATTCTGTCTTTTACATTTGTTTATTTAGCAGACTCTTCTATCCAACGTAATGGGCAAATGAAGCAGATAATGTATCACAAGCATATGGCTGTTAAGAGGGATTTGTGATGCAACTGTTTGTAGGCTGAGCTTCCAATGAATGACCAGTAACACGTGGAAGACATTTATGGAACAAGAGTCATACAAACACCTTTAGAAGAGATTAGAATTAGATCACAAAAAAGATTACTCCTGTAAATAATAGCAAGAGTATTTACCAGGGACTAAGGTTAGGAGTAAAATACAACAGAGCATGTGAAAGCATTTTATCATTTATATATATTTCATCATCATTTAAATATATATTTTTTGGTTATTAAAAAAATGTCGGTAAATGAGGACTGTCAGACAATAATAATATCACTATTATTGTTGCCGTTTTCTTGGAAAAAATACCACCATCATGCAAAACTTTTAGTAATATAATATAATATATATATATATAATACTACTATCTAATATAATACTAATATTTTACTAGTATCATTATTTTAAAAATAATATTATTAATCATAATCATCATTTACCACAAGAAAAACCTCTTTAGTTGCTGTTTTATGTATTATTTTTCAAGTGCCATTTTGAATAGAGAACATGATACACCGTTATTTATAAGATTGGTATAATTGTTCTCAAGCTTACAACTCTTGGTGGGTGTTTGTGATGAAAAAAACGTGGATTTAATGGTTCATTTAATGGACTGACACTGGGGAGAATTAGTGGTAGGACTAGGTTATTTCAGGTGTTCCCAGTAGAAATGGATCCAATAAGTCATACACTATAATCTGCATTTTTCAGTCAAGGTCTGGTATAGTCAATTCGTCTTGTTAAATTCAAATATAACTCTTTAAATTGAATTTGCACACACCTATATGTCAGATGGGGGACATCAAAGAATATCAGTTGTCACAGTGACCCTACATAAATTTCAGTCAAATACCAGGGCTGTTTGATCCTCTGCTCTACTTAGAGAATGCTCTTTATTTGATAGTGCATCTTTTGTTTGCCAGTGTGTGCATCTAAAGTCTTTCAAGTGTGAAGAGGTATCATAAAAGAGACAGTGTTGCTTTGTGAAATGGTGTTTCAATCCCTCACTTACCCCCAATCTCCAGCCCCCTTAAACTAGCAATTGCAGATGGACACAGCAGGGCGTTGATCTCACACTGCAAATGCTGATTGGTTTCTGGACTCTAATTCCACAAAGGCCCCCTGGAGCAAAGAGGAGAGGCCACTCAGTGTCTTCATTTTGTGTGTTTACTGCTTTGATTGAACCGGGGTCAGATTCATCGGTTATCTTGCAGCTTGAATGTGTCATGGCGATCTGAAGTGTGCCACCACCTCAGGAGCGCAAACACTTTGAGGCGTCTTCCTGTTTAGCCAACATCACGTTGCATTCCTGCCAGTACTGCCTAATGAAGTGGAGGCAGATATAAGCTTCTCAGCCAGTATGGATCTGTGCCAGCCCTCTGAAATGCACCGGCTTAGTTAACCCCTGAACCAGAAAAAAAATTCTGCCCAGTAAATCAAGCACTTCATGGTCTTTTTTTGGTCTGCATGGGCAGTTACGGTGGAAACCAAGACTGAGTGTGTAAGTGCATAGAGCAAGCTGTCAGTCATATCAATGCACAGCAGTTGGGTCAAAGCAGTTTCCCCCTTCCAGGTGGCTCTGGCAGCATAAAATAGACTTTCTTATATGAGATATTAATCTGTCTTATTGATTCTAAATATCACCCTATTGCAGCTTCTTTTAATAGAGTTTTTGGATCTAGTCAAGGTTTTTCTGAGGTAATGCTTCTCTCTCTCTCTTCCAGCTTAAAGAATCAGTTGTGCATCCAGTGAATCTTTACAAGAAACACAGATTTGGATTGATGTCAGACGACTTTCGGTTGGCTTGCCTTCTCAGCTTCTCTCGCCTTCTCGTACCTTTTCTTTTCCTCCTTGCCGTTTGTGTTCATTGTCAGCATAGGAAGCTGCTGGATGTTTTTATTTTGTCCCCTCCTGTGAAACCTCACCTTTTGACATAGAGCAGACACTGATGCCAAGATTGCAAGAATATCAAGCCCTCAGACTCCATACTTTTGTCAGGGTTTGGCTTAGCTGGAGACTTTGCAATGAATCCTTAATATGCCAGTGCAGGAGTACAGTTGTGGGACTTTATGCAGATAGTCCTGTCTAGCAGGAAAGTGTGCTGATAATGTTATCAATGCTATATTTGTTATTAATATTATAATGAATATTATTCCTTTGACTGTATATGTTTTTGGTCTTTAAAACATGAAGAAGAGGTGGAGATTAGCAATAATTATTGAGCATCACTAGTTTTTTGGAAAGTGTTTTTAAAGAGTGGTTTTATGAACTGTTTAAAGTAGTGTAATTCCAATAATCTTTTACAGATTCAATTACTTATTAACCAAAACTCTATTGTCATGAAAGACTTGTGGAGAAGAATAGATAATATATTGTAATAAATTGTTACTACAATAGTTTGTAGTAAATTGAAGCAGAAAGTTCAAAAACAGCAGCTATGCCAGTTTTACAGTATTTTCTCTGGACTGTCCTCAATTTCCTTAGCCATGGGTTTGGATCCGACAGTGGCGATGAACTTGTAATCTCAGGGAAGCCCTTACTGATGATATAGTCAGGTTTTCCAGGATTTTTCTTGTGTTTAGTCACTTTACAGACCTTAGGTCTTTTCACGTCTGGTGATACCAGAATTAACTGTTGGAGTTGTCATTTAGGCCCCCACAGAGTTGCAAAACAGAACCATATGACAACATACCAAAATAAGCAGCCCTAAGAAATATTTCATCAGGGAATTTTCATAGACATCTACAGTTTTTCCCTTAACTGCAGAATTGCAGTAGGCAGATAGACTTTCAAAATTGTTTCTGTTGTTAGATGCCTTTTATGGTCTGTATAGTGACTAATGACCTTTTATTGTCTCATACAGGGTTGATGAAGGGCTCCCATTTTTAACACATCCCATTTGAAATTTTGCAGTATTTTACTAAAGAAATACAGAGGGTTCCATGCTAACTCTGCTGTAGCACAATCCTGAACAGAATTGAAATGTACAGTATAACTGCCTTATGTGCATTGCTAAGTGAAAATATGAGCAAAATACACCAACCAGTTTATTTTTATTAATCAAAATCAAAGCTGTAATATTTTGAAGACAGATAGAGGGTGAGGGAGATAAATATTACATGGTGGTTACGGCTTATGTTTCAAAGTATGGAATTCTGTTTGAAAAAGTTAAAATGCATTGTCAGACATTAGACTTGCTTGATAGTATAGATCATATTCCAGTGTAGAAATATATTTTAACTATATATATATACACAGATTGACAGGTGTGATCCATTTAATAAAATATGTCTAAGAGCTTGAAACTTTCATTTTTATCTATCATGAAAAGCCATTGTCTGCCATTGAAGTCTCCTATTCTGCTCACTTTGTGTTCTGATTCATGTACTGTACTATGACTAAAGACAATAAACAAAATTAATAGATGTTGTTAAACACTTGTGCATTGCAGTGGTGTTTTTAACATAACATTATTTTCAGAGGGGTGTACACCATTTCATGTAGAGAGCAAAGATTGCACCTGATAAAGGGTATCAACAGATCATTTTAATAATAAATAAACATGTGTATGTGTGTGTGTATATATATATATATATATACACACACACACACACATACATACATATATTCCTTTATAAATGTAAGTGCACTGTTTCTTATTTTTGGTCTGCGTGTGTGTATTATGATATATAAATATATACTGTACCAGTCAAAAGTTTGGACACGCCAAGCTTCCTACAAAGGAGAGTGATATTGTCACCTGACTTAAACCCAGAAGAGGTGGTTTGGGGGGAGTTTGACCAGAGAGTGAGGCGTAGGAGACCACCTCATGAAACTGGCATAGAGGAGAAAGTAGGGACAGGCATTCCTTGGAGCAGTTGGGGTTAACAGCTTTGTTCAAGGGCCCAGTGGGATCACTCTGCCAACCTAGGGATTTGAACCAGCAACCTTCTATGTCCCAACCCACAGAGTTGCCCCCCCCGCCAACAATTTAAGTTTTTTGTTTAATAAAGTTCTTGTTAGTGCATGATTCCATATGTTATTTTATTGCGTTGATGTATAATTATTCAAAAATGTGGGGAATAGTACAAATAAACCTTTCTATGCGTAGGTGTTTCCAAACTTTTGAATGCTACTGGTTCTATGTTTTTTATTCAGATGTTATAATAAGCCTCAGCTTTTAAAAACGAGGGGAATGAGGGATGAATTATATGCATTCATATATCTGTGTGTTTATGTTGTGTTGTGATGCTGGAAGCTAAACAGCCATTTATTGCAATAGTAAACAGCCATAATGAATACATATTTCTGTTGTTCCTCTGAATTGTCTGTCCTTGATGGAGATGGATTCTTCTAATTAACTCAAATGCCTCGACATAAGGCATGAGCCATTAATTTGCCTCTAAACTGAAACGTTGGACACTGAAATGCAACCACACCATGCGGGTTCAGTGTGCTTGTGTGAATAGATATGTGAGCCGCAATTACTGACTAATCAGATGTATAAAGATGAAATTTAAAATCCATTATGTAAAAACAAATCCTCATAATAATCTGAGATTTATGTCTTCTGACCTGTGATAGCTTCTCTTGGCTCAGCCTCACCTGGGATTACTCATATCACGAATGGGAAACATGAACCTTCTCAGTGCTGGTATTGAGTAGTACGTTGTACTGAAATAGCTTATTACGTCATTCAGCTATAAATAATCAAGCAATATACTTACACCAGTCTTGAATACATAGGTATTATAATGACTGGTAAATGATTGGAAAAAATTAATTTGATCCTGCCACTGTTGATTATCTCTGCATGATGAGAGCCTCAGTGTTCATTTCTGGTAATTTATCCTCTTTATGGAAATGAAATCTAAAATGGAGGAGCATCATCAGAGTATTAATGAACATGAATCAATTTTTAATGGTGCATTAATAAAATATTTTTGCTTGATAATTCCCTAAAGCAAAAATGTAGCACCATAAATTCACCCCTTACAGACTACATGTTCCGGTATTATTAACACAGGAAATCTTGTTGAGTATTTATAGAGATGAACCACAAAAGGTTGTTTGCATGTTGCATATATTCATGAAAAAAAATGCATAGTCATTTTACTTATAATGTGGTCAGATTACATGTAATGTGGTTTCACATGCAGTTTATTGGGAGATAAATCTATGTATATGTACAGCTTAGTTCATAATTAGTTTGAAGACATGATACCCATTACACTTGCATTTATTAATTATTTATTTACTTAGCGACATACAACTGAGGGATGTTTTTGTAAGGGTAAGTCTGCGATCAGACAGCATCCCTGGAGCAGCAAGAGTTAAGGGCCCAGTGGGGATATGGTTTCTCTTCAGACTACAGGATACAATGATATGATTACTCTGCTGGCCATGGAGAATATGGAGTTATTGGTTGGCTGATACAATCAATCGATATCAAGGTTCCACAAATTTAGTGGTATTGGCAGAAAAATCCACCAATAATGTCTTTTTGAAAATTTATGATGAGGGAATGAGCTCTCCTCATGAAGAAAATGCTGAGAAGCCAAGCGTCTTGCATTATAACTTACCTTTCTTAGCTGGGATTATTAGTAAGTGTGACACTTCAGTGTACTATTGTCAAGCCATGACAAAATGTGAGTGTAGTTATATATGATAAAGACCAAATGAAATCCTTTCTGCCCTGAGATTTATTGACACTGGCTGCAAGTACTCAGCATGAGAGACAGGCAGCCAGCAATGCAAATGAATTATGCTATAATAACGAACAAAACCCAAATCTATCTAAATGTACAATTTCTCTACCCTTCCTGCAACAAATGAAAGAAGGGGGGAAAGATAAGTACAGTACACTTAACTCCCTAATTAACCCAAAAACAGGCACCGAAAGAATGTAAAACAAAAGCATCCTGCCATCTGCAGGGTGGGGGGTAACACAACCCACAAGCTACCTGCATTATAACTTACCACTCTTAGCCTGGGACTATGAGTGTTATACTTCATTCTGTAAAAATGAAGCAGTGGAATGGAAATATTGTACCATACTACACTACATACTAACAACTTTAGGACCAAAATAGATTTTTGTGTGAGTACATTTCATTTGTAAGGTGTTTTTGTTAAATAGAACAGACTCTCAGAAGAGAGTCAAAGATAATTCTTTTAAACTTGTTACAAGGTTATAAGTTGGATTGTTTTATATTTATATTATTGTAACTTTATTATATTTTGACTGTGAGTGCGTTGATGTCAAATTTTTGACTATATGAAATTAAATCAGCTGATGTCAACTATCAGTTGCTGGAATTAGAAACTTCTTTAAAACTGCATTGATATCAGAGAGAATGTTTTCACATCAATTACACCCCACTTTAAGCATTACTCAAATGTAGATGGCTTAATATTCGTTCATATAATCAGTTAGTAAGTTATAATACACGGACAATATGCCTGTATGTTCACTGTGTGATGCACGGCTTGAATGCGCCCTCACTGCATCCTTAAGGTGTGGTTAAAAATAGTGAAATGTCTAATTGTTTGAAAGTGATTTTTGTCTTGTTCCCTCAGTTTTTTCAGGATCGGCAAAGGAGGAGGCTTGTGGGTGCACACATGCTGCTGAGACCGCGCCGAACCTTTTATTTGTATTTATCGTGTTCCCTTTTGTGGCTGGTTTAGTCCTTACCTCTGTAGCATCCTGGTTGTTAGGGAAGCGCGCCCCTGCCCCAGGATGGCTGCAGGGAGGTGGGTGTCTAAGTAAGGGGAGGAGCTGTATCCTGCCGTGATTAACCTGGCTAAACTGTTGCTTTTGGTACAGGGGATTGGCAAGTGTGTTTTGGGTATTTTACTAGGGCAAAACGGCTAGATTTTTATTTTCCTTAATCCTATCTTGTTTTCTTTTGTCCCCTATCAGTAGAATGTTACCCCCATAAGTGGTGGGGAATGGTAGGTTCCAATTAAGGGGGTGGGGACACTGGGCTATAAGATGTTGGGAGGATTGGGTTTTTCCCCCCTTTTGCCTGTCCAACTGTATGCTCTGTGTTAGGGTTCCTCAGATGTGTGAAGCCTAGCGACCACAGGTAGTAGTTTTATGGTTTGCCTATGTTTATTTGTCTTGTTTGAGATTTATTTATATTACTTGTTTCCTTTTTTGAGGTTTTTGTTCTTTGTTCTTTTGTCTTTGGTTGCTCCTTATGCGTTTTTTGAGACACCAAACCAGGCTGATGCAAATATAATCTATCCACTACCCCATTTGTCGTCACTCTCTGTCATTTTACCCGACCCTGAGGCCCCTTGACACTTTACCTTACAACACACTGCATTTGAATTTCGCAACCATGTTATGAACAAATAAAATTAGTGTAATTTTAAATCTTATATAAACTCATATTGAAGATACTTTAAACTTGGGGTCTTCCTGCATAGAGATTTACAATTTGGCCTCCGTTTCAATGTGATGCAGAAAACACTACATCATAAATATGGTCTGCACTTCTCTGTGTTTCACATCCGTGGCCATGCAGATTTGGAGCTCTTTGTATGCCAAATATGGATGTTCTACTCATGTTTGCATGGGCTCCTTGTCAGTAATCCAGGTTCTTATTGTTGTTTTGTTGTTTCTAACCTGCCTTCTGTGTCTGTCTGTGTGTTTATGGGACTAAGTGAACTAGAACATAGTGATATTTGGTTTTTGGTGCATGCACAGTATAAGATCCAGATCATCAGTGCTTTGAGTACAAGTTGAAAATAGATTAATAAATGCGCTTAAATCTAAAATTATATACCATGCATCTATACTTCTTATTGTGCTTGTAAACAACCCAGCACCGGATTAAACATGTACTTTGTTTTGTTGTATCTGAGTCATTTATGGCTGATGAATGGGAACAGAGGAAAAAATAGATCACTGCTGTCAGAATCTATTTGTCTTCCAAAAATTTGATCTCCAGATTTTTCCCCTGGGGTGAAACTGAGTTGTCAAGGTATATCTGTCTAACAGTCATTTTCTCTCTCCTTATGTATGCATTGTTGGTGTTTTTTCTTAATAAGCAAGCATTCCCCATCTTCTGCCTGCTGAGATCCCAGAGGTTCCATCTGTCAGTGTTCATTACAGGGACGCCTGTGAGTCAGAGGGCAACCTGGAATGATGTATATACAGTTAGCATCACAGCCAAGACCAGGCATGCTGACCCAGAACCTCAGGGATAGAATCTCAGGAAAGGCTCTTAATATAACACATGGGCTCTCAGGAACTGCAGGTTTCATTTGTCTTTGGTGATGCTGTAACTGAATGAATCAAAAATGCAGATAATTACATGACTGTAAGTGAAAAAACACACCATTCAAACATAATGTTCTTCATTTCCGTGTGGAGGATGCATGATGTCATGCATGTTAAATGCACAAAGGATACCTTCATAATGCATTATAATGGTCAGTACAAGAATTAAGGATGCTTTGTACTGCATTATGAAGGTATTTATAGTGCATTATAGATGAGAGCTTCATAGAGATTCATAATGCATAAAACTTAAAAAAAGGCTATAATTTGTTATGCTTTTTATTAACAGTTATAGTTGTGTTTATAATACTTCATGAATGCAATATAATGCATTATGAAGGCATATATAATGCATCATACATGTTTGCTTTAAGTAAAGTGTTACCAAATATTTTTTGCATTTTCAGCTTATGGTCTCTTACAGGTACAACCACTCTTGAAATAATGGCAGTATTTATTCTTTCAGTGAACAGAGATGCCAAAATTCCAAGAAACTGATATGTCTATAGTTTTCATTTAGTCTTCCTTCCATGGCTAAAAACAAGCATTATTTATTTATGTGGACAAAAGCCAGAAGCAAATGCACTTTCCTCTTCACTGGGATCAATCTCAGCCAAATTCCACAAGGACGTGCTGGGATTTGATGTTTACTTCATCGTTCCAATTTGAAAAACCATGCCAGCCACCAGTAGCATTTTAGATTGAAACCATGGTACAACGATAATGCATAAAAAACACAGATTAGATGAAGACTCTGGGTACATTATCCTTTTAATCAAGCTCAGTGCAGCTACAATGAAGATAGGGAGCAGGTCTTACAGTTGCCTAGGAATAATAATTTCTCTGGGCTTTTTAATTTGCATACCAAATACAGCTATCAAGAAGTTTCATCATCAGTACAGGAGCCCCTAGGAGGAAGTTTTTTTAAGATAGGTGGCTGGCTGCAACTTAATCTCCTTTACACTCATGATAAGATTAACAGCAAAATCCTCACTATCAATTTGTTGACTGTCTCTTTAGTTTCATTCTCATTAACTGTGTATCTTATTTTAATAACTGAAACTAAACTGCTCAAGAGTACACCTTGATCTTGGATGAAGACTTAAGCAACATCATTTGATTTCATTGGAATCTCTCAAATTATTGATTATAGATTTTTTTTTAATGGGAAGTTAGACATGAGCAAGGCAGATCACGAGTTATGATTTTTAAAACTCCATGAATATTTAGATCAGGGGTCCCCAACACGTCAATTCCGATCTACCGGTCGATCGCACAGGCAACGCGAGTCGATCGCGGAGCCCAGCCTTTCAAAATAAACTCTACCGCGCAACGTAAAAACGAGTGAACCGTGAGCCACAGAATACACTACAGTACAGGTAGTGTGAGTAGATCGCATGTCATTAAAAAATAGCTGTTAGCCTATCATCCATCCCCACTGTGGCATTTGGCACTTGATTGACAT
>JAAGVU020000040.1:14317698-14336584 GCA_011763525.2 Mormyrus iriodes | reverse complement strand
GTATTGTGCCATACATGTTCCTGCTGTTGTGCAAGGTAAACAATATATATTTTAAATATAAAGTACACTTGGTATATTTATAAATAAAAATATGTTTAGCATTTTTATTATTGGTAGATCATTTTGACTTTTTCATTTTAAAAGTAGCTCGCAAGTCAAAAAGGTGTGGGCACCCCTGATTTAGATGATGGAATTCTGTGCTTGAGTTCAACTCAAGTGCGTACAGTATAGAATTTTTGCATAACTTTCAACTAACTGTGAACCCTTTGAGAGGAAGGTAGCCTAAATCTTCCCGGTGCAGCTCTTGTTGGTAATTTTGTCGGAATGACAGGGGTCTCTGGAGAATCAGCAGGAATGGGCCACTGAAATGCACACAGCTGGGTGTTGTTAGACAACGCGCTGCTATATCTGTCATAGTGCCACCCTACTGAAAGTGCACATGCATAGTGGCCATGGCAGTAGCATGGGTGGATCTAACACTTTAACTAAGGTAGTTGGTTGTTGCAATGATAAAAGCAAGATAGATTTTTAAGGGACTGCTGTCACTAATGTCAAGTATTTTTAGCAAATTTGTTACAACGCTTCAAATAGACAGTTAATACATTTCTGTGGACATGGCTAAGGAAAGTGAGAGCCAAGTTAAAAACACCACTGTAAGAATCCAGAAAATGTGCCGTTTTATTTTTGCCCTCAATGCAACACATATTGTCTTTGCTCTTACATGAAGCTATGCTTCAGTAGTCGTCTTCCCTGTAAACATCCTTACGCTCAGCAATCATTCGATAATTAGCATGGATAATTAGATAGTCTAATGAATGAATGAATGAATGAATAATTATACATCATCAGTTCAAATCATTAAAAAGCAAATTCCCTCAAAATGTCAAAACTAAAGCAATGTCACAGTTGTATTATATACTGATGTATTTAAATTCCCAGATTGATCAAAATAAATTCCTTTACCCACAATGATATAAAAAGTATAAATATTATTAGTATTATATTTATTGTATTGTGCTGTGAATATTCCACGTGTATTTATTGTATTTGTTGCACCCTGGGGGGCCCAAGGAAAATGGCATTTCAATGAGCTGCATACTTGTACATGGATGTGTTGACAATAAAGAACTCTTGAGTTGTGAAAACTATAAAGTCCCAGAGAACGATTAACTTAGCTGAAGCATATGTTCTTTAAAAATGGATCACTCAAATGATTTGATTGCTTCAAAAGTCACATAAGAAACAGAGGAGCACAATGTTTTGTTCATATGAAGTAGTTATATCAAGTAATTAAAGTGGACAGATGTGTTTGTGTTGGACAACGTGAGCTATATAATTAAGACTTAATACAACAACTTCACCTGCATGTTTGCAAAAGCCATGAATTAACATGAAATGTTTTATCAGCTTGCATTTTCGATTTTCACATTCTATTATCTACTCAAATGTTTTACTTCTTTATGCCCTTTGCTAATAGGTTATTCTGTTTTTTAACATTATCTTTAAATCCTCTGCATTACGCCCTGTGCTTTCTGGCATGGCTTTCATTCTCACTGCAGCCCTGCACTGAGTCAGCAGTCTTGCATTATGGACAGAGCACTTTATTTGTAAAGTAAATGCCTACACACTCAAAGATAAAAGAAAGACGTTTATTAGCCCATTAAATTACATTTAATTTGTTTTCATGCTGTCAAGCATTACAATAATATTGTAAGGCATCTAATTCAATTAACTGAAGGTAATTTTATTAACAAAGAAAATGTACACAATAGAATTATTTATAAACTTGTTTTTTAGTGATGATGGAGGAAAAATGCATTTAAATAGTGAGTGGAAGTAGGAAAAATTAGGCCAGTACTATAAGGGGAAGAAAAAGATGCCATTTCCTCCATTAGCAATTTTACTAGAAGACCCTTCTTCTTGATTCTCTGCATGCTTCCCTCTGTTGTATCCCATCCTGACCACTACTCAAGCAATTAGTAAAAACCTTTTAGTAAAGCTATTTGTGGTAGACTTTTCTGCAATAATTCAAAAAAATGTATTCCACACATGGATAATCATGTGTTATAGTAATTAAGCATCCACATAATCCTTTTGCAGGCAGAAATATTTCCTGACTTCAATTAAATGTAATAAGTATATTTTTAAATTATATCTCTGAAATGGGATTCTGGCAGTTGAAAATGTTTTCATTAAAAGTCAATGTCCCTGGCATATAATTTAAATGTATTTTTATAATTTCATATATTAATTTCATAAGTTCCTGTTTTCCAAAAGCATTTGGACAATATTTTTATAAATCAACTTTTTCTGATAAGGGAAGATGTATTAAGTTGACATTTGGCATGCTGAACACATATTAAAACAAAATCTGCATCAGAGGTCTAAGAATTTGCCCCAGTTCTCATTAAATGTTTGAATATCATGTAACCTACTGCCTCCTATACCACATATGCAGAACAGGGTCTTAGTGAAATTTTCTACGGAAACACTGAGTTGCAGGGGGCAGCCTGGATGGGATGACTGTACAACCAGTTAGAAAATTATGCAGATTTTTTTTAATGCATGAAATCAATTTGGTGTGATCTATAATATTTTATAAGCTAAATTCATATGCAGGCAAATAAGCTCCATGGTTTTGATGACATTTTTATGTGGAGGCATTATCTTGTCAATAGATTTATGGCAGGGAAAACTTGCACTCTGCTGGACTCAGTGTTGCATTGCAGATATTTATAAGGATTTGTCTCAGAAAAACAGTAATGGTGGCTGAGTCATTCATCATTAATGGCAGAGAAGTCAGTCTTGTATTGAAAGTAATGTAAAACACCTCCAGAACTGCTAGTGCAGCACTGGACACTTTATTTTGAAAGAATCTTTCAGAATGTTATAGTTCTAATTGAATAATCATTTAATGTTCAAGTACTTTGGAACTTTTTTGTGCTGCGTTGGTGATAAAGATAGATACATTTGTATTATTTTTTCTCTAACTGGGTATTTATAAATAGTTCATTTTTGGGTGGCTAATGGAATTAGAATTTTAAAAGATACTTTTAAATGTTTGTGTGCATGGCATGGATCTTTCATTGACAAATCAATATTTTTCCACTCCATTTCAAGGATTATACAACATAAAATTGGCATGGGTTTTCCTGTGTGACAGTTTTGCGTATATAGACATTTTATAACTGAGGCTCAAGATCTTTCACTGCTAAGCCAATGCCTTCTTCAGTTAAACTAAGTGGATTTTATTTGCAAGTGGATAGTAGACTGAAATCATAATGAAATTATAACTCCATCCGTTTATCTTCCAATTATTTATCCTAATCAGGGTCATAGGCGCACCTGAAGCGTATCTCAGGCAGCATAGGTTACATTCTGGATGGAAAGCCAGTCCTTTGTAGGGCACATATGTGCACACCCTATGGACAATTCAGAGGCACCAATTAACCTAACTGCATGGGTGGGTGCCTGTGATTGGACGGTTGCCAGTTCAAATCACAGGGTTGGTAGAGTGATTTTACTGTTTAGCCACTTGAGCAAAGCCTTTAACTGCCACTTTTGGATAAAAACATTTGCTATTTAAGTAAAAGTATGTCTTTAGCTGACAAGAGGAACCTAGGGTACATAGCAGACACCCACAGAGAACATGCAAACTCCACACAGAGCAGAGACAGGTGCTCTGTCGGATAAGGCAGCACTACTCCCAGGCTACCCTATCATCAGCCCTCATGATTCTTAAAACAAATCAATCTATAGAGCAGCTAAATCAGCGGTCATTGTCAGACCACACCATAATAATTACCCATTGTTTAGAAAAGGCATTATTGTTCAGTCAAATAACCTGGCATAAAGTGCAACTGTTAATTTCCATTCATTCTGAATTTCAGTGGGTTACTTTTATTGATCACCAAACGACCTGAATATTGACATGAATATTACCAATGACATTTAATGCCAAAAAAGGCATAACTTGTTTTATATGTAGATAAACTCAGTATTGGAGCTTAACTTCTTAACAATAACATATAGTTTAATATTGTTCTTGTCAGTAGACATGTATGTCTTGTTATTATCTTCAATATCATGTTTATTAGAGCTTTTGATAAATGTGGCAAAGGGGCTGTCATTCTGTTTCCACATGTTATCGGGCCATAAAATAAGCTTCCATTAATCGCTGTCTCTCGCAACTTGTCACTGAGGTAAAAGACGTTTTCAGACCAGCACAATATATATAATATATACATAATATGTATCTGCTTTTTGTTGACCTGCTAGATTATGGCTAAGAGACTGAGGTTAAAGTTTGACCACCTACAAGCATACAACCCCAAAGCAAGACAGCACCCACCCAATGTCTAATGACAGAAAAACACTTATCCACACACTTACGTAACATGTAACATTAATTTTATGTGTGCCATTTGTTTCATTATATTGAGAACAGACTTCAACTGTATTAATTTCTTAACAAAATGGACAAAACAATTTTGCGTACTGGAATAAAGGCTTCAGTAAAAACAAAGCTTGCCTTTCAGAACCATACAGTTCTGAGATAAATAATATTTTGTTCATCTATAGCTAACACAAAAGTGCAGTACTTTAAATGCTAAATTAGCTGTCATCTTCCATAGATGTGCAATCGTGCATCCCTAAATACAGCGACAAAGCGACAGCAAACTGGAAGAGTATAAGTTTAAACCTACAGCTCTTCTGGTGGCACTGAAAATGACTGGCCAACTCCCACAGGAGCTGTTGCAGCTGTTAATTTTCTGTTGCAATGTATTTGGGGTCTGAGGCAATTATTGTGGCACAGAGCCATTAGTGGCCACACGGGTACATTTTTTTTTATGGGCTTTTCTGTCACTGTTTAGACAAAGGCTTCACTTTGCAACAAAAGAAAATACTAAATGATAAAAATAGAATGGCATAGATTATTCAATATAGAAATCAAAATGACATGTCAAATGACATCCAGACCTAAGTCATGTCAAGGTGACTTTCAACTGTACTTTACTAACTGAATACAATTTCATAGCTCTTCTTACCCATCTGCTGTATTTTATCTTTTCTTGCCTGTAACTACATTAGTTATGGCAAAAGCATACAGCTTAAAAGCTTTGTGTGGAAATAAAACATATACAAAGATTAGTTCAGTTTATATGTAAACTAAAGCTTATTTCAGGGTTTGCTTAAAAATGATTTACTTCAGGGTATCTGTGTAGTTTGATGCAGCATTTCAGTGTCAGATAATGTTGCACAAAAGGCACAAAAGCTAAACTTCCAGTTGACATTGGGTTCATCAGCCTCAAATGTGAACCTTACATTTTTCTTATTTGATAATGAACATTTTAGTTAACAGTAGCTGCTCTGCAGAGTACCAACATATCATTGAAATGTCCACATCAAAATTCTGTCTGCTTAAGTACTATTTATTCATTATTTTTTATGATCACTGGTTTACCACTGTGGAATGTTTTATTCTGGTATTTAATTTAAAGCAGTTAAAATTATTTCTTTTTATTTACAGTTTTCAAAATTTAGAGCAACAGGACTTTGATGTTAAGCCTAAAATGTAATGAAAACTATATTGTTCATCTGAAGCACACCAGTCAGTTATTTCTTTTATTATTGATATTACTGGAAACAGAGTAAATTAGATGTGTGGATATGCATTCAGCACTGGGAACAAGATTACGAGTGATGGAAATCTAGAACTAATTTACATATGAGCAGCACATGTATCTGTTCTTTTTTGCATTTGCAGCTTATTTTATTTGGCTGTTTTAAGTTTAGGTTTTACTGCACATTCTACATCTATCTTTCTTGGGGTAAAATTTTTTTACCCAAGATCTGGGTTATGAGGAGTAGGTAGGTTGTAGAGGGAGGTTTAATTTTGAGTGCGATATGAATTGGATTCTATGGAATCTATGGATTATACCAATATCCTGAAAAAAAAACGAGCGACATTTTAAATAACTAATTATTCCCTCAAAATTAATATAAAAAAATGTATCTAGTGTCAAATGTGATTGTCGTTAACCTTAATGTGCAATAGAATATTTGTATTTTAAACAGTTGATTATTATTTTCTTACAGCTTGCTAGTAAACAGTAACTAAATACAACAATAATAATAATAACATTTACCATTATTATTATTATTATTATTATTATTATTATTATTGTTGTTGTTGTTGTTGTTGTTGTTGTTATTCTTCTTCTTCTTCTTCTTCTTCTTCTTCTTCTCACAAAACATTTAGCTTATTTTCATTATTATTTGGTCCTTTAATATAATAGGGTAATTTTAAAAAATCAGTTCATCCTTATAGCTTTCTTCTGTGTGAATTCCTCGAAGTTGGTTGTACATATTTAAGCAGAGGCCAACTAACAATCTCAGAGAATGAGTGAGCATCTTTATATTGCACTTGTCCCCTGTTTTCTGACACCACTTTTGACATATCATCAGAGTCAGAGAAGGCAACAAGGAAATACAAGAATAAAATGAATATCAATGGTGTGCCAATGAGGGGAGTGTGATGTAAATTACATTTGATGTTTGTAATGAAGTAGAGCAATGTAAAAGATGTGTTCCGACATACCCAGATAAAACTCTGAATAAAGGCTGAAATATTGTTTTTGAATAATTTCATTTTTAATTTTTTAAGATTTATTTTCACTGTTTCATGTATATGTGGGCTAAATTAAACTTGTCGCATGTACAGTATATGTTAACATACGCATGAGTGTGGTATACTATAGAATATTACTCTTTGTGCAATTGTGTTTCATGGCTCAAGATTGAAGCCACAGGCCAGAATGAAAAGGTTATTCTGTTGAACAAAGGAAGGAAAATGATGAGCAAAGCTTTTCAGGCGGTGGAAGCAGATCACAGTACAATCATGGCCAGCACAGCTATTGTCTGGCTGCCAAACAAAATAGCACAAAAAATATCTTGAAGGACACTCAGGTGTGAAAATGCTGAGCTGGTTCGCAAAGAAATTTAGAAAATGCTTTTATCCAAAGAAGCATACAACTGAAGATCAGAGTGCAGGGTCACCCAGGATCCCTGGAGCAATTGGGGTTAAGGGCCTTGCTCAAAGGCCCAATATTGACACAGTGACATCATTCTAGCAGCCATAGGACATGAACCAGTGACCTTCTGATTACAGTCACAGAGTCCCAGCCCACAGAGTTAGATACTACCCATACTGCAGACAAAGAAAGTGTTCAGTTTTTATAGTGTATGCAGTTATGCAATATATGAGTGTGTGTCGTTTCCAAGTTTACTGAAGCATTCAGTTTTTTAATTATAACATTAGTTATAACTTAATGAAATCCCTAAGACGCTTTACTGGCAGTTGGGTGGAATATGGATGGATGGATAGATGGATGGAAAATTCATGAGAATAAATACAGAAATTTTGTTGATCTTGTCTAGAAATGGGGTTTATTTTTTCTTTATATTAAAATGTCCTATAATATTTTATTACCTCACCACAAAAAGTGCAATTAGGCATTAAAAAATCATTTTATATATAATGAGAAATCATACACTGTAAAGGAGAGAGAAATTCTTAAAAGAACCAATGGTTCGCAAACATGATTTCATATATCAAAGCAATTTAAGTTAAGAACAAATTGTACGTTGTGGTCCAGTGTGCGACAGGAAGCAACAGCAGACACAGGTATAACAGATAAACTTCTGCTTCGAGTGCAAATTAAATGAAATGGAGTAATTAGCAGTCGTACTTCTGAAGGTCACATTCATTACTTGGTACCCTATACTCCAGACGACCAGGTAATGACAGCCTGCGGGTCCCAACTCAGTCATCCCTGCAGATCATGACCCTACCTTTAAAGGTAACTGTAGTGTTGTTCGATTTTGGGTTATTTTTCATTAGCTTAGGTTTCCTCCTCTGATTTTCCCCCTTTTTTACCCGCATACCACAGAAGGCGGGACCATCCTTAACAAACAGCCACCTATCCTGACTTCACCTTCATGTTGTGCCCAATTTCTCACCACAAAACCATACAACAGTCATAATGTCAGCATGTATAGCATTATAAATCTATCAAGAGTATGTATCCATCATCCATCCATCCTACCCTCCCCCCCTCTCCCAATTGCTGATCATGGGTAGGGTACTGGGCAGGGGGCCTGAAGCCTTTCCCAAGCAGCAGAGGTACAGGTACAGATGCACCCTGGATGGGATGCCAGTTCATCTTTTTGCATATATAATTTTCTTATTTCCAGAAAACAATTTTCATTAACTTATTTTATTGATTGCTGCAATGGATTCTCACACTCAACTGCACATAGCAGCACGGTGCCCTCATCTGGGTTCTTGACCCACCTTATTATAAAAACATGTTCCTTATATTACTTGACAGTTGTAATTAATCAAAAATAAACCAAGAGGTTTGCTATACAGAAAGACCAGGAAATAAAATTCCCTCCAAGACTCCCAGCAAGATGTGTGAGCAGGGATCAGATATTAATAATTGAGAGTTCTTTTTGAAAAAAAACCTTCAGGCCTAGAGATGTGTTTGAAGGACATTTGCCTATCTAAGAAACTTGGTGAACTCATATATTCAGGAGATGTTATCTGTGACTGAGCCTGCTTTTGGAATATCACTCCATAAAAGACAGCCCTGAAAATGGCCCTCAGAAGCTTTCCTTTATATTGTTGCTAGTTGTGTCTCATCATACAGTTATTAACTATTCAACTTTCAGGACCTTGCAGTATAGAGCAGAATCCTCTCATTGCAATTGCAGCAGAATTACTTTTGTACTGAAGGAGCTCTCCTACGACTCCAAACTTCAGCACCCTGGGTTTTTCCCAGGCCCCTATTGTGTGCTGAAGTGAAAGCTAGCAGAGGAACACTTTATTCTCAGCTTACAAGGAGAATTAATCTAGGGACAGTAATGAAAACCAAAGAAACACCTTAACGACAAATAGTCAAGACCATGATCCTTTTAAAAATGACATTATAAGATAAATGTGTGACTTACATAATGTTGAGTTACTCTTTTTATATGGCTAGCTGAAGGTATTCCAGCTACCTAGTAATACATTTCTCATTCACACCCCATCCTAAAACTGCGGATTTATCTTTTTAATTTATTTTGTTTTTATTGTTATTGTTTTATTTCAAGCTGTTCAAAAAACTCACAAGTCACAATTTTCTTCAGTAACATAAACTATATTTTAAGCTATATACTGTCTTAATATTATTGAACTATCCAAAGTAAGATTATATTAGAAAATTGTATAGCAAATGTCATCATTTTAAAATGATAAACAACATAATTGCAAATTTTCTTTTTACCTCCATAGTACTGTCTCTATCACATCTGTTACTTCATTCATGCATCCGCCTATCTATCTATCTATGTATCTTATTGTAAATATGGAAAAATGGCCACGGATTAATTAGAACTGTTACAACCGTATTGGTGGCTTTAAGATCTTTCTGACAGAAGGTGCTGATAAGTATCTGGGATAAATACCCAGTGACTATAAGTTAAATAACTGGACAGGTGGCTAATTTCAAAGTGGGTATCCTGTACAGACTCCATTTTTGAATTACCTGAATTTAATAAACATAGAAAAATGGTCATCGGGGATATCTAGTGGATATGTGGGTGATTCAGATCTGGTTCATATTTGATCGGATTTTTCAATGTGAGTGCCATGTGCGTGATGAGAGTGTGTGATATACGGTGTGCATATTAGGACATTGTCAGACCTCATTATAAGTTCTCAGACATCAGACAAAATGGCATCAAACAAACGGCTATATGTCTTGGGAAAAGTTGCATCGTGCTAAAGGTGTCATGCAAGTGAACATTTGTCCACAGAAACTTATAATAAAAATAACTAAAAATAACTTTTTTGTATCGTGATGTACAGTGTTTTTATACACATAGTATTTATATCAGTAGAAAAAAAACTTTACTAATGTAAAGTTTTCCTATGCTTGAAATTTTCACCTGGACAGTGCCATTAAGTTGACACTGACAGAAATTCTGCTTGCAGTCTTTTGGGCCCCTGCAAAGGAACAAATGTAAGGGACAAACTGACCAAAAACAACTTACATACATAAATATCTGTTTGCAGGTTTAAAAGAATGCCTTTCAAAACTCTTATACCTATTTAAGGATAATTTTGGCTTATATTCAGTATTGGCAGTGTCTGAATGCATACAGAAAAAGCTCAATAGTGCATTTGTGTCTACTTTTCACCGCAGGCAATTATTACAGTCCTTAAGGTGAGAAAAGGGGCCAGAGGCAGACCAGAGGATCCTCCACTGGCTTCTGTGTATCCCAATGTTTGCTAATATTTCAGAAAGGTATATCTGGGGTCACCATGTATCCAGCTAATGCCTTGGCACAGGTCATTGCCGGGCCAGTTGATATCAGCTATCACATCCAGGGGCCAGAGGCAGACCAGAGGATCCTCCACTGGCTTCTGTGTATCCCAATGTTTGCTAATATTTCTGAAAGGTATATCTGGGGTCACCATGTACCCAGCTAATGCCTTGGCACAGGTCATTGCCCGGCCAGTTGATATCAGCTATCACATCCAGCCAGCTACCATGCAGTATCAGGTTGTCCTCATCGGCAGAAGTGTGACAACACAGCCGTATTCTGAACAGCTTTAATCGCTGATGTTTGGCTTCTATTCAGCCGCAGACATCCTCTGTGTGCCATAGTTCAAGCAGAAGGTCAGCCCTGTTGTTCTCTTTTCTTTTTGCAACACCACATTTACTAAGAAAATCAGTTTTATTTGATTTACCTTTATCATTTGGTCAAGCACCAGCAGAGTCTGATCTCATGGTTTCTCTGCAAATTCAGTGCCTGTAGCATGCCGGCTGTGCTGCACACAGGGCCAGAGTGGGCCTGGTCCACCTGATCACAAGTTTGGCCCACACAAAGTTTGGGCAAATGCTAACCAGTGGGAGATGTTTTAGGATGGAATCAAGCCAAAATGAAAAAAAAAATACATTTTGAACTCTTACACCCAAACACTCCTCTGGCCTCTTGAGAGAATCCTGTGGTCCTACATTTTAGACATAGAGCAGGGCCCAGGGACAAGTATACATGAAAAATCAATAGGATGGAAGGTGCAAAGCTCTTACCCATTTATACAGCTGGATATTAGCTGAGAAGACACATAGAGCTCTAATTAACTGCTCTGCTTGAACCTGCAACCTGGCATCAACATTGATAAGTCTACACCTTAGTAACAGACAGTATGACTCATCATCCAATTTCTGCCCCATCCAGTTCTGCCTCCCACTAAATCTCATGTGCAATACCTGTTCTCGAGTTCCATGAATCCACAACCACAACACAGTTCCTTGCTCTGGAACAGCAATGAGTGTATGTACACTGCAGTGTTCGGCACAAGTCACAGCGCTGCTCTTCACAGTGCTATATGTACCATACAGTAATAGTGTATTTTTACAAATGAATATATTACTTAGAATATTAGTGACTGGAGCAGTACTGAAAACTTCTACAACTGAAGTAACTATGGTAATCAGAGGCCTTTAAACTGGAAAGGCTGCAGGGGTAGATGAAATCCAACCAGAGATGTTGAAAGCAATGGTTATTGTTGTGGTGGCATTGATAATCTTCAATGTTGCATGGAAGGTACATAAAGTCACTCTGTACTGGAAAACAGGGACGGTGATCCCTGTTTTTAAAAGGAGGACCAGTGGGTGTGTTCCACCTATATGGGACATCACACTTCTCAGCGTCAATGGAGAAGCTTCTACTGGAGAAGGGAGCTATTCAATAAGTGCAGTGAGGAAGAGCTTCTCATTTCTCACCACAAACCGAAACATGCATTATACTGTATATATATATGATAGTTTTAGATGTTTTATTTACAAGTACCTTCACCGTACAATGACTTATGTGAGGGTAAAAAAAATACTGTGTTTCTTTTACTCATTTGCAGTCATGACACAACATTAATTTTTCATTCAGATGTGAAATTTTTATTACAAAGTCATCAACAAATGAAAAAAATACCACAGACTATATCTCTGTTAATTTCTTGAGCAAAAGTCAGCCGGTAAACCTGAAATCCCGTCTCTAACTTTAACTTGTCGACTACTGCCTTCCCTTGCATTGGTTCACTTGACAGATAGTTTTATTTATTAATATTATATTTTGTGTGTGTGTGTGTGTGCATGTGTGTGGAGCTTCGGAAGATGTGTTATATACCAGGCTGTGAAATTTGCAGTCAGCAAGGCAGCAGTTCTCTCTGCCAGAGGAGGAGACGATGAATTAAAATAGTGACAAGAATGACATTTAGTGTCTTACAATAAACTGACTGAGGTTTTCTCTTTCCCATTTTTTCAGAATGTGCTTGTTTGCAAAAGTGTTTGGAAGTTGAGCTTCTCTTTTTTCCCCATTTCTCGTGATAATGGAGAGAGGTGAGGTAGGCAGTGATGGGGTGTCAGCATCCCCCAAGGCAGTGACTGGGCCTTTTTGCGTGAACTTTATTGATACTGTACAGCAGTGATGGCATCTGCAGTCTGACCTATTCTAAGAAACAGTGGCCCGACTAACGGGGGAAAAACTACCTAAACATTGAGGGAAAATACTCAAAACCATGCTTTCAGCGTATCAATCAAAGTTTCTTATTAGACAAAATATGAAGGTTTGGTTTTAAAAATCAATCATCTCCACCTAAAGAATTACTTACATAATTTAAATATATTCAACTTGCTAACTGTTCTGAATTAGAACTCAACAGTAACATAGTGGTCAGGAAATTGAACAAGATGCTGAACTTGTCAGTAAAGTCTGCCAGGACACTCTTGATAAAGGTATTAGAATGCAAAAGCATAATGTAAAAAGAATGGTAAATATGGATAATGGTATGCTATAATAATGATGTGTGTCTGATCTCTGTCTTGTCATATTTGTGGAGTAGAGACCTTGTCTGTTATCCAGAAAAAAACTTGTCACCCATACCCCAAAATACTTTATTCATCTGAGATTTTGTTGATGCTTTCATAGGTCTTGCTGGCAGATTAACACAAAAACATGAACATCCTATCCCCTAATACTTGCAAAGCTGTCAATGCAAAACCATCAACTGATAACATATTTTATTGACATCATTTATGATAATCCACACTTATGTCCATTTTTTCATTCATTATTTATTTTGTTTCATTCTACACAGGGCCACAGGCAGCTATAAGGTCACCAAGGTCCAGACTTCAGTAATTTTTTAAGAGCTAAAAATAAAAGTTGAAGCTAAATATTCAACCGAATAAAAAAATCAGCAGCTGAAAATGTCTCCAGGCCAAGTGCATTCTTAATTCAGTTCAAATGTGTTATTAATAGTGTCTGCTGTGTGTGTGAGAGAGAGAGACAGCGAGCTAGAGCATTCAGTATCAGCGTTATAGAGGATGCATGACTTGTGAACTGCACAAGTGCACTTCACTGAAAGCAGTTCGAATTCACATTGTGTGCGTGTGATCATGGAGCATTGTGAGGAAGGGTACGCAGGCAGTATGTCATTCGGTAAGACAGTGATCATTATCTGTAAAAAATGTTCCAAAACAGCAGCCTGCTTAGCATCTGGAGTAAAGATAATTGTATGAAACATGTTAAATATAAGTGAAGGTAGGCTACTCTGGCCATGTTAAATTTGGGTTGAGTTTTTTTCATATTACACCTAATGGGCTAGATTAGGCTAACTAACGTTTCACATAAAATCATTAATTTAAAAAAATAATAGACAGCTTATGAAGGGGATGGTATCAATAACAGGGTCCATAGAAACATTTCAAGGCCAAGTTTGGATATCAAAACAAGTGTATTTTATGTTAGCTTGTAATGTTTTAATATCAAGCATTTCTCTTTCATTTTTATGTTTATATATGGTTACACATAGCTTTACATTACATGCTTCACACCCGTAATATTTTGCTGCTCTATAATGTTCTTATGACATAGACCTACATTCATTCAGGTAGGCACATTGTATAGAGGGTCAGTGGAGCATGTTTTTGCTCCCTGCTCTGGCAAGGTCACCCAGAGTGAACCGTTTAAGTTTAAAATTACTTTTACTCTTGGCACATACATGATGTATCATGTATTTTTCTGAATTTGTGTTTTTCAGACTTTCAACACCAATAAAAATGTGTATCTTGCAAACAGAAATATTCCTCCTCTATGTAATGTGTGCTTAACAAGACCAACCACCCCCCCATACTGGAACCTGGACCTCACTATCTTTCAAACCCTGGCTACAGCCCTAATTCTACTAAACTTGTATTGCTTTCATTTTGCATTTTCAGTCTTGTTAGCGGATCTAAGTAATCATTGGTTTTGATTTTACCTTTTTTTTGTTGTAGTGTATCGCATGTAGCGCATGTATAGGAATGCCATGACGGTTTCCTGCAGAAAATCCAGTTACTCCATCATTACTCCAGTTACAGGCATGTCTTGTGGTAGCTTTGTATCCTCTCCAGGATGACTTGATGCCCTGGGCTTTCTGGGAGAGGTTCCTGGGAAATCAGTTTGTTAAAATAAGTCAACAACCACCTCTGTGATATTAATATACTTTATGTATTCTTTCTTTCTCTGTTGCCGGTTACCTGCATGATCCATAACAGCTTGATGTCATTTGTAAACAGGTCATGTTGTCGAGTAACAGATGAGTCAAGCAGAGTCTGCACTTTGTTCGTTTGTTTCCCATGGTTCCATTATTCATATCTGCAAACAATCAGGGTGTAACCAACAGCTAAATCTTTCATAATGTCCACCTAGATAAATTGCTTCTCTAAACTGATATGAACGATTACTATACGATGCTCATCTCCTTCTGTCAGTAGTTACTAATTATGATTTATGGTTTTACCACTAAAAATGTATTTATAAAAGGTAGCAGGGCTCTTATAGTTGAAGAGTATACCTCTTGTTTTGTATTTTCTGGGAAAACACATTAACAGCAGGTAGCCTGGCATGAATAATGACCTGGTGAACAACCTGGCTTTGGTTTGGTTATTCCATTCTATGCCCTTACACCTGCTTTGGCAGACAACCTATAAGTATCATGTTCTAAATGTATCCTTTGACTATTTACTCCTGGACAATAGATGTGACCCCACCCCAGTTAGATAATTGCATCAAACATTCATGGCAAATTGCAAACCAGTTACCTTTGAAGATGAGTGTTGCTTTTGAGTCCAGCTGTGGACCATCTTATTAAAACTTAAAATTGCAGGGAATATGTATGATTCTTCATCTTCCTTTTGGCGCCTCCCTTACACTGCATGCCAATCAATTAATCTGTGGGAGGTCTTTGTGTGGCTCAGGGATAGAACCACATAATACAGAAATTTCAGAACAGGACCATATTTGTATTTGTTTAAGTTTACTTTTTGGGATGTGCATGAGGTAATAGGTAAAAACCTAATAACAAAACAAAAAAGGAAAAAAGACAAACAAAAGCTTCTGTGGCAATGGGATAAATCGACATTTTGTGGCACCAGTGAATGGGCTCACAACTGGGTCATTGGAAATAACTTATTAGTAATTAACTAAATAAATATTTAATTGTGTCTCCAAGATATGTACTTTAGCTTTCATGAGCTTCCACTTATGATCCTATCAACTATTTGTCACTAGTTTGGCACACAAATTAATATATGAACCTTAATTTATAGTCTGTGGATCGATATTTTTGTAACACAAATGTAAGATCACACACACACACTCTCACACACACACTCAAGACCATTCAGATAACAAGGTAAAAGGAAGACCAGCATTCCAAGTTTTATGGCTTGAATTTGGAAACCCCAAGAATAACAACCATCCAAGCCTTGATTTAGGGATCTGGCCGGGTACAGGCTGCTACGCCCTTGGTGGCCCACTCTAGGGGGGAATGCACACTTAGGTACTGATAAGTGTAAAACAAAGAGTGCTGGTGTTTTAAGAATCCGAAAAAGCACCCCCCTCTTTCCTCATACACAGTACCTCATTTTACAGTACCACAGTACCTGTTTTAAGATATGCCTGTTTTGTGTGTCTTGTCAAAGTGTTTACTTTTTGTCAGTATAAATATCTAGTTGTTATGTGTTATGTCTGTATGTTCCTTTGAATGATCTTAATAATTTTATTACCCTCATAAAGGTATCTCACATATCATTACCTCTTCTTATTATTGTATTCTTATTATTACCTAATCTTCCTCAGCTAAAGAATTATATGTATATTGTATATATATATATTAGTCATACACCTGCAGATATCCACTCATATTCTCACGGCTACCTTAGAGAAATAAATGTAAGGACGTGTCACAGTTATCACTTTGCCTCTTGTAAGAGCTTTTATTGGAGTGTACTTTCATTGTTTAAATGAATTCAATGACACCCCAGCGCCCTGCATTTCAGGGGGATCGATTAGTAAATTAGCAAAAAAAGCCGTCATTTCTACGTTCCCTTTGCCTCGTCCACTCCATACAACGAGTGAATGAATGAATATGCGTGTTGTTAAACACGGATATCAACTAATTGTAATAGCTCCATGTTATCCACAAAATACTAATTTTCAAATGCTTATTTTAAACTGATACTCTAGGAAACTAATGGCAATTCATAAGTCTAGAATTAAAAAGTGCTGCATGAATTTTGAATAGAACTTCTGTAAAATTTATATAAAAGTGTCAATATCTGGTGATGTGTGACATGAAAAATTCTGCCAAATATGAATCTTATCGTGGATTGTCATGTAATTGCACCTATCATAACTTAAATATTTTAATCTAAATCAACTCTAAAGTTGCCTGAGTCTAAGGTCATAAATCCCTATAGAACTGCTACAGACTCCCCTCTACGAGCCCACCGGTCGGATGTCCCAGATCATTGGTCGAATGTGTCAAATTCCCAATGATCAATATTTATGTACTTTACACTTGAAAATCACACGCCTTGGATTCCTCTGGAGGTGGAGTAGAACTAAAAGACTGAAGATACCCACATGTACACCAGTAAAGGGGGAGAAAGAGCCACAAACTACGAAGAGCCGCAAGTTATAACCTCAAAGACGTACCACACAACAGACCTCGCCCCCCCCAAACTCCATCTCTCGATCATCTTCTCACCGCCACACAAGCTTTCAGAGACTCCTTCCGCAACCATGTAAACTCACTTTCATTAATTCGATAATCTAACCTATCTTGTTCATCTGTTTTATAATTTTTGGTCACGCTTTTGGGATCAAGGGCTTGCTGTGCAGGGGTGGCTTTCCAGAAACAATCGTATGTATGCTAATTAGTTAGTTATTTCGTACTTAAGATCGATCGTTAATTAGCACGTGTTTCCAGAAACCCTTCGTAACTAAAGCAGTTCGTTATCTCGTTCGTAGATTTACGAGTGATCCGACCCATTCGTTATTTTTTACGTTGTTTGTCATTTGAACTTTTGGCTGCTCTCCTGTCACAGAGATGACAAAAACACTGAAGCTCTTTTTTGGACAACGTAATAATGCTGATGGTATAATAAGAGGCCAATATTGCAATATAAAACTGTAATGTGCAGTATAAATTAGTGCAAAGGGGGATCGTTGTTGTGACACCTGTATGCAATTTGAGTACATAACAGTGTTGTGCATCATTCAGAACTGACTTGAGAATGACCTTGAAAATCAAATTAAGTTCATAAATCAGCCGAAAACACGGTGCAGAATCGCAGTTCGACTTTTACTCAGAATGCCTCATTTGAAGTGTTGCCTATAGAATAAATAATTTAACTGTGATTGTGTGTGCCTTGCTGGAAGAGCACTTCATATAGTCATACAAGTAACCCTATCACAACCCTCACTCACCTCTACTGCAGACTCTTCACAAATGGTAACACACATAAACAGTTAAATAAAAACAATAAATATATGGCAATGGAAAAGGCCTTAGAGGGCTGACATAAAGCAAATGCATATTGTTAGAATAGGGTAAATCACTAACACAATTTTTTATCTTACAATCATGCAAATATAAAGTTAGTCACTAGTACAAATTTAAGGTCAATATATACATCTACCATCTTGGAAGTAAATCAGTTATGTAATTATTTATGTTTTGCTAGATTAAATGATATTCATGTGTTGTATGATTGCACTGAATTGAAATAAATTAAATTCTTCTTAGTGTCATTTCAATTCAACATCTGACAGGGCTTTGCCAAGTCAATTCAAAATCCAATTCTCAAATTGTGGACAACCCTGGTGTCACATCCAGCCCCGCCCTACCGGTCTATACCCTGTGTTTCCCACAGGCGGGGCTGCTAATCAGCCACGCCTGTAGCTCGTTGTCATTACCTTGTGTTCCTGCCCTCTTGTTAATCAGTCACAGGTGCCCCTCGTTCATTCCCCTGTGTTCCTGTGTATAAAAGTTCCCCAGCCCTGTGCTCCCTTGTCAGGTCATTGATGTTTGTAATGTTATGTTTGTAGCTGGTCCTGTTGCCTGCATTAATATAGTCCCCACACAGGGTGATCCTAGCGCTGCTGTCCTCGGACTGTTCCTTCCTTGCCTGCGTCATGCCTTGTCGTCAGTCCCACCGTCACGACAGAATGACCCAACCCGACCGCACCCTAACCAGTCATTGGACTCCCCGCCACCCTTTTCGCTGGGAGTCCTCTCCCTGCTGGATCCGCAGCGGGGTTGAGGGAGCCAGACCCCGCCGGCCAGCGGATTCTCCCGGGGGACTTGTGTGTGTGTGTGTGTGTGTGTGTATATATGTATGTATGTATGTATGTATGTATATATATGTATGTATATACACTCACCTAAAGGATTATTAGGAACACCATACTAATACGGTGTTTGACCCCCTTTCGCCTTCAGAAC
>JAAGVU020000040.1:14300897-14311684 GCA_011763525.2 Mormyrus iriodes | reverse complement strand
GGGAATAATGGCCATTTTCTATACTTTTACAACATGAGCAATTAAGAAATAACATGTATTGTCCAGGAACAAAATTTCTGTTGCATAGTGTTATATGTGTTGCGGAGGAAGTGAAATGATTATCAGGTTTCATGGTAGTGAACCCAAAAAAAGCTTTGCCTAGGGCCCCTGAAAAGGTATATCTGACCCTGAGAAAGGTGAAACAATGCACCCTTGATGAAGGCCAACTCACATTCTATACAACTATGATAAAAAGAAAAGTTAGTTGACTGCTCTACAGCCAGGCCGGAATTTGCACTGTTCTTCCTGAATCCTAGGCTCAACCAGGGGGCAGTGCCTTCTCTCCAGTACCCTGCCATAGGCTTTCCCACGGAGCCAGATAAGTGTGATTCCCTGTTGTTGAACCAAACCCTCTGGTCCCCCTTTTTAAGATTAGGGACCAGCACCTCTGTTTGCCTGTCCAGAGGTACTTTACCTGCCTTCCATGCAGCACTGAACAAGCATGTCAACTATGCCTCCCCAACACCATCCAGTTCTTTCAGCATCTCTGTATGGATTTCATCTAGGTCAATACCTCATAATCATCAGTTTTTTAGAATGCTGATATTGGTTTGTGTCTTTATTTTTTATTTATGTGTGGCACTATTATTTTTGTCGTTACCTCAGTTTTGTGTTGAGATAAGAAAGATACTGCGTAATAGTAGTGCAACAGTATTTAATGGTAGCTTACGCTGTTAGGCGCCAGAGAGACATCCAGTGTGTATGTTTGACACCCACTTGTATTATTATACAAGATATGTCATCCGTTTTGTTATAATCTTAGGTCTTCTGGACTTATTAGGTGCATGGTAAAAGGATCAATTGTGTAGTATAATTCAATAAAGTATTATTGGAATACATCCCATATTATTCAATTATCCAGAGATCTGGACAGAGCTCTAAATAATATATAATAAATTATGTATTATTATATGTAGGTTATATAAAGGTTATACATATATACATGTAAAGGGGTGGTGCAGTGGTTAGCACTGTTGCCTCACACCTCTGGGACCAGGGTTCAAGTCTCTGCTGCGATTCCATGTGTGTGGAGTTTGTATGTTCTCCCTGTGTCATTTTGGGGTTTCCTCCCGGTACTGTGGTTTCCCCCTACAGTCCAAAAACATGCTGAGGCTGATTGGAGTTGCCAGATTGCCCATAGGCATGCATATGTGTGTGAATGGTGTGTGAGTGTGCCTAGTGATGGGTTGGTGCCCCATCCTGGGTTGTTCCCTGCCTTGTGCCTGCAGCCTCCAGGATAGGCTCTGGACCCCCTGTGACCCTGAATGGGATAGAGCAGTTACAGAAGATGGATGGATATACACATATATACATACACATATACACAGTAAAATGAAAATCAGCATAGTAAGGTATATGTAAATGATGTAATAATGTGACGTGTTTTGTAATGTAAGTATATGGTAGATATTGTACAGGTATTAAATATAGATGATTATATTAAGAAACTGAGATACTATGTTAATGGGGGAGGGATAGAACCACAGATTTCCTCCCTGAATCCCTGTATCGCCACTGACACAATGCACCAGCAGTAGCTACTAGCTAGACTAACAAACATATTCATGAGCATATTACCTTTATACACTAAATGCATGCATATTTTAAAGGTGCCATAGAATGAAAATCGGACTTTACCCCAACATAGTTGAAAATGGAAAGTTTGGTACATGAAAATGACATACCGTGAATCTCAAACACTGTATTTCCTTTCAAATATAATTCCTGGATATGTAAAAGAAGGAAGCAAAACAGGTCATTTTGAAATTCCAAGACTGTTACATAACAGTCTTCACAATTCCCTAAACTTAACATATACCAGCTCACTTTCAAGCTTAACGCACATGTCCATTTGGACTTTAACAATTCTGCAGGCATTGTGAAGAATGAAGCGGAGGACAACAGCTAAAATAGCAGGCTGTGATGGGCTCTTTTGGCACTTTTAATACCCTTCGCAAGGAACCGAACTGTCAACAGGCATGGCTGACATATTCATCTTTAACAGGTAAGTCAGGGGTATACTCTCCAAAAGCTCCCGCTAGCAACTTAGAGTGGTGGACTATTTCATTTGCATTCTGTGATGATTTTTGTTTCACAGCATTGGCAGTTTTGAAAGAAAGCACATGTATGCACATGAACAGCACATGAAAGCATGACTGAGTTGCACAAATGAAGAGCAGTGGAAACTGGCTCCATGTGCATAGACTTTATATCTGTTCACCCATCCTTTAGTGTTTAGTGTTGCAGCTAGGCTTTACATTTACATTTAACACATTTGGCAGATGTGGTGGTGCAGTGGTTAGTGTTGCCTCCCACCTCTAGGACCAGGGTTCAAGTCCCTACCATGGCTCCATGTGTGTGGAGTTGGTATGTTCTCCACATGCTGTTGTGGGGTTTGCTCTGGGTAGTCCTGCCCCTACAGTCCAAAAACATACTAAACTGAACTGGGGTTACCAAATTGCTCATAGGTGTGAATGGGGTGTGAGTGTGTACTGTGATGGGTTTGGTGGCCCATCCTGGGTTGTTCTCTACTACTCCTTTCACACCAAGCCCTCGTCGGAGCTTATGCTGGGCTGGAGCTCTCATCAGCCCCACCAAAAACCATCTCACATTCACACTGCACTTGGTGCTGAAAGGGCAAACCGATGACGTCAGTGTGTGTGTGTTTCTGTGGGAGGGGTAGTGCTTTGGAAGTAAAGACTAAAATGGAGGACCGTGCAAGATGCAATTTTTTAATTTATAGCAAATGCTTACATTATTTTTAGCTTTATATGTTATTGTTCCTGGGTTTAACCCAACACAGTTCATTCAAAATTTCTGAGTGTTCCGCGAGTTATTTGAATACATCTGCCAGCGACTTCCTACACTTCAGCGGTCCAGCACAAACTATCGTTTGTGTGTACCAGTTAAAATGTGGGTCGCAATTTATTTTCCTTTTTGTTTTTTTCATGAACAGTTGTTTAATCAGATTTCGTCATAGTAGGCACATTTTCCAGTTTGTAGATTTTGCTGAATTTTAAATGAGTTCTCATACTATAAGTCCTGTTATAACTTCACTGGCACCAAGGTCTTGTTTTTCTTCATAGAAGTTTAAAGGATTTCTTAATATGGAGGATAACGATGAGCTATACGTAACCTTCAGTAATACAGGGGTTGAGTCCTACTCTGAAACAACTCTGGCTGAAAGATTCCTGCCCAACATATATTCTTCATACTGAATATCCAAATAGCAGTTTGTATTCTTCTCTGTCAACAATATTCACTATTAAATACTGAGGCCCAAATTAATGCCCTGACTTGGTGGACCTTCTAGGGCATATTCATCTCTCCATCCATAAAGGCTGGCACCTGCCCAGTGCTGTGTTGGTGTCCAGTAACTCCCACCAACTAAGTAAAAAAATAACATGGTGAGCAGAAAAATGTAGGCCGACTTACCAGGCTGAGTTACACTGCAAAGCACAGCAGACACAAAAAGGTATTTTAAAAAAAGAACATGGCACATTCTTATAAAGCCCTGCTTTTCCGTATGTGCTTTCACTAAGATAAGAGACAAATAATAAAGAGCAGTAGTTAAAATTATGAACTTGGATATGTCACAAAGTAATGCACACATGAGTAAGTCATTTTGTAATTTTCTTGGCCTGGCTGGGATATTACCACTCTTAGTCAGCTTTTCATAATTTGTTTCTGTGCCCAAAGTAATTGGAAAAATCTTTCTGTATAATAGATAGTTTAATATTTGTTTTACAGCTTTAAATATTAAAGAAGGCTTGGAAGAAATGCCTACACTCACTCCATATGCCACTTCTAATGTCCACTTCCACATCATCATTTTAAATGATCTTCTTTTTTATTTGGCAACATTTCCAAGGATGTAACTCAAGGTGCTGTGAAAATAAACATCATTTAAAATTCACTTTGGCATACAACGGTCCAAAAGAAGTGTGGAGTAATATGGAACCTTTGGTGTTGAAATGTCATTAAGATTTAGCATTTAGCAAATGAAGTACATCACCTTATTGTACACACAATTGTGGGGTCTTCAACAGACAATAGTTTTTGCAATGGCTGGATCATATGATTCAATGATGTCATAGAAAGAAACCATAGCATCACCACTGAAATTTCCGCTCCTCATATGGAGACTTTACTTGATTGTTATGTTTTAGCAACTATAACCAGAGGTGGATAGTTAGACACAGAAAGTAAATTAATTAGTTTTAAAAAAATTTGGTTTGAACCAACCAGTTGAGTACTCTGTACCTGTGACTCTTTATACTCAACTGGTTGGTTGAAACTATAACTACTGTTCTTCACCTCAGAAAACAATACTATCCACAGAAAAAGTGGCAAGTTAGATTTTTTTAAAAGCAGAAACAAGGCCACAATCTCGTCAGATACTAATGTACCCATATAGTTTTAAAGTTACATCAAACAGGCAAAAAGTCAAAGTCAACAGAATTTAATAAGATAAAAAGTGCTTTAAACTAATAAGTATATAAAGTGAAAGTAACTTTTCTCTCAATGTCCTGTATCCCAATGCTGTGATTTTACACATCATCAGCTTCGGGTGGGGACAGACATCCCTTCATCTTAAAAAGGTTGAATGGTGAATTTAATTATTCAGAATGGAGCGGTAGAAAATGTGTCACTGGAGAAAGGCAGGCTGCAAAAGCAGCATTGTGGGAGAATTAATCAGGCTTCTGAACACTCAGCACAATCTCACATGGTGGGGAAATGAGATGGAAACCCAGCAGAGAATGGAGTGTTGACATTTGCTCTCCATTACACTTTAATATTTTCTTTTTCCTTTTTGCCGAGATGAAAGGGGCTCGTTCCTGCATTAAGAATTTCATGTGGTTGCTATATACATTTCGGGAAATGTCAACTCAAATTACATATGCGTTTAGACTTTAACCTGGGGGTTCGATGGCTGATTTTAGATGCTCCTATTTTATTAAACAGGTCCATTTTTTGCCATGGTAAATTGTCACATTTAGTCCAAGGCCAAATTACCCAAAGAAGAGGGTACTAAATCAGCAGTTCCTTTAGGGGGAGCACTAAAGGACACTTCAACAATATATGTCTTTGTTTTGACTTGATCCTTGTACCTTCACCTAAACACTGTTGTTATGTCTACATATGTTCACTCTTAGTCATGATAACCCTGAAGCTCATTCTCAAAGATCGGCAATGTCTACAGGCCAGAAAATTAGAAATTCAGACACAGTCAAAATGGGTGTTACCTTATAAGAAACTGCTGAACTAAATGTTATTATTATTATTATTATTATTATTATTATTATTATTACAAATATTATTAGACCTTTCTATTTAGATTACATGAAAATTATTCGGTAACACTTTACTTAAGACCATGTTTTTAGCAATTTATAAACATGCATAATGTGTTATACTGCATTATAAAGGTATCTATAGTGCATTATAGATAAAAACTTCATAAAGCATTCATAATGCATAATACACACAGTTATAATGTGTTATGCCTTTTGATAAATATTTATAGCCAAGCTTATAATGCTTTTTTAAATGCATTATTATTTGTTATGAATGGGTTTATGAATTACTAAACCATGGCCTTAAGTGAAGTGTTACACATTATTCTATAAGAAAAGAAACATTTTATTACAAGTTATTTTAATTAAGCTATTCAGCTTAACAACTCTTCTCAGAAGTGCAACAGACGGACATTCTCCTAATATCAACTTTTCATTGTAAGTATGCCATGCTATGCTGTCTCTGAACAACATTAATTTTAATAAAGAGCCCAATCAAACTGCTGACTTTCTGTATTACAGCACTGCAGTTGTGAGGTGGTGGGTAAGAAAATTATAGCAAGCAGCTGGATTTGGCTGGTCTTTTGCATCTTCCTGCCAGTTCATCAGCAGCTCATGCCTAAAAACTTTTTGACTCTGGCTCATATCTCTGTTGAGAACATTGGGCACCACATCATATTAACTGCACTTAGTATGTTAAATCAAGCTTCCGTCCTGGAAAGTTATTCATATAAAGATTTAAAGGTTTATTGGATAAGGTAGAAATATTTTATGAGATTTTTTATCTGTTTATTGAAAGAAACACCTTCAAACCCTACATATCTAGCCATATCCTACTAAAATACTGCCCGTCCTTGACAGGTCCAGCCTACTTTCTGATTATTCTGATGATTAAGAGCCCGTCTTCCCTTGTTTGTTACATAAGGTTGTTGCCTTGGCTCTGGATTCAAATGTAAGAGTCCAAAGTTTGATCTTTTTAAGGCTCGAGGAAGGTGGAGCTCAGGTGACGGAGCTGACACATCACATCTTCTGGGGGTGAGTTGCACATAGAAACATTTCCCAGCCTAGCAAAACAAAATATATTGGTTTATATTGGCTTCAATCAGAAATTTACCAGTATATTATTCAGTTACTTAGCTGAGCATACATTTATACACAATTCCAGTTTATACAGTTTGCAGTGTTGCAGTCTTCCCCTTTAACTACATCCATCTTCCATGTATACCGTTACAGTGAGCGTAGATCCCATCATAGGACACCATGCCAGTCCAGCACAAGCCACACACAAGATATGGGTAACCTATCTAGAAATCAAGCTTTTAGACTGCAGGAGAAAACAGATGCAAATACAAAGAGGACATGGAATAATGAGGCGTGCAGACCTGGGGGTGAGAGCTTATTGGACCCACATCCTTGAAGATATGAGGCCACAGCACTGCCCACTGAACCACCACATTATTAACGCTTCTGCATATTTTTATTTACCTCATTTAGGTTACCGGTGCACAACAGCAAAAACCCTCCTGTGATTCAGCTTGAAAACCCTTTGGTCACTAGTCCAGATTGTCACATCCAGCCCTGCCCTACCAGTCTGTTCCCTGTGTTTCCCACAGGCGGGGCTGCTAATCAGCCACGCCTGTCACTCAATGTTGTTACCTTGTGTTCCCGCCCTCTTGTTAATCAGTCACAGCTGCCCCTCGTTCATTCCTATGTATTCCTGTGTATAAGAGTTTCCCCGGTCCTGTGTTCCCCTGTCAGGTCATTGATGTTTGTGATGTTATGGTGTTGTGTAGCATTATAGTTGGTTGTAGCCTGCTGCCTGTCTGCTTCCATCTAGTCACCATTGTTAATAAAGTCCCCACGCGGGGTGATTCCAGGCCTGCTCTCCCTGGATTGTTCCCTCCCTGCCTGCGTCATGCCTTGCCATCAGCCCCGTGGTCATGACACAGACCCTTATTCATTATCTGAAAGTATGTTCTAAACATTTGTTTCCGATAATAATATTGGCTTCTGAATGAGGATTTGAGATTTTTTTTTTCTCCTCTAAGCAAGACCAAGTCACACAGCCTATTTAAATCCAAGATTTAAAGAAAATGTGGTTTTTAATGTGCCAATGAGTTTAGCCCATAGGCATGCATATAAACGCTTTCACAAACAGAAACTGGCTTTTATAAATTAATGACAGTTGTACTATACTTGTTCTAGTTACTCATCCCTAAAGCCTATCAAAGGTATGTCAGTGACAATGATACCTTCAGGCTCCTTCATCACTCCCTGCTGGGGAATCTTAATATTTTATTGTATATTTTTTATGTCTCCACATGTCAAAAGGTTTAATTTTATAGCTATACAGATAGTCCTCAGGTTACGTTGGACTTGGCGTACAGCGTTTCGTGGTTACGTCGCCATCTCCCATAAATTTACTAAGCAAGTCTTGTCCTGTCATTCCGACGTACGGCATTTGCGATGTAAAAACAATGTTCGCGGGGGAAGTAGTTGGCGAGCAGAAAAGACGAATACGTCGTCACGTGGCGCTATACAAGGAAGACGACGTTGTTCATTCACCGGCTGTACGTCATTTTGGATAGTGCTTCATTCACTTTCTTTCGTTTGTGTTGCTTTTTTGGAAACTTTTTGCCCTTCATTATGCCTCCCAAGCGTAAGGCAGATTCTTCTGATGGCAGTGCTTCGAAGAAAAGGAAAGCCATCTCCTTGGAAGTGAAAGCAGACATAATAAAACGCTCGGAAAAGGGTGAACCACCAACGAACATCGGCCGGTTGCTTAGCCTGTAGGTTGTACGACTGTCTTGACGATCATTGGCGATAAAAAACATATGTATGTATGTGCTCCATTCGACTTATGCCGAAAATTACATTACGTCGCACCGTAGGAACGCATCTCCGACGTAAGTCGAGGACCTACTGTACATTGGTAGGTAAAACTTATAAATAGCACAAAAATACACCTGCAGCAACTGCTTCTGCTTAGATGAAGAAATATCTATTTTTACCTCAGTGGGCATTTCAAGTATACTTCAACCAAGCCAGCACTGGGAACATCACTGCAAAATAGAGCCAACATGGAAAGAGGTGCAGAAGACAGTCCATCGGGCAAGAACAGCATCAGCCCCTGGGACAAATGGAGTCCCGTACAAAGTTTATAAGAATGCAACAGATGTTTGTAGGTTTCTTTGGAGGCTCATGAGAACAGTATGGCAGAAGAGGATCATACCCAAAGTGTGGTGTAGGGCAGGTGGAGTCTTGATCCCAAAGGAAAAGGACACAATGAACATCAGCCAGTTCCGTCCAATCTCCCTGCTTAATGTGGAGGGTAAAGTCTTCTTCAGTGTCATTGCATGGAGTTTGCCGAGTATCTGGGCAGAAATGAGTACATTGACACATCTGTACAGAAGTCGGGGGAGATCGGGCTTCTCTGGGTGTCTAGAACATGCTAGCATGATCTGGTACCAGATACAAATGGCAAAGCTGGAGAAAAGGGACCTCCATGTAATCTTTTTGGACCTCGCTAATGCCTTTGGCTCCATGCCCCACGAGTGCCTTTGGTCTGCCTTCAACTTCTTTAACATCCCAGACACCATCACAACTCTGGTTAGAACCTACTTTCAGGACTTGCAGTTCTGCTTTTCAACTTCAGATTTTACCACTTCATGGCAGTGCTTGGAGGTAGGCATCATGGCTGGATGCACAGTCTCTCCCTTGGCGTTTACCATGCAATGGAGATCATCATTCGAGCCTCAAAATGGGTCGTAGGTGGACAACGAGTCAGCTCTTGTCTGCGCCTCCCTCCCCTCAGAGCCTACATGGATGGCATCACCACCCTAACTACCACCGTCCCATGTGCCAGGCGATTGCTCAGAAACCTGGAGGAGAATATCAGCTGGGCCCGGATGAAGGTAAAGCCATCTAAGTCGCACAACATCTCAGTGGTAAAGGGAGTGCTTGCTGACCAGAAGTTCTTCATTGGAGATGAACTAATCCCCACAGTATCTGAAGAGCCTCGGAAGGTGCTACAATGCAAGCCTGAAAGACAGAGACCAGGTGAAACAACTGCGCAAAGACATTAATGCTGGCCTACGGTCCATCGACAACACCCAGCTACCTGAGAAATGAAAGCCCTGGTGCTTCCAGTTTGGTCTCCTACCCCTGGCATTGTGGCCCCTTTCAGTTTATGAGGTCCCCATCTCAAAAGTAGAGAAGTTGGAAAGAGTAGTTACAGCCTACATTAAGAAATGGCTCGGAGTTCCACGGTGCCTCAACACCATAGGCCTCTATGGAGACGGTGTCCTCAAGCTGCCCCTCACCAGCCTCACAGAGGAATATAAGTGCACTAAAACACGACTGCAGATGACATTGAACGAGTCTCAAGACAAAGTGTTGAGGAGCAACGCACCAACCTTGGCTACTGGGTGAAAATGGAGACCAGCAACAGCGGTGAAGGAGGCAATATCAGGTTTCAGACATGCTGACATTGTGGGGAATGTTCAGCATGGAAGAGGAGGCCTTGGCCTAACAACTAGCTGCCCAGCCTGGAATAAGGCCACTGCTCCAGTACGGAGGAGGATGGTGGTGGAGCAAGTGCGTTGTCAGGAGGAGGCTGCAAGGTGGGCGAATGCAGTCTCCCTTGGCAAACAGGGGCAGTGGACACGTTGGGACAGCGTTGAAAGGAGGAAGCTCAACTGGAACGATGTGTGGGCCATGGAGGTGAGGAGGTTGACCTTTACCATCAGAGCCACTTGTGACATCCTGCCGACACCAACCAATCTCCATCAGTGGACTGGTGAAGATCTAGGGTGTGCCCTTTGCTCCAGGCCAGCCTCCCTCCGGCATATACTCACAGGGTGCAAGACTAGTCTCACCCAAGGGCGATACACTTGGCACCACAACCAAGTCCTAAAGAGCCTTGCGTCCACAATGGAGGAAAAAAGATCTATCATCAATGCCCTATCACCACCAATATCTAAGCTCACATGGACGACTGCCTTTGTCCATGATGGGGCTATGGTTACCAGGAGCCACTCCACACCATCTGAGAGAGGCCAGCTGTACTTAGCATGCGACTGGAAACTGCTGGTTGATATTGGCCAACAGCTGGTGTTTCCTCCAGAGATTGCCACTTCTACCTTGAGAACTGATATGGTGCTCTGGTCCACTTCCTTTAAGGAAGGGTTACATTATCGAGCTCACCGTACCCTGGGAGGATTCCGTGGATGAGGCATATGAGCAGAAATATCTACGCTATGCCGAGTTAGTTGCTGAAGCTAACTCCTTGGTTAGCTTGATAATTCCTTGGTAAGACCCCACCTAGAATACTGTGTGCAGGTTTGGTCACCACACCTTAAGAAGGACATTGCTGCCTTGGAAAGGGTGCAACGTAGGGCTACGCGAATGATTCCTGGTCTTAGAGGAAGG
>JAAGVU020000040.1:14263116-14300797 GCA_011763525.2 Mormyrus iriodes | reverse complement strand
GAGTTATTAGTTAAGTTCTCCCCAAACGAGCTTGATGGGCCGAATGGCCTCCTCTCGTTTGTACATTTCTTATGTTCGTATGTTCTAAGCACGACATTGCGGGCTGAACCATGGAAATTCACCCAGTGGAAGTTGGATGCAGAGGGTTTGTAGCAGCTTCTACCATCAAACTGCTGAGAGAACTGGGAATCAGGGACCAGAGCCAGCGCGCAGCCATCACAGCTGCATCAAGGCAGCAGAGAGAAGTAGCCAATGGCTTTGGTTGAAGAGGAATTCCCCCTGCTGGGCCCCCAAGTAAGCCAAGCATAGGCTACCATATATAGGTTCATGAGATGTCTGTCTCTTGACACCAAGGACTCTCATGACTATTTGGGACGCAAGCTTAGGGCTGATCACCCTATAGCTGGCCGCCTCTGGTGAGGGTATATAGTGTGAAAGGCTGAAACATCCCATGAGCCAGAGGAACACCACTGATTATGCTTCCCAAATTTCAATTCCTACAAACTTCTCCAAGTCTTCCATTCACCATTCACCGACAAGCTTAACTGAACCCATTGTACGTGCTTGCAAAAGGATAATAACATCTTATCCTGTGTTTCGAAATCTGAGGCTTTACATGTGGAAATCACATGTATAAGATTCTTTACAGCATTACATTACAACATAGTTCGGTTTCAGGCCTAAAATGGATGGAATGTTGGGTGTGGGACAGTTAACAGTCATACTGCAAATTTCAGAGAGTAGATTGTTTAGTTACTCAACAGATGGGTGAAAATACATTGAATCCTACAAAATAAAGTAAAATAAGAAGTACTTCATGTGTAATTTCAATTATTCAAAAAGATATCCTTGTCAGCCTTGATTCCCTACCCTATCTCTGTGTGTGCAAAGTTTGCATGTTCTCCCTGTGTCATCCTGGGTTTTCCTCTGGGTTTTCTGGTTTTACACCACAGTCCCAAGACATGCTAAGATGAACTTAAGTTTCCAAATTGTCCGTAAGTGTGAATGAATGGTGTGTGTGCCCTGCAATGGGTTGGCACCACATCCTGGGTTCTTCCCTGCCTTGCACCCCTTTTATTCAGGATAGGTTCTGAACCCCACAACCCTGTATAGGACAAGTGGTATAAAGATGAATGAATGAATGAATGAATGAATGAATGAATATATGATTCCTTGTCAGCCAGGCAGTACTTAAAATCTGAAATTTTCTGTGAACCATGGTGTGTGTCTTGGGGTTAAATGGGTACATACCTCCCAGCTTTTGAAGAGGCTCTGTCAGGTCATTTAACCCCCTTGTTGCATAGTGAAAGGAAACAATGTAATATTTCATTGACCTCAGCATTTTCTGTTCCTCTCTCTGAAGTATGGTCATGTGGTTCATCCCTACACAGATGGTTTTTGTTTGTACAGCTCTCCAATTTAACCCCACCGTGGGACACTCTGCTTCTGGGTATGCTTGGAGCAATCAGCAAGGGGCTGGTGCATATAACAAATTTAATGACTTAGTGCTGCTGACCCCGATTCTTGCAATTCTGTGAATGTATTGAGTAGCTGCATGCCATTTCCATGTGATGAAAAGGCAGAAATTTATCAATTAAAATGTACTAGAGAAGAGATGCTGCAGTCTGATGGTGTTCTACAAAAAATATAATGACAAATAATTAGCAGAGATTATTACAAAGCTGCAGATGCCTTTGTAATATATACATGGGCATATACAAATGACTGACAATATGCAACATTACTTTTCCTTATGAAACAATGTGTACATAAAGAGATACCATATATAGCAGCGGTTAATTTTGACAGCATATTTAGATTTAGTTTTAGTCTTTTGAATAGAATTTAGCTTTAGTCATATTTTAGTCATGTGATTTTTTGTTTAGTTTTAGTCTAGTTTAAGTAGAAAAAAATTACAGGATATTCAGTTGACTAAATCTACAGTACATGCAGTCAATGAAACTGACAGATTTAGTCATAGTCTAATACATCATTTTCACATTTCTTTGAAAATTTAATTTTCGGTACACACACAAACATACTGATCCGCAGTACCTCTATCTGCTCTAGATTCTTGAAGAAAATATATGTATAGCTGCTATTATGGCATGGCATTAGGTTTGAACATGCAGTCATGAAGTACACGGATTTTACTGTTGTAAATGTCATAATTCAAACATGGCTTTATACGAACTTTATTTATCATGATATAAAATATAAATAAAATCAAAATCTCATCTCAAACAAAACACTTGCATATTATGCATCTTTATTCATACACTTATATGGACAAAAGTATTGGGACACCTGGCCATTACACCAACAGGAACTTTTATGACATTCCATTCTAAATCCAATATGGAGTTGGTCCCCCATTTGCAGCTATAACAGCTGCCACTCTTCTGGGAAGATTGCGAGCCAGACATATGAGCAGTTTCACTCGGCAACCTGGCTTTGGTACTTTATGTGGTCTGCCACTTGGTGGCTGAGTGTCTGTTGTTCCTAAACACATCCACTTTGCAATAATACCACTTACAGTTGACTGTGGAATATCTAGCAGGGAAGAAATTTCACAAATTCACGTATTGCAAAGGTGGCATCCTATGACAGTACCACGCTTGAATTCATTGAGCTCTTCAGAATGACCCATTCTTTCACAAATGTTTGTAAACCTGACTGCATGGCTAGGTGCTTGGTTTTATACACCTGTGGCCATGGGTCTGAATGAAACACCTGAAATCAGTGGCTGAGAGGAGTGTCTCAATACTTTTGTCCAGTGACGAACAAGAAAAACCAGCAGTGCATAGGACTTCTCAAGTGTCCTCCCTTAAAAATGTAAACAAGTATCAGACTAGTGATAACGAATTTGGTTGTGCTTATTTCTACACGTAGCTCAGTTTAAGACACTAAACTTTTCAAACATATTAAGAGAAAAATGAACTATTTGTTTCTCTTCATTTCATTGTGCTTCAGGTTTGTGGTGTTCTTCAGTTTGTTTTTCCACACAGCTTGCACCGAGTCTTGTTTTTTTTCACATCCAATGTGAAATTTATCCATATGCCCTGCCTAAAACCAACTGTGGCACAGACTAAGCTTGGGCGATATCTAATATACTGTCATACCGTCCAGAGATTACACATCAGTATTGTATCGCCAGTGCATATCCCGGTAGGTTTGTAAGCCATTGTAAATAGCAATAGTATGTAATTGTTGTTGTAAGTACTTGGGTATACCCAACTGTCGCATGTACCCAGACATGTGTTTATGCTCGGTCCTTGCCTGATCCTGACATGTCTTAGCCATTGTAATTACCTGCCATGTGTGTGAATGCCTTACCATCCTTAGTGTAACTTCCCCGTGTTTCCCTGCAATTCATTGTCTCTATGTTATTGTTGCTATTTGTACAGTCCTTTTAAGAATTGTTTATAAAGAGCAACTTTGTGCGAATCCGTCTCTCCTGGTCTTTTTTTTGTCGCTGCTGCGATGCTTCGGTCTGCCCGGCGCCACATTGGCGTCAGAAGTGGGATACCAGAAGTGACCCCACTGGCGCTGCTGGAGCGGACGCTCCTCACCATCGTCCGGCAAGTCCGCTCCAGCCTGGCAGCCTGGCAGCCTTGCAGGCAGTGGTGTAGCAACGAACAAAGAGAGGTGGCATTTCCGGTGAGAAAGCTGTTAGGGACATGCAGCTAGTCTGCTGGTGCTGCAAGAGGACAGGGCATTGGGCATGCTACTGCCTCGAAGCCCAGACCAGAGCAGCCGGCAGACGAGCAGGGAATGGCAGAGTGAGGAAGTTGCCACCCCACGCATCTGAGAAGCCCCGGACCCGTGCAGTACTCCCAGAAGCTGCCTCTGCCAGCCCACCAGACCCCTATCCTGCAGCCAGTTCCTGTCCTTCAACAGATCCTTGGAGCTGTGTGAAGTCTCCTCCTGTTTCAACTGTTCCACCATCATCTCAGGCCCCAAGAAACCCTCCATCACAGGACTGAATGAATACAGGCCTGTCGCTCAGATGTTGGTGGTCAGGAAATCCTGACTGGGGTTGGCCCACCTGAAGGATGTCACAGGACACCTGCTGGACCCCTTGTAGTTTCCCTACCAAGTAAATAGGTCAGTGGATGATGCAGTCAACATGGGTCTGCACTTCATCCTGCAACATGAACACTACCCAGGGACATAGTCTGTCGTTTGCAGACTTCAGTTTGGTATTCAGCACCATCATTCCAGAAATCCTCTCCACCAAGCTCTCCCAACTTGCTCACTGTATCCCCTGCCATCCCTCAGTGGATCACCAGCTCTCTGACAGGCAGGAAACAGCAGATGAGGCTGGGGGAAGTCATTTTGGGTATATAGACAGTCAGCACTGTTCCGTCTCACAATATCTAGCAGCCCTGTGACAACCGTAAAGACCTTCAGGTTTCGAAGAACCACCCTTTCCCGAAGACCTGAAGTTCGAGACTAAATATCAACTCCATCCTCAAAAAAGCCCAACAAAGGATGTACTTTCTGTGGAAACCAAGGAAGTATGGGCTGCCACAGGAGGTGCTGAGACAGTTCTACACCGCAGTCAGTGAATCCATAGTGTGTACATCTGTCATGGTCTGGTTTAGAACAACCATGAAACAGGACGTGAGCAGACTGTAGCAAACAGTAAGGACAGCAGAAAAAATCATTGGTGTTCCTCTGTCCACCCTCTAGGACAGGAAACAGGCAGGAAAAATCATTTCAGATTCCTCACACCCTGGGCACAATCTTTTTCAACTCCTCCCCTCTGGCAGATGTTACAGAACTCTGTGTACCAAAATGATCAGACACAGGAGCAGTTGCTTTCCTCATGCCAGCACCCTCATAAATAGCTGAACAGTATCACCTGATATACCGCAGCTACTCTTGTCTTTACACCCTGCCTCACATCTACAAATATTGTATCGTTATCTTATTCTCATATGTGATGCTCATTATTGTTGTTGGTGCATTGTATATGTATTACTTTTCTTCTTTTTAATCTGTATATGACTTGTATATTGTGTATTGCCTGTAAATTATATATTCATTGTATTTTGGCTGTCTAAATTGAGAGACACCATCTTTGCAACCAAATTCTTTGTGTGAGTTAACATACTTGGCCAACAAATCTAAGTCTGATTCTGATTTATTCCATATTTTATGTAACATGACTCTGAGAGTATGGAAATAAACTATAATACAATCAACAACTATAATCATTTTTTTCCTTAATAAAACCATTAACAATATTAGCTAAATAAATAAATCAAGGAACAAAATGAGTTGTCTCTCCCTCTGCTATGTCTGCATCACATTTGTTGCCAGATACACAGACACCAAACATGCAAGTCACTAGTGTGGGAGAGAATGGCTTCGACTTCTAAAGTGAATCTGAATCCTCCCATAAAACTGAGGGATTTACAGGATTGCCATCTCAAATGGGAATGTCAATATGTATGGTTTTAATCCGTGTTCATAGGGCATTTTCTGTTGCACATGGCAGTGTATGTTGATGCCGAGCAACAGGCCGCTGGAGAGAGGTACACTGTTAACACGAGAGGGAGCATTAAGAGTATTGCAGTTATTATTTGTCGTGCCTCACACATCACACGAGGCAGACATGGTAACATTGTTGATATCTGAATATGCTCATTTGATTAATAGTGAATATTTAGAATATTAATTCAGGCAGAACTACATAACCAAATCATGGCTAGTATAGGGGCCATGTCAGAACCATAGCTAAAGGGAGAAATATCTATTTCATTTTGTTTGATGTCTAAACGTTATAGTTAAGCTTGTGATGTGTGCTTTTTTGTTTGTTTGTTTGTTTGTTTGATTGAAAGAAGATTTCACTTAGGGCCCCAGTTTGGCTAGGGGTAGCACTGCTGACTAATAACCCTTCAGTGTTAATTGTAGTGTTATTATATAGCTAGCCTCTCTCTGTTACATGCAATGAGTTCTGGCAATAGAATATTCTCATTGTAAACCATGACAAAAGAAAAGCATTTGTGTTTACATTTATTTTTGTCCACTTTTGTCCAAAACAACACACAAATGAGGCAGGTAATACCACTTAAGGAGTCAGCTTAGGTATAAAGGCTGCTCGCCAAAGCTTACAATGAGTGACCAGTAAGAAGTGCAAGATGGAACAAGAGCCATACAAAACAGAACTCTAGATGGGAGAATTACACTAACAATACAGAGATCACAGATTCAAATCCCGGGGAGCACAGATAAATTATAACCTTCCCCTCTACTGTAAGTCCCATCAGGTACAAATGTTAGAAAAATTAAACAAATGTAGTGGGAGATATATGAGTTATGAGGGACGTGTTGACTGCATAATAAGTAGAGGAGTGTATGTAGGACAGCCAATTCTTCCTCCAGAAAAATGGACTGCAGTGCGTTTGTAAGCACTGATGACAACATGATTTCATCTGAATAATTACCATAAGAGTGTCTTCTGGAATGTGAAGCTAGTTGTGAAATATCTGTCTCTTCAACTGGCTGAATTAAGTACAGCATGTTAAGATTCTCCACTGATTGACACACACACCTAAATTGACAACAATAACATGCCACTGTATTTTTTACAATTTAATGGGAAAATGGATCAAACTCCTTGAATGATTCATATATAATATTCATTAAAAATAACATTCATCGATCCACCTATCCTACTAAGAATATCGCCCATACAACTTAAAGAAGTGGTCAAGCATAGTTGCAATTCCAAATTAGTCCACGAGATGGAAACATAAATACCTATCCGAGCCACTTTTCCAGTGACACTGCAGTCTGCTATTCAACCACAAGATGGAAGCAATGTTTGTCCAAAAAAAACTGAATCCTCAAGATCTTGAAAGTGATATCCCTAATTAAATTCCATTTCATAAATATACAATCTTAGAAGTAAGATTAATTTCCCAAAACATGTAGCGGTGTATAATTATATAGAAACATAGTTACAAAATAATTACATTTATACATAATATATTAATTATAACAAGAAATGGATGTTGCAGAAGTAAATGTAGCCTCTGTCACAGACCAGTTAATTGCCGTGTAACCTGCTACCCTGCCATTTCATACTTTCATTTGATTTCAGCCAAATATGGCTATAAGATTTAATAAGAAATTTGAAGATTTAAGAAACTAAGGAAGTACAATGAGATGCAAGAAGCTTCATAACAGACATTTACAGCTATGTTACATGTGTTGGCGCGTTTTAGTATTTAGTGTTTCATTTAGTCATAGCAACTGTTTTGCTTTTTTTTTCCTCTCAGGGTGAAATTATCTACACTGTATGGTCAAAAGTACTGGGAAATCATCTTAACTAACATCTCATTCCAAAGCCAAGGGTGTCAGTATGAGGTTGGTTGACCCCTTGTTGTTATAATAGCCTCTACTTTTCTGCGAAGGCCTTCCATTAGATGTTGGAACATTGCTGATGGGATTTGCCTCCATTCAGGTTGGGTATTGATGATGGGTGATTAGCTCCCTTTTTGTGAATTTTTATAGCCTGCAACTTCGCTATTGAACTTACAGATGTTTTCACATCACAATCATTTCACTTGTAGTAGATCTGGGCAGCTCTACCAAACTGACTTGTTGGAAAGATGGCATCCTGTGATAGTGCCAAGATGAAAACTTATATGACCATCCATTCTACTCCCAATGATTGTTGCAGATGATTGCTTGGTTGTGTATTTAATTATACACCTGTGTCAGCAATGGACCTGGCTTAATTAGACAATGGAGATGTGAGTTACACTGTAACTTCTCTTACAGAGCATAGATTACCTGAGCTATAACTACATGTCATTTTCCTTATGGTGCACTTCAGCCATCAAAGAACCACAAGCTTTATACCTTTAGTTCAATCAGTAAAGACGATAAAAAAGCTTCATATATGCCTGAAGTGTTTCCTTATGGCACAATGAAGATAATTTTTCTACTATTATTGAAGCACAAAATGTAATAAGTGGATTTTGATCCTAGATTTTAAAATTTGGGATTGAGACGCTCACAATGGCACCTTGGTAGGTGACATAAAAACATAAAACTAAATATTCTTGTCCTTACAACATATAGTAACTATATAAACTGACACACACATATAGATAAATATGTATAGATACCCTTATAATAAAATGGTTAGGTATTAGATGGCCAAAATGTAAGGAGTGCTATAGAAATATATATAGTTCTGGAAAAAATTAAGATACCACTACATATTTTTTAAAAATCTGCATTTTTAAATTCAGGTTTAATCATGGTTCTGCTGGCAAAAGGCTACACTGTGTGGCAGGCTGCTTCTAGGGTCAAAGTTTCTAAGACAGCAGTACACAAGAATAAGGTGAAGCAGGAGACACTTACAATGACCAAAAACCAGCCAGAGAGCAGATAGAGAGCAGAAGCAACTTGCCAGAGATGACCATCAACTTATCTGACAGTGCCTCATAAATCAGAGGATGACCTCAAGTGACCTTTGAAAAAATGGGAAACATTAAGTGGTGTGAAGTGCAATGCTATAACAATGCATAACAGGCTCCTAGAAGCTGGACTGAAGTCCCATAAAGCAAGAAATAAGCCCTTCATAAATTTGAAGTAAGGAAGAGCCAGGCTGGAGTACAAAAAAATGTATATTTTACACAGGCGCATACCCATAAATTAAGAAATGAGTGAAACACAAAATTTTGCTGTGGTCTCTTAATTTTTCCAGAGCTGTATATAGAAATACAGCATGATCCTACTAATAGCACATAATGATGATATTAACGAACAATGTATACTTCTCAAAGGTTACTTCCATAAACTCCTGTACAGGGCTATGCTGAGCCTGGTTAAGGTCCTAAGAAGCACAGATCATGACAGATGAACTCCACCCAGGATGACGTTCAGGTAGGTGTGGCTCTGTGGATTAGGCCACTGTGCCTATGATGGAAGGTCATTGGTTCAAATCCTACTGACACCCAAATTGCCTTTAAGGGCATTGGCTAAGCCTGCTCTCTGACCCCAAAACTTGTTGTCATTGGTATATGCATCTGTGTTTCTCATAGAGAGCAAGATGAGATAGGAGAAAACCTAGTTCCCCCACAAGGATGAATAAAATTACTATTCTTAGTCCACCATAACTCATACCGTTACACCTACGTTCATGCACTGTGGGATATTTCAGGACACTCATTCACTTAACTGCATGTCTTGGGCCCATGGAAGGAAATTGTAGGAAACCCACGCAGATACAGAAAGAACATACAAACTGTACATAGATACTCAAATGGGGCAGGAAACAAGTCGACTACTGCCGAGGGCAGTACTATACCCACTCTGATGGCTCACCAGATAATTTGTATAAAATTCAATTTGATTTTCTGATCACATATACTGTAAATGCACATACATTTAATAAACATCAACTTAAAATCTGTACATACAGTGGATTCCTGGTGATGATACAGTTTACAAATTTAAATGAAATTATATTAATTAATGGAATGATTTTATGGATCGTTATTCAGTGAGAATAAGTGGTTTTGAAATGTTTTGTATGCTTGCTGTTTAGAGAGTGCAGTGAGCTGTGACCCTAACCCGACAATGAACTGCAGATAATGAGCCATTATGAGACACGAGGAAAAGCACATCTTTGTTGCAGTTGAAAACTACAAATGCAAGTATTACCACCAATATGTGTATATAGAATGTATATTTATTTTGCAAGTAGTATGGTGGCTGTGTCTGAATTTACGGGCTGTGTTCTTTTAAGGCTGCATTTGAAGACCGAATGCATCACAGCGGTGTGACAAGGACATCCCGTTTCGGAGGCTCCCTTCATCTGTAGCCTAGAAATGCATCACAGCCCAACATATCCCAAGATTCATTGCAAGGATTTTTAGAGAACCTTCAAAGGACACAGTCTACAAAAGCCACACAGACCACATCCTTCGAAGCATACAACCAATGCCTCACGCCTCTGGGGTTGAAGGTTTGAATTCTGCCTCTGCTCTGCTGGTGTGGAGTTTACATGTTCTCCCCATGTCGTATGACTTTGTTCAACAGTCCTAAGGCTATTTGGTATCACTAAATAGCTCATATTGTGTGAGTATGTGTGCTCTGTGATGGACAGGCATGCTGTTTCTGGTGTACCCCAGACTTGTGCTTGGCTGATAGATGAATCAACATATATTTATTCATTTATCTGTTATTTAATATATAATAGATTGTAGTGCAGATACTACAATAACACTGAAACCTTCAGTTCTTACATCTCACAAAGAATACACTGATTGGGTATACTTGAATTGGCCTTTTGAATACATTCTTATATTATATGACGGGATTGAAGTGCTGAAACTCTCGTATCTGATTCCCTGCTCCCTATCTTTAGCCAAAAAACTTTTCATATTTTAAGATAACAGGCCTCCTCTGCACATGAACTGATGATCACTTTCAGTTCATGTTCAATATTACCTTATTTAGTCATCTGTCTAAAAACGCCCAACAGTATAAATAGGCTAAGAAAAAAATACATAAGTATTGAAACATATTGAAACATTGAAAAATATGCTTTACCCACAAGACTAAAGTTACTTATTTAATTATATAATCAGAATGGAAAAATTTCTGAGTAATACTGTAGCATATCATATTTTGATAACAACAGTCTCGCCTTCAACCTAAATTAACAAGACTGTCACCGAGGACCGGCTAATAGAACTAGCAAGCATTTCTTCATCAGTGATCATTTTATTTTGTGTTATTTAATTTGAAAAGGGATATTTAAGGAATAACCAGACAATGTAGATCAGGAACGCTTCACATACTGACATTCTGTCCATAATGATAGAATTTTTGTCACACAGGAAATTAAAAATTGGGATAAAGAAAACAGGACGCAAGATTCTATGGTATGTTTCCTAAGCCCCTTTTTGTTAAAATGGAACACAATGCAGTGGTGTCTTTTCTTATTATTATAGATATGAATGCACACAAAGTAACTATTAAAAGTCTAGATAATACTGGGAATACATAGCAGATGATATTCATTCATGATATATGCAAAATTTCTTTGACTCCTATGCGCATCCCGTTTTGTGCTAAAAATTATTTTTCCATTTCAAGACCTGTTTACGTGTGTGTGTGTGTGTGTGTCTATGTATAATGTTTAAAGGTCATCATAAGTCACAGACATTAAAAACTCTCTGTTCTCCTTATACCTTAGACACTATTGACATTTTTTTGCACTTAGAAATGACAAAAAACTAACTGGCACATGTTTGGTATTTTCCATAATTTTTGACTGCTCAGCTCTGTCAATAGCAGCAGTACAGTAAAGCAAACTTGACCTGCACATGAAATATACTGCTAATTTGCCAATCTCCTTCAAACTGCCCACATGTAGCACTGTACATGGTGGGTTTGCTAAACATTACTGTGTAGGCTGATTGCAATAGAATCAGTGGGGGCAAGACGTCACAAGGCATGACATCACTATCACTGTAAGGGTCCCCCCATATGTTATGTACTGAAGCTGACTCATGCCACCACTGTTTCCTGCAAGACAAACAGGCCAATGCAATCTGTCCTTTCATGTAGACATGGGGGTATAATTCCATACTGCTAGTAATTTCCATATTAATACCTATCTCACCAAAATCATTCTTTGTTGTAATGATTTCTCTCCTCCTCGTAAAATAGCTAACATGACACAATACTGTAAATATTACCCATAAAAAAAATAAAAACTCAAAATGTCCTTATTAACACAAACTATGTCTAAAATCTGCAACAGCATAGAGATTTCTCGATGTCCTAATCTGATTAAGGATTACCTGTGAGAGATCTGTGCTCTGTGACATAATCCCAGATTATAGGATAAAAGGAGCTGACTAACCTCTATGTGTGACCAACTGTATTTGGGTGCATTTCAGAACCCAAATTGCTCTTATGCACTCATTGACACTTCATTAAATACAACTACTGTACTCAGTATAGCAAACAACATCTTCCTAAAGGCAGCAAACCACAAGGCTGACACTGAAACTGAATGTCCACTCACTATTCAGCTAAACATTAGAATTGGCTAGACATGGAATCCAAATGATTCTGAATGTGGTGCAATTGTTGGTGCCAGATGTGGTGGTTCCAGCATCTCAAACAGCCACCCTCCTGAAATCCACACACTACAGTATCTAGAGTTTACAGAGAATGGTGTGATAAACGAAAACCATCTAGACAGTGGCAATTCTGTTGATGAAAGCACCTTGCCAATGAGAGAGGTCTGAGGAGAATGGCCAGAATTGTTAAAGCTAACAGGAAGGCCACAACTGTGAAAATAACAGATCCATACAGCAGTGGTTTGCAGAAAGATTTCCCCAAACACACAACTCATCAAACCTTGGGTTTTGGAAATAAAAAGATGTCATACCTGGTATCACTTATGTGTACCTAATAAAGTGGCCACTTATTGTATGACAGCATGTTACTTTCAGCTAGAAACTGAAAACAATAATATGATTGCAATCATCCAAAAACATTTATAACAAGATGTTTATTTTGAGGGATGTTTAATTTGTAATCTGGGATTACATTTCCAAGGTACAATACCAGTTAAAAGTTTGGACACACATACCCACAGAAATGTTTCTTTGAACTATTCTTTGCATTTTAGAATAATTATCAAAACAAGACATCAAAACTATAAAATAACGTTTATGGAATTACACACTGACCAAAAACGTATTGTAAAAAAAGAAAGGATACAAAAAAATGTTGGCGTGGCAGGGGGGCAGCTCTAGATGAGCAGAGTGATCCCACCATTGGGCTATTGGGCAAGGCCCTTATCCCCAATTGCTCCAGCGACTGGCTGACCGTACTGTCTCCTTTATGGCAGTTTCAAGAGGTAGTCTCCTGGGATGCTTTTTCTGCCGTCCTGAAGAAGGTCCCACATATGCTGAGCACTCATTGACTGCTTTTCCTTCACTCTCTGGTCAAACTCCTCCAAAACCATTTCTACTGTGTCTCATTTCTACTGGTCAGGTTGATCACGTGATGTGACACTGTCACTCTCCTTTGTAGGTGGCTTGGCGTGTCCAAACTTTTGACTGGTACTGTATATAAAATAAAAACTGGAATCTGTACTCACAGTTTTAGACGATCCCTAAGCCTGTGGTATAACAAAAGATCTGCCCTAGTATTGTGACACAATTAGGCAAAGATAGGACCATAAAAACTCAACAATTAAGAAGAGGGGGTTATAAAAGTGGTAAACATTGTATAACAATTCCACAGAACCTAACCACCATAATATTGTATTAAGGCTGTTTTAACCATCCAGCCCCACCCATCCACACACACACACACACACACAGCCTGCTTTGATGTGACTGGAGTCGTTAAGCTGAGCTAGTTTGAACAATAGGCTATAACCATAAGGTGAAAAATTTTGTAAGAACATACGCTCAGACTAATATGTTTCTTAAGATTTCCTCGCGCATGAAAGCCTTTTATGGACTTATTTTCATCATTATTACTCACCTGGACAGAGACTAAAAGTAGCAAAGGATGTTTTGCTTTTTTTATCCATTCTGTCCTGGTGTTACACGGAGGACCAGCAGCAAACTGAAGAACAAGTAATGTTGCTATTTTATTGTCTAATATTTCAATATTGCTCAAATTAAAGTTTTTTGATAAATCACATGACTTATCTATCCTAAGTTAGCAGAAAATTATATGCATCCATCCATCATCCAATTACTTATCATGGGAGAAATTACACTGAAAAATTGATTATATATTTCAAGTGATTTTAACTAAAATACTTAAAAGCATAAATAGGTTTCCTCTCTTTGTAGCTACAGATGAACAGGACCTCCACAGTGGCCACAGAATGCCTTCCTAATCTCCCTCCTTGCACTGGTCATACTCTCATCATGAGTTTGTAGTGGCTTTGCCAAAGCCAGCCTCGGCAAGGCTGAACAGACTCACATGTCACAGCTGCACCCACAGTGCTCTTCCTGCTATAACGACAATGAAAAGGGTGAGCAATTTCAGGGATTAGTAAAAAGGTACAGGGATCTTGTAAAAGGATAAATTCAATGAACCAAGGCTTTTGTATGATCTACTGTCTTTCTTGTCACTTCTGTTTAACCTGCACGGTCTTAGGCTGTTGGGTGTTATGTGGGGGGGTCACAGGCATTAAAACAATGAGAAAAACGTTTATGAGACTATTTAATTGTTACTAAGAAGCAGGAAAAATATTGAAGACTTAATGGTAATGGCTGACAGGTTAGCAAGAGACTAATGCAATGCAACCTTGGTAATAATCTGTAGAGTTTAGCTGTTGTTGGGACAAAGCCACATGTTCCAGTCCAAAGAGCCCTTGGCAAGATGACGAACAGATGCCAAAAATGAAAGGACATGCACTATGCAAATTCCCTCGCATAACACAAATCCTTTCTGTTTACGTTGACAGGGTTAGGTACCATGGTAGCCGCCCAGAAAAAGATCAAATCTAGCAATGTCAGCAAAACCGGTACAAACCAGAACCAGGTTCCACAATTAGTTCTAGTTTTGAAATTTATACCTGTGCACAAGGCTGTTGATAGAGATTTTGGTTCCCATAAAAGCATATTAAATTTAACCCCAACCCGGATTATATTCCAAATTTTTTAGGGCCCCTGACTGACAGGAATCATCTTAACTTACCCCCCTTTCATGGCGCCCCGGCCTTTGTAGTCTTTTTTGAACCTATACTCATTCTTTGCAGACAGATATTGTGAAAAGGACATGTGGTTAACTAGTTCCTATGGCATTCTGTAAGATAACCAAACTACTCCATCAGAATATTTCAGAGTAAAATCTCAGCAACATCTGATGAAAGTACTTAATCTCAGAAATATCAGGTGAAATGAATCATAGTCTAAATCATTTCTCAACTGAGCACAGAGATTAAATTTGCTTTGGAATTGCACACCATACTGTCATTTAGTAATAATTTCCTAAAACGGAGAAAATAAATAGAGCAAAGTCAAAATTATTCTGGCAAAACCGATTAAAAATATTCTACATGGTGAAAATATCTAAAGTAGACACAAAATATGACAGGTAAGACCAGGTGATTACAGTTCAAAGTACAGAATTAATTCTAGATGGCGTAATTGAAGGGAAATACCAAGTACATATTATCATATGCCACACTACACCCAATCAAGATTAGCCAGTCAGACCAGTGCCCTAAAACAACCAACTTAGCTATGGAGAAATATATCACCATGAAGGTAAACCTTGGTGTCGCAATTAGGAAAAACCTAGGATGAATTACATAACCTTGTACACCACATTACTACAGAGAGGGCTAGTAATCATTAAAGAAGTACTCTTCCAGTTTAAGCTATCGCTTGTCACAGAATGTTATCCACACCACAGTCCATATTTTCACTGCTCTAAAAAGTCTACACACAAAGGACAGGACTTCAAAAGAAAGTCATGTTTAAAATTGCTATCCATCATTTAATAATAATCATGCCAATAATGAAAAACACATGAATATATAAATAGGATGAGTGTCAGCTATTGTTCTGTATTTCCTCCACGGCACTGCTCAGCTGCACCTGTAGCTGTGGGTGGGAAGGGTGTGCAGGAGAGGGTAGGGGAGGGGGTGGGCAGGATTGCACAAGAAAACAATGGCGAGGCCACAACATGGAGACAGACCGAGACAGTGAGTCTGCACAAGGCACTGGCCGTCCAGCCTGCAGGGAATCTCAAGTGCCAGAACAGGAAGAGGCCTCTCTGGGCCACGGCATGCGGTCAGCAAGTGAGAACAATGGGGGGGGGGATCCCTGCTGCCTGTGCTGCACCCTGCCCCACTGCGGGTGACCGAACACACCCAGCCATATAGACGGGCTGTCTCTGCAGATAGGAAAGGGCGATATCGTCACGGGAGCTGAGGCTAGGACAGGTCAGTGCAGAGCTTGGGTCTACTGCCAATGGCTCTGTTCAGAGGGGATGCAGATGGAGCTAAGTGTATAATGAATGGCATTACAAAGTGGTCGATTACACATGGTTTGCTCAGGTAGTCGACAGTTATAACTTCTTCTTTGGATGGAAATTTTAACAGTAAAAATGCCTTCCTTTTGGAGAATTCTATGTGTCTGCATATGAATGACTCAACCTGTGATCTATTGGATGTCTACCTAACCATGCACAACTACTGACGTGCCACTGACGTGTCTCGAACCATGCGCTTACAACCAATTGTGTCAGCTGCATTGTTGCTTTGCACAGTAGGGCAGAGGTCAGCTTATCACAAGACCACATCAGAGGTCATGGTGGTTATGGTGTGGGATAAGTCCAGAAGAAACCTTCATCAGTATGTTTTTTTTTAAAAAACAATGTTCAAACTGATCCAACATCAGCAGAGGCTTTCTGCTGAAATGTGAATGCATTCATCCTGCACTGGTATGCATGAATAAGTGAAAAGAATTTGCTTTATATTCAGAATTGCCTGGGTGTTCCCTGACTGATTTATTCACTGTTTAGTAAAATATCCAAGCATTCCAGAATGGCATCTTTCAAGAAAACTCATAACTCACACAAGCACGAGCAAAAACAATGTCTCTTTCATGAATTACTGCCCATTTTGTCTACTGTTGTGGACTCAGGACTATCACAATATATGGTGTATTGTGTTAAGAAAGCACACAGTAATTTCTGCTTTCAACATTGGCAAATAAGGACACTGAGTGGTCTAGCAGGACATGACACAACAGTTAACTTCATTATATACAGTATTGTGCAAAAGTCTTAGGCAGCCAAAGAAAATGATCTTTAAATGATTTTCACGTTGGTGAAAAACTATGCTATGATGCCTGTCAAAATGTGATAGCTTGGCCATTTCAAAACTTCTACGAAAATCACCCCATTATTTCCAGCAACTATCCAATAGATCCATGTATTTTTTTTTTACTCAACCAGTAGCACACCTCTGTAGCTAATCAATATCTCAGTGACTTTTTTTTACTAACTTAATTAATTAAGTGACCTCGTGGTGAAATTTAAGTAATATATCGAATGGCTGGGGTGCCCCTGCGGAGAGGTTTGGGAACTGAAGTGGTGTTCATCTAGCCATTCAGCTAGATATCAATAACTTTTTGGACAAAAAAAGTTGCTATTTTTTAATTTTGTTGCTCTTAATTTGTTATATGTTTGAATGCTAAATTGTGTTTTTTGTTCTAAGAAACAAAGCACTTGCTACCAAGATAAATAGCTTACAAAATTTCTTTTGACTGCCTAAGACTTTTGCACAGTACTGTATGTAAAGGGTAAAGCCTTGAACAAAAAGAAATCTTTTAGGTTTTGTAACCTAACACATGAAATAGTCATTTTGAAGCTGCTTGTTTTCATTGTTTACTGGAGCATATTAATTCCCTTCTTTTTTGTGGAAAAAGGTCCTTTAAAGTAAGAAATAATTCCCCATATTACTCCATTTATTAAAAACCCACATTAGATCTATTTTCAAAATATTAACTCATGTGCTATGAGGTAATCATGTCCCATTTGTTTTGTTTGGGTGTTTGATGCCAACAAATGATGCAAATAAAAGCATTTGCAGTTCCGCAGAAATCTGCAGCTTGTCCTCGGTAGACAGCATTTAACAAGGAATTCTGGGGACTGTCTACCTGGTGGCCTTCAGAAACAGATCAGTTTCTGTAATCATGTAGATAATATAATATCTAAGCATATACATTACAGTGTTACTGCTTTGTTTGAATGTGCCATTCTATAATTTGTACTGTTGTGAATTTCTCAAACCATGCCAAAGTCTGTTTGTCATATTACATTTAGAATTTGTACTGTAACTTCCAGAATTTTAGGATGTACTAAGGTGTCATTAAAATAGAAATATAACCACAAAGAAGTAATATATTATGACAGTACTAAAGCCTACACCCACTACTTAACACAAAACTTTGCAGCTAAAGTTTGCTCTCCATATAAAGGTACTTCCTGTTCGGAGGCCACTGTCTGCATTTTTTGTGTTCCAACCCCATTTCCTGTCACCTTGGAAATGGGCTAAACACACTGGCTGGAAGGTCCGTCTGCCACACTGTCTGCGGACATCAAAGTGCCCACCGCTGGAACTGGAGGACAGGAAAAGGGTGGGAATAGGACAGGCGTACAGCAGTAACAGCAGATGCCAGAAATGACAGTTAGGAAAATTGCCACTTTAAACATTTACCTTCTGTTTCTAGACACCCATAAATACCATCCATTTTCCAGAACCGCTTATTCCATTTCAGGTTGTGGGGGGTCCAGAGCCTACAGGCACAAGGCAGGGAACAACCCAGGATGGGGTGCCAACCCATTGCTGGGCACATTCACACATACATGCACACCTATGGGCAATTTGGCAACTCCAATTAACCTCAGCATGTTTTTGGACTGTGGGGGGAAACCAGAGGAAACCCCACGGGGAGAACATGCAAACTCCACACACATGGAACCCAGGCACAGACGTGAACCCTGATCCCAGAGGTATGAAGCAACAGTGCTAACCACTGCACCACCATGCCGCCCCTACCCATAAATACCAAAAACTGTAATACAAACCAGCAAGTAAAGACTCAAAATCATTAATAACTCATCATTTTTATAACATTTTATTCTTTTTTGTTATAAAAAAGGTATTAAATATTTTGAAAATCCATTTTGACAATATATGTTACACAACAGTATCCTATTTGACACTCACCTCCTAGTAAGTGCATCCACCCATCCATCATTCCATTGTTCATTTGTCATATGTACTCACCCTGTGCCATTTAGAGACTTTCTGGGGGGCAGGTGTTCAAACGGGGGTGGGGGGAGTCCTCTCACTAAATTTAGCAAGATCATGGGTGATCGATAAGTTTCCCAAACGTAGGCCCCTATCATTAAATTTTTCATGATCGCTGGTGCTTGGAAAGGGGCACTTAAAACTTCGAAAGGGGGGCACTTTCAATCATTTGGCAAAAGGGGCTGGTGGTCGGGCACCCCCAACCCCCTCCCCCATGCACATGCCTGCACACACCTGATAAAAAATGCCTCTCTGGGCTGGATTTCATTTGGAAGGACAGAGCAGGGGTCAGGTGACACCTCACTGTTCACCTCCCACAGAACTGGTTTGGGCTAGAGGTTGGAATGCCAACGTGATGCGATTAATAGACACCCAGTCGTTTGCACATTGTAGCTATTACAGCTTGAAGAAAAAGCTGACATAAAATACTGGCCCTGCCAATAACATTAACATTTCAGTATGCTCTTTGAACACTGGGAAAAATACACTTTCTGGTGAGGATAGTAGGCCAATAAGCCCAGAAACTCAAACATACTTGATTTTCAGCAATAACTTTCCTTTCCAAATCCCCTCAAAAACGTAAAACTAATTCAGCCAATATAAAGCAATATAGTTTGATTCTATGATGTCAAAAGTTGTTCTGCTGTTGTTAAGGGACTGTTGTTAAAAGAACTGTAATACTCCTTGACGTTTCCCACATGCAGATTCAAAGGATGGAAAAAAAATGATATGATACTGAACTTCTCCCTGTCTCAGCAATGTTTAAATAACAGGCTGCTTATCTGCAGTGGGGGCAGATGTAGTACACCTTACACAAATACAGCCCCGCAGGCAGCTTCATTCTCCAAACTGGTTTGCACCGGTCAGATAAGCCACAGGACAAGGAAACTCAATGGATATGAATGACCTTAGGCAGCCTGTAATAGTACCTCTCTAAATGGCCTCATCTGACACAGTGAATGAACTGAGGCAGTTACTCTCACTAAATAATTTGCGGTCATTTAGACAAAATATAGAATCATGACAATCTTCATGGCAATTGTTCCTTTTGTTTTTTATTAGTCTCTCAATGTCTGTTCTTTAATATTAAGCAAAAAATTTGAATTTGAAAATTGTATATAAGTAAACAATAACAATGGAACAATACGTTTTGCAAGTCACTTGATTTGAAAGCTCATTTCAGATTATTTAATCTGGATTTAATTATATTTAAGATGTAAAAAAAATTTTAATCTACATTTAATATAATTTTAATATGCGATTATACTTAATGTATAACAGCAGACGGGAGTTTCTAACTATCAAAAAAATCAGGGGCTAAGTGAGGTTTACCTGGGGCTTGACTTTTTTTTTTTTGAAGGAAGATTGGCATCGGGGCTAAAATATTCGGGGCTATAGTCCCGACTGATCGGACCTAACGACGCCCATGACAGCAGATTTGATCGTCAGCTTCCCAAAGTCAAGTAAATAAACTGAAGCAGATCGATCTTTTACACGCGGATGACTGCAGTTTATCGGTGTACTCTCCCTAGTTCTCCCGAAAATGACTGCCTTTACTTTGCTACCCCTATGTGTGAGGTGTTCTGTTTACATTTTCTGGGCGGAAGGTCAGAAGGTCAGTGGCTGTTGGTGAAACGCAATACACAAATTTCCATAGAAATGGAATAGCGCGCAGATTTTGTATAATGGAATGCTTTGACGTCAGTTGCATTTAATATATTCATGCCCGACAAGACAGTCAGCATTCGAAAATATATATTTGGCGTAGAATATGCCTTACTGATGAATTAGTATTTTTTGAGGCATGTACTAATACCTGTATTACCAAAGAAGCTAATTAACCACTAAATGCGCCATCCCTCTATTTTATTATAACCATAGGCTACATAACTAACGTTAACACGTTTAAGATAAGACCATCAGCAGGAAACCACTTGTCATTGTCAATGAAAAGAGTACAGCGAGTGTTAAGTATATAATAATTTATTATCGAAACTGCAAGGTATATGAAACATGATGTTTTTATTTAATCAAAATAAATTAGTGATCATTTACGAACAGTGTTAGGGTATCTATGACACGTTAAACAGATACAAAAAGCGCTTTGGCATTGTTCTCATAAAACTGAGGCATATATCAAGCAATTTCGACGGCACCAGATAACAGGCAATTTCTGAGTCACCTTTGAGGTGTATTTTACTTCGCGCATTATAATAAATGCATAGGGAACAGTGATCACGAGTCGTCCGGGGGATCCATGTTCTTCTGTGGTAGCTCTGTGCAGAACATCTCCATCTGTCCTTTGGGACCAGCACGTTGGGATCAGTCGTCTGGTCCGTCACAGCTGACGGGCTGAGGGGAAGCAGAAGCGCAGTGTGTATGTGACAGTCTGCATCTCGCTTGTTCTCAGCTGAAAGCATCACCGCCGTCTCAGCTGATGCCACTTTCTCCGCTGTCGGTCCCGACTCATATGTAGTTCTTCTCTTCAAATCATCTGAGTTCTCCCGAGTTCATAAAAGATTCAGCGCAGTTTCAGAAACTGCCGGATTACGCCAGCGATCTGCAGGAACTTGTCCTTCTTCCTCTGCTTTAGTGCCATGAGAGCTTTAGCCGTTTCCTCTGGGTCGTGAGCATAGGAGTAGATGCTCCTCACCCTCTCCTCCGCTTTCATGTCCCCGGTTTTCTGGAAGAGCCTCATCAGCGCATCCTGATGGACGTTCTCGAAGATGTTCGCGGCAGCCTTCTTGCGGTTGGCCGTGTCGAATCGGTTCCCGTAAACTGAAGGGCTCACACGGTGGGAGTCGGAGGACAGGTAGGTCGACATGTCTGTCTTTTTACTTTTCCGAGACGCTGAAGCTTTCGATGGCTTCACAAGGTCTTTGGGATAGGTGAAGTTTGTATCGCTCGGTCATGAGTACGAGATCCTTGGCTCCGATCGCCCTATATAAAGGGTTCCCGGGAATACTCCAGCCTCCGTGACTTATTTGCAAAAATGACATCACTAATGGTGCTACACCCCCACCGGAAACGCCCTGCCTGAAAAGCACAAGGCGGGTGGTAGAAGGTTGCAAAAGAAGTTAAAGCGCACTTCTTAACGCACGATTCCGCTGGTAAGCTTGATGTCATGCTTGTTATAACACATTGTTGTGGTAAAACAAAGAACTTTTATACTTCCTTTGAAATGGTCGTGTGGATTTATTGGTTTTAATTTCATCGTCCCTTAAAAAGGCATATTTGGCATTTAAGGATAACTGAAACGGTACCCCCAAAACAGTCATTACCTAATTTGCAGAAGTTTGGCTATAACAGTCCTTCATTTACACGTTATTAAGTTACCGAAATATGAAAACCGAGTCACACACTTACTGATACAAAAAGAGACCGCTAAATTACGTCCGATTTCTTTCTGTTTCTCCTTTAGACTATTATACACCCCTGCCGTAGTCAATGCTAAACGCCCACTGATTAAGCTGTAGAAAAAAAAGTATGCTCTATGAATCATTTGTTTAACTTCCATAGAACAGTTTGTAAAGTGCAGGCAGACGCACAGGTTCATAAGCTAGTAAGTTTGTATTAAATTTCTACCCTATATAGACTCAAACTCAAATATTGTCACAACTTTCCAGTTTATTTTTAAGTCCCAATCTTATGTTATAGATGTTATGTTATTAAATTACAGAGATGTCACGCCTTTTTCGTTAAACTGTGGGCAATTTAGAGATGCTAGTTCACCTAACTGCAGAGGTAACTGTTCAAAGTGCAGAAGATCTGCACAACACAGGATGAACATTCATGTACACAGATCAAGAGCAGGACTCTAACTCTCCAACTTGGAGACGTGAGGCTGCTGAGCCACCAGCTGCTGTCATAACAGTCTACTCAACTACAATGACTGGCCTTATCCCATTCAAGGTGACAGCATTATATTTGTATAGCACAAGGCGAAATATCAAGACAATATTTACACATGATCACATATGGGATACACATACTGCTCAGTGTTGTTGTGATATTATCATGTCTCATGGTGCACTTGCTCTGGGCCAAAATGGCATTAATAACAAAACCATACAGGTTAGGAATCACGCAAAAAACATACACCATAGTGAGGTCTTACTACATAAACCATAAGCAGTACTGCAGAAAACATGGCCATTTTATTCATTTTTCCAAAACTATATAATCAATATTATATTTAAGTTTTATGGTAGGTACGGTTAATTAAAAAATAATCACACTGTGATTTTAAGAACCATAATTCACGGATTCTTTCTTTTTGAACTCCAATCAACATGCAGCTGTGTTATGAGAATGACACAATGCTCACAAAACAATCTATAAATAGACTGTGTTTTTAAGCTGGAAATCTGTGGAGAACACAGGCTTTTTCTATCCTGTGCAATGGGGAATCCTCTCGAGAGTGTTTTTTTCACTTCTTCAGGGCATTTCCAAACCAGAGTTTTCATTTGTAATCTTTCCAAGTGGATGCAGTTTTCACTGTTTCTGATGAATGGTTACAATCAGATAAGTACAACATGCAGTTTCGGTCAAAAGTTGATTTCATTAGCAATAATGCTATTTCACAAGGAGAAATAAAGCACTGCTAGGGATCATGCTTATTCTTGTAAAAGCAGGGGCAGCTGATCCTGTAAATATTTCTCCAACTGGATAAACAATTCCCATAAATAGTCCTGTGAGTCGATATGGTCTCATTCCAGGCCTGAAAATAAGTGTGTATCCTGGCAAATAAGGAAGAAGAATGGCCTGTCTCCTAACCCTGATAATTGTAATGATAAGCAAGAAGGGTAAGCCCATTGGCTAAAGTTTTGAAAAGAAATATTTAAAAAGACAGACTTAAACATTTGAACAGAGTTTCCCAGCTGTCTTTCCAACAGTTCCAAGTGCCCCACAACTGGGTGCCAGATTAACAGAAAAATTACTTTATTTCAGCTTTTGACTTTAAAAGTATCATTCTGTCCTTGCTGATATGAAATGTTTATTTGTAGCTGTTTCAGTTTGGCAAATTGCTGTTACATGTGGCCTACTTGCTGGAAACTGTTACTAACAGATATATAGCAACCAGAGGCGATTACTTTTGCCCCAGGCAAAAAACTCCATGAGCCCCTCCGACTCCCCCTACCCCAGCATGGTAAAATTTATTAATAACCTTAATTATACTGTGAAGTGTAAATTAATAAAATCAACAAAGATAATTTAATAGACACAAGACCATTATCTTCACGTTTGTGAAAAACAGAATACACAAATAAAGCACATTTGTCGTTGCAATCTACTATGTAATTGGCTGCACTCAGGGCCCCCTCACAGCTCAGAGACCCAGGCCATTGTCTGCCTTGCCTGTCCTGTCGCTGTGCCTCTGATAGCAACAATTTTGAAGCAGCTAGCACTGGCTTCAGATAGGCTCAATACTATTTGTATTCTAATAATCCATTCACGTCCCATTCCATCTGAATTTAACTTACTTAAATACTACACATTCTCAGACAGACACAAATGTGCTCAGAGACCATAAAGAAATCTATGGGTCAGGAACATAGCACATTCTTCACATATTTATCATATCAGTAGCCCAGACTTTGGGTAGGCAGACGGCCCCCAAACAACAGGATCTTAATGCAGGCAACGGGAAGTGGTGGCCCCAGCTATTGACCTGGTCCTGCTAGGCCAGCCAATGCACATCTAAAACATTAACAAAGAACAGCTAAATAAAGAAGCAGTTGGAGGTTTTGTCATAACTTCCTCCAGAATCAAGCCACCAGAGACAGGTAGTGTTCTCCCACTTAAGCAAACATTTGGATATAACATTATTCCACTTAAGAATGGATTTAATTTTATATTGCAACAAAAACAGACTACATGCATTGACTAAAATGAACTGTTAAACACTGAAGAGCTTATGGGAAGTTCAAACATTTAAAAACCAATGAACAGTATTTTTATATATATAGATTATTCCAGTGAATTATATAGGAAATTTGACACATGCCAAAACTTAGTCCTCTATACTCTGCCAACAATATATTTTCTTTTGGAATCATCATTTTTTTCACAATTTATTAATATGTCCTGTACCATGATTTGAGCTCTGTCACACCGATATTCAAAAACACTCAAACAATAAACCCACTGCCTCTAACAGCCTATTCCCAGATCTCCACATACAGTATGAGGGGTGGGCAATAAAAATTGAAACAAGTGGAAAAAAATGGGCTTTTGAAGCACAATTTCAAACTCGGTTGCAATGGTGAGTCATATTAGGTTTCATGGTAATTAGCAGTATTTGTCAGCTTTAAAAAAAGTCTGACAAATCACCTTGAAATGTAAGCTGGAATGGTCATTATTTTCAAAATAGCATAACGCAGTTCAAAAGAGGTGAAATAGTCAGTGCAAAATTACAGGTGTGTTGGTTACACATCTAATGTGTCAAAGAGAACAGTTTCAAAATCATGACAGCATAAACCAAAGGGATAAACTGACCTTTAACAAGATGGCTGTTAAACACCAAAGAACTAAGAACACCTTGTAGCACCTCAGTGATTAACTTGAAAGTAAATTATTTAGACGATTATAAACAAGAATGATAGCCCTGAACCACACTGACTGAGTTAATGTTTCACATACCACTGTGAATTTTCTGTAATTCCCCATAATAAATGGGATGCTTTATTTTCTCAGAAATGTAGCAGCTAAATTCAAATGGACAAACATTCTACTAATACATCCTATCTTTAGGTTGAAAAGTCAATCACACTCACAGCCAACTGACCATATGGGACGGTTGGGGTGAATTAAGATTTAAAAAGTCAGTATGACAAATGTGTGATAGATGGAAGTACACTACATTGTTTCTGCAATTTAATTTATTAATTTCTCCCTGTCGGCACACATTTTTTAATGTGCACAGGTTAATTTATTAGTTCTGTTAGATTTTGCCTTGGTTAAATCTTCAAATTCAAATAAAATAACAAAGATATGACGTATGGAATATCATCTCTGCCAGTCATTTTATTAGGTATACCTGATTTTTAAAGCACATAGACATGTGGTTTAGTTACTGTTCAATAAAGCTTTGGAATGGGCACTATGTGTGACCTAAGAAATCCTGAATGGGTTGTGATTGTTTGTGCCAGATGTGGTGGTTCCAGCATCTATGAAGCAGCCACCCGCTGGAGATTTCCATACACTTCAATGTCTAGGGTTGATGGCAAAGAGTGTGATAAATGAAACCATCTAGTCAGTATCAGTTTTGTTGCCAGGAACACCTTGTTAATGAGAGAGGTCCAAAGTGAATAGCCATACTTGCTAAAACTAACAGAACAGGCTACACTTGCAATATACATAAGGAAAGATTACAGCACAATGTTAGATATTCCAGCACAATGCTAAATACATAATAATATAATGTAATTTTTTTGATAGTCATTTAAGAACATTTAAGAAAAAAATTAAATAAAAATTTTCTTTTGGCATGATTGCTGTTTCATAGATGTTATGTGTATTTATTACATAAGAAATTATTTGATGTTTTATAATTAAAGCGAAATTAACACACCTGACTTTAAATCCAATATAATTAAATTACTTAGCTCAATTTCTTTGACATTTCACTTTTAGCTGTAAGTGGATATTTAAGTGCATATTGCACTACTATTTCTGCAGGAAGCATATGGGTGTTGGGAGTACAAATCATGAACTATTATTTCGTATCATAAAAATTCAGAACCAGCTGATAAAGCCTCCACAAGTTAAGTCTGACCTCACTGGAATATAATGTGGGCACAGTTTTGTTAGCATTCTCTCCAGGTCGGAAGGAATCTCGGGAAAGACGGTATCCACGTGCGGATCATGCATAAACACTGCCCACGGTATTGCCCTGGAGAGACTGGGCCCAGGCTTCTGCCTGGACTCTATGTGGATTGTATCTCCTTGGATGGCAGGCCTATTCCTGGAAGATTAGCATGTTCAAACAACACTGAGCAAGAGCTGTAGGAAGGATCCCTGTGGCCCCCATGTCCTGGCTGACAGCGCAGGCAGCCAATCACCCCTAGAGGAGGTGTGTTTTTATACCTCTCCCCTGCAGGTCTGGCTTGGCACCAATAGTGGCTTAGGTTTGCTACAAGAACACATGAACATGCTCATTCACCAGACCTGCACAATTTATTCAAAACACAGGAAAAATTCACATTGACAAGGAGCTGTCCCTTTACCAGTGTTCCTGTGAAATGTTCTGGCAGTTGAAGTAATAATATTAACAACAATAATAGTAATAATAATACATTTTATTTAAAAGCCGCTTTTCAGGACACTCAAGTAAAAAAAAAAAGATAAAAATAACATCAGATATCCACCATAACGGCCAATGCACCTTATCAATATTGGGTTTACGGTGCTGTTGTGTTTGTCAGTGTCAGTTGTCCTGTCCTTCTGCACTATCCTGCAATGTTTGCACAGTTTTTGTACACTATGCACTCTATGTTGCTAGGCTATTGTGTGTTAGTCTTGTGTTAATTTATGTAGCACCTTGGTCCGAGAGATACGCTGTTTCGTTTTTAACCCTGTACTGTACTCAACTGTATATGGTTAAAAATTACATAAAAGACCTACTTGACTTGACTTGCCTTGATACCAAGACTTGTTCAGCTGTGTCACAGTGGAGAAATTGCTCTGAACCCAAGGAGAGTCAGTGTAATCTATCTCTGGGATGAGGCAGATGTTCCTGCGTAAATGGCCACAGATGGTGAGCTAGCATGTGTGCGTGCCTGCGTGAGCACCTGTGTGAATGCTTGTTGCCACTTTGTAGCACACAGATTAAATGATTCATCGAGCTTCACATTAAGCTGGGGCCAGTGGTCTTACATAGAACCGGCTTAGACTGGATGCATGCTCCACTGAACGGGGATTGCCGGAACCAAGACACATCATCCTGTGTGTCTGTCTCTGCCTTGTGTCCCGGGCATGGTGTTAAGGCACAAGCTAACGTCATTTGAGGTGGGGGTCACATTTCCCTAATGATTATTAACACGATTAACATACCTCGACCTATTCACGTTATTGTTCTCTGAAGCAGGAGTTATCTGACCCCCTTCCCTGGGGACACATGAACTAGACAATGAACCTACACAGTTCATGAGTTCTGTCTTCTTTGTACAAGCAAGCTTTTTTCCCTGTGGTTTCCCTCAACAAAATGGCAGCATGAATGTAAACAATTTTAAGAAAACAAGCACATGCATAAATGAAAGTAGAAATTTTCCTTCAATACCCAAAAGGTCTTGAATTAAATTGCTTTGTGCAATTGCATGTATAAACTATGTTAAATGTAACACTTAAAACCCAGAAATAGCAAGTGCACAAATGCTGACACACAGCCATATGACTGCATGTTGAAGCTGTATAATAACCAGCACAAACAGGTGTTCATCATTAGCACCTGCTCGTTATTGGCTGCACTGGGGCATTTAATAAGTGTATGTCGAAGAACAAGTATATCAGTTTACTCGTGTGAAGGGTGCCCCTTTGCAGCTTCTAAACTGTTTCAGGTTCACATTGACAGACGGCAGGGTGTGGTCCTCTCCAATTACAGGCAAATATTCCAGAACAAGGGTGGAACCTGCACCATGGTTGATATTAAACTCTCCTTAAAGGATGCATATATTCAACAGCAAGGTATAGATAAATATCAGGTTCCTTTTGGACAAAATAAGTGAATCAAATGTACATGAGTGAAGTATATGATGTGTTAAAGTTATTTTAACATCAGTGAAGCAAGGACTTCACCACTGACAGTGGTTATTAATATTTAAGTACATTTTAAGTGCATGCAGATTAAATCTTAATACAAAAAGAAAACAAACTGCTCATGAGATTATTGGCTTTAAATTAGCTTCAGAATGACAACTCCATTAAATTTTAAATCAAAACTCAGTTTCCAGAAAAAGAAGCTGCCAAAACTCATAAAAACTGGAATGGATAAGAGGATGTCATGGCGACGGCAAGAAGGCTGGATTAGCTCTGTGCTTAACTACCTGGCTGCAGCCCTCGTGTCCCCTTTGGCTGATGGCCAGGCAGAGTAGGCACCAGAACTCTCTATTGTTCCCTGAAGCTGTAGTTCAAGGTCAGGGTGGATCAGGGCTCCCTGCCATAGTGTGTGACTTGTGCCCCCTTTTGTCTCTGTCCCCTGAATAAAGATCATGCCCGATCCCTACAGTTCCTTATTGGATGATATCATGATCTTAAAGGTGATCACCCAGTACCTTTCAGATCAAGAATATATGGATCACTTCATTGTCATGGCTATTTCACTACAGGTCCAAGTGCAATTTTGTTCTGAAATGAATTCATAAACGAATGCAAATTCTTCAATGCAATGCGGCACTTGTTTCAAAGTGTCAGTGAATGCTCCAGGACAAAACATGGTAACCCACTCTTCAAAAGAATGCTTGAGAAGCTGCTTAGAGGAACGTAAGGTATATAACAGTCAACATTCTTATTTATATTGTATATTACGTAGTAGGTCTATATTTTTACAGACATTCTTAAAAAGAGAAACAAATCTGTATCAGACTGGAGAATGCCTGCTTTGAGTCAGTCAGGGCCAAACAGCTTCCTCAGTGATGACAGACTGGATCAAACATGAGTGATTCTACCATCTTAAGACAAGTTGCAGATGCACGGAAGACACCAAAACAATATCAATCTATGCACCATGGCAACACACTGGCTTTTGTCTGCACCACTGGCTTAGTCACCCAGAGTAAAATGGAACAGGTACAGTAAACAAATGTCAGCTAGTGGGACAAAGAAAGAGCAGAAAAACAGCTGATGCTATGTGACATCTCCCTTTGTGTATCAGGGCAATCTGTCTGTCCAGCAGTACATGTGCCAAGGACAGGGCAAGTGTTAAAAAACTCAATACGGCTGCTGACTGTGTTCAGTCAAAAAAAAATGCCTGTTGTGGTTCTCAGCTAGTTCTAACCGGTTACCCTGAGAAAGAAAATCAATCTTGCAAATGGCTTAATTCCACTAGACCACAGCAGCCCTGGATATCCATCAGCATGCCAAACACAGTGAAATCAGACTAGGCACATTCAGTGCTAACAGCAGAGTGGTGACAGGGCAGGAAACTCTCTTTACAGCTCAGAGCCATTAGTCCATCCAAACTCAGTTAAAATGATGTAACCCAAACCCAAATGAAACCAGAGAAAAATAATATCTTTATCATGCTAATTCGTAGCTTTTTAATAATTCATACTGCAAACTCAAGCTACATCTACAGCAAACTGATAATATAACAAGACTAAATAAAATGCACCTTACTGTTTATAAGATGTAGTTGTGTATATATGCATGATAATGAATATTCAGAATCTAACAGGCTCAAATGGAAAATGTCTTTGAACAACACATTTCAAATAAATGATTTTTTCTGCCGCAAGTCACTCATGTTGCAAAATGGCAGCTCAATCCTTGCTTGCACAAAGGTAACACAAATACAACTTTCCCACCAAAAAATAAACCCTGCCTTAAGATCATAACCAGACACACTACAACTTTCCAAGCTCAATGTAGGTGTCACCTCTTCATCAAAATTGAGCTTACCATGAAAGACAAATATATCTTAACAGAATGCAATTAATAGTGTGCCTTCCCATATACTCCTGAAACAGGAAAAGCAGATTCCCAAGGAAGAATGCTGGACCACGTCTAAGATCCACATAAAAAGTTTTTAATGAACCGATTTCTAATCAAGGTCACAAGAGAGTCGGAGATCATTAAAAAGCCTGTGATCTGAGCGCCCCCTTGTGGCCACTATAATAAAAATTACAGGAATACTCTACTGATCAGTAAAACCATGTTATCTCTGTTAATGACATTGCAAAGTAGTAATAATGAAATGTAACGTCCAAATTATTACTGGAATTTCAGACATGTACAGTACTGTGCAGAAGTCTAAAGCAGTCAAAAGAAATAAAGTTATTTATCTGGGTAGTAACTGCACTTTTGCTCAGAACAAAAACACAATATAGCATTACAGCATATGAAAATTAAGAATTACACAATAGATATTAGTAAGAATTTCTTCTGTTCTCCAAAAAGTTACTGATATCTAGTTGGATAGCTTGATGAACATCGCTTCAGTTCTCAAACCTCTCCTCAGGGCACCTCGGCCATTCTGTGTATTTATTAAATTTCACCACCAGCTCACTTATTTAATTAATTAATTAGTTAAAAAAAATCAATGACATATTGATTAGCTATGCAAGGTGTGCTAGTAGTTGCTATAAAAAATACACGGGTGTATTAGATGGTTGTTTTAAATACTGGGGTGATTTTAGCAGAAGATTTGAAATAGCTAAGCTGACACACTTTGACAGGCGTAATAGCATAGCTTTACACCAACATGAAGATATTTAAAAATCATTTAAACATCATTTTCTTTGGCTGCTTAAGAATTTTGCGCAATACTGTATGCAATGTCATGACTGTAGTAATTGGGACCAAATAGCACTGGTGAACAGTAGGTGGTGTAGATGTTGATGATAAAATTTCCAGAAATGTGAATATTGACTGATAACACTGTTGCAGGAGCTCCTTTCACTGGGGTGTGCACTACATACAGGTATTATGATTTGCATGCACTAAAATATGGGTTCCCAACCCTAGGTACACAGAGAGTACTCCAATGGGCCGTGAAATGCTGGAGGTTTTGAGCAAGGCTGGTTCAATTCAATCATTCAAGAATAAACTATATATTTCCATCCGATCGATCTCGCCAGCACCCCCCATCCCCCCTTCAACAAGTTTTACAGGTCCGTGAGCTATTTGGACAATGCAGTCATCAAAAGGATGGGAACCCCTAGGCTAAAATATACTAACAGACAAAACTGACAAACAAAAATAATGCAAAATATATACTAAATACAAAAGGCTTTCACTCAGAAAGCACCCTTTCCTTAATCCTTCTCCTATTTAACCCTACCCTGCCACTATGGCCACATCTGTGTCGTAATCTCAGCACACAGACATCAGATCAAACATGCTAAACCGGCTATGAAAAGGCTAGAATATGGCGAGAAGCAACTACTTCAGGCCTGCAGGACTATTTTGATCATGCAGATTATTTGTTGAAGGAGGCGCTTCCTATGGTCATTTGACTAACTCGGAGGAGTGTGCAGTGTCTATTGCTTTATACAGAAGAAATGATATTTTAATATCAGTCCTGTGTTGCACAGGAAGCCAGTGCAGTGATTTAAAGACTAGTGTAATATGCTCTACCAGCACATGTGACAGGGAAACCTTCCAGGTATGCCTGTGAGGAACACTATCACCCCTCCCACTGATCAGGCACTCAGTCTATCCGCAGTTAGCCTTAGCCTCAGAGTCCATCCACTTAAGGCTGCTAAAACAGTTATCACACCTGGGGTATGTTTCCCAGAAGCATAGTTGCTAAGTACTGCAACTGAATGGATCCGATTAAGTAAGTTTGGTAACACTATACTTAAGGCCATGTTTTTAGTAATTTATTAACACATTCATTACAAATAATAATGTATTCATAAAACATTATAAACATGGCTGTAAATATTTATAAAAAGACATACATTATAGCCATGTGTATTATGTATCATGAATGCTCTATGAAGCTCTTGTCTATAAGGCAGTATAGATACCTTTATAATGCATTATAATGGTTGGTGTACGCATTAAGGATGCTTTGTACTGCATTATAAAAGTATCTATAGTGCATTATACATGAGAGCTTCATAAGGCAGTCATAATGCACAATAAACATGGCTATCACGTGTTATGCCTTTTATGAATATTTATAGCCATGTTTGTAATGTTGTATGAATGCGTTATAATGCATTATATATGTGTTTATAATGAACTTAAAACATGGTCTTATGTAAAGTGTTACCTAAGTTGCTAACGGGAGCCTTTGGGAAACACACCCCAGGTCGTGTGTTCCCATGGCCTCTTAATGACATAACAGGGCACACTGCCATATACAGTCACACACTAAGGACAGGTTAGAGACACCAATTCACCAAAATCACATCCCTGGACTGTTAGGCCTCAGGAGTATTTGAAGGAAAGCCAGGTGAACATGGGGAGAACATGCCTCTATACACACCACGGTGGGGGCAGAAATTAAACCCCAAACCATGAAGGTGTCAGGCTATAGTATACCCACTTAGCCACAAAAATTATTATAATTATTCCTCTTCACACGCACACACACACACACACACACACACACACACACACACACACACACACGCACACACACAAAACACAGCTTTGCTTGGTAGCAAGGTAAGTGCTCTAAAGTTACCATGACTAATGAGTCATAATTTGTCATAAGCTGATTTGCCCCAATACATACTTCCGCTTACATGGTGGATGAGGATTAGTGAGCAGATAGACTTCCAGTTATGGTCAAAACTGAGGACTTGCTGAAAAGCTTTCGATGTCTTCTAGAAGGAAATTCACTAACTTTTATTCTGACCACTAAGTGCCTTTTTATGTATTCACTCACTAATGATTAACTGACATTTTTAACTGTACTGTATGATTAAATTGCTTTGGAAATTCAGAAACAGTGTCAGTGGTTCTCATTGCTCTTCGTATTGCTACCGTCTGTCTACTAATACTCTGCAAGTCACCACCTTGTAGATAAGACCGTCTGAGAAATTTATAAAATCAAATGGACAATTAATTTCAGTCAGACAGTGACACTGTTTCCCTGCCTGTTTTAATCAGTTATTGAAGGCCTAATTCAGTTATGTTGTGATGTGTCAAAAAAAATCTGAGTACAGCAGGAAATCTATTGAGCCCATATTGTGCTGTGTCCAGGAAAGGTCTGTTTAATAAGGTACCTATCAGGTGAGAAGAATATCAAATAAACATCAGAGGTTTACAGCTTTAAAAAGAAAAAGAAAGCACTGCACAAGTGGGATGTTCAAAAGCCAGTAACAAATGAATCATTTTGAACTCCTGCATTACATCAATCGGTCCATATTGCAAAATAAATAGAACACCCATAAGTTATGCCTTTATTAATTTGACATATTAACATGAAACACAGTATCTGTACTTGAAACAAGAAGTCGACCAGAAAGAACTGCAAATATGTGTGAAAACGCCACAGCCATTTGCACACTGGGTCAATATAGGTTGAAAACTCGATCTACAAGATTGTATTAGGATAGTATCAGGATAGAAAAACTAAAAAGGAGTAAAGTCCTGAGTATGAGTAAAGGAACAGATTTGTTTGTGTCTGACTTGTGCAAGGTGGAATTCTAAAATCTTTTAAAAACAAATGAAGCAAATGATGGGGGGAGGATGCTTTTAAGTTCTCTGTTTGGTTTGTTCAAAAGACATGGATTAAAAACTGAAAGATGCTAACTGAAGAGTTTAGGTTAGGCATACTGATGAAGGGAAAGAGATTCATCCTGTGACGTGACATCTACTATGATTAATCTTATAGATCAATGACTTGGAACTGCATTCCTCTTTCATTGTCTGATGCAGCATGTTAACACACGTAAATCATAACAAGGAAGCTGTGCCCTAAAACCCTGGTTGAAACAGCAGCGAAAGAATGAAGGAGTGGCCGAGAGCTGAGCCACGTGAGGCTCTATAAACTGGCACTCCTTCTCTCATTTCAGTAAAAAGCTCAAGAGAGACTGTGACTAGAATGCTTTCTGTGTTATGGATTGTTTTGCCGTTGGTCTTACGTGGGTCTTCAGGTAAGCTACCAGTTACCTTCTACTGAACAGTTAATAGTCTATGACAGTAGAATTGTTTTAATAACGTTGCAGCAATTATGTACAACCTGTTAATGTAACGCCACACTGGACATACTGTTTAAAACATAAATGACTGTCCATTCAAGTTTTGTTTATATGTCTTGAATGCAAGTTCAGTACCCAATAAGCTGTCTGTGATTATGAAAATTATAAACTGGAATAAAAACGTAGGTTAAGCAATCTTTTACATGGTGCTCATGGTGTGAAAGCTTCTTAAATATAAGATAAAATTGTACCCATATATACAAATTGAGATATTATTACAATTATTCAGGATGTGTACACTGCTCAAGCACAGCTCCTCCTGGGCCTTGAACCAGTAACCTATAGGTTAAAACTTTATATTTATCAAGACAATTCCTGCTGCCCAGCATATATGATAAAAAAATAATGTTTTCTCATTTTGGTTCTTTAAATTGTAGCTTAATACTTATATATATACTTATTAGTATATACAACTCTAAAAGCAGAACACACAATTTTCAGGAACTGCTTTACAAAGTCTTTGTTCTTATTTTTTTTTTTGCACTCTTACATTTTTCATTTCTCTCTTTACAATTGCATGCATTTATCAGCATTGCTTAAAGGTCACATTGTTAATATCATCCTACAATTACACACTCAATTACCCAAGAGGAAAGGAGACTCTGATCACTGAGGAAGCTGTTTGGCCCTGACTGACTCAAAGCAGGCATTCTCCAGTCTGATACAGATTTGTTTCTCTTTTTAAGAATGTCTGTAAAAATATAGACCTACTACATCTGATCATTGTACACATATCTGTGGATAATCCTGACGTTAAGGTTCGCTAAGTTACTTAAAGTTACTTAAAAATACTTACAGTTTGTTAGTAAATAGTGATGGTCTGTACAATAATCCCTAGTAGTTATTAGTCCTTATTTCCCAAGAATCGCATTTTCACAACTCTCTAGGTAACTGACACATTGCAACATGTACTTCTAACCCTAGAGCCATACCCAGCTTTACCACAGTATAATTGACAACAGGAAAGAACTATTTGTTCTGTGTCAAGCTGTTGCGCAAACGCTGCTGCAGTCTGGCCTCTGTGTGGTTCCTAGCTGACAGAAAGAAGGGAACCTTATATGTATGCAGGCATCCTGCTGACCTAACTATAGTTTATTTACATGCAACATGTTTCAAAAAGAGCATGCTTTAGTTCTTCTAAGGTATAAAATAAAATATATTCTCTCTCTACCTACAGAGTATTAGACTGATAGTATTCTTAGCCCAGGTTCTATTGAACCAATATCAGAATGTATTCATTGATGTAGGCTTCTAAGCACTTGTGCAAGTTAAGGTTGATTTATGTAAGGCTAAAGGCATCTGCCAAATGCTGTAAATGCAAATGTAATATAAATGTACCTCACTGAATTACTAATTAACTAATTCAATTAATTAACATGGGGGTGAAATTTAACAAATACATGGAATGACTGAAGAGACCCTGAGGAGAGTTTTGGGAACCAAAATGGTGTTCGTCTAACTATGCAACAAGATCTCAGAAACCTTTTAGAGAACACAAGAAATTCTTAATTTGCATATGTTCTAATGCTAAATTACGTTTTTTTTATCTTTATACACTTACTACCCAGATGAATAGCCTTAATTAAAAATGTTGTAGCCTGTTCTTTGCACAGTACTGTATATCCATCCATCTTCCAACCACTTAATCTGTTCAGGGTCACAAAGGGGCCTGAAGCCTGTTCCAGGCAGAATAGGGCACAAAACAAGTGTACACTGTGGACGGGATGCCTCTCCAATGCAGGACAGGTTTATGTATGTTTGTATGTACGGTGGCTCATTGTGTAGCACTATCTTTTCGTTCAGAGTACTCAAGCCTTGTGCCCTTTCCTGCCTGGGACAGGCTACTAAGTCCTCTTCATGACCCTGCTCTGGATAAGCAGCTAGAGGGATAATAACGAATAATCTTTTAGTTATCAGTTACCAGAAAGTTTTTGGAAGGGCAGTGTTAGTTCAGTTATAGTCAAAACTGAATGAATAGTCCAGCAAAGCCTGTATAATATTCAGTGTAAGTGATTAGTTAAAAAATTGTTAGGAAACTTGGTGCTCTAAGGAACATGAGGTAGGCATGTCACCATGGAAAGCCACAATAGAGATATTAAAAATAGCTCTCTTCCTTCGTTGACCCGCCTCTATGACAGCCTTCACTGATCAAATGACAGGTGATACATTTCATGTGGAAGCAAGTCTATACGTCATTTCAAGTGAAGAGGCGAGTGTGGGTTGCTGTGGTCAAGAGTGTCAGCTCATAAGACACTGCAAGTTACAAATGTAAAAGTCAGTTTGTTAAATCGCCTTGTCAGATCAGCATAACCAATGTCAGTGTGGATGGCATTTTTAAGTACCAAAAAAACTTGCGATTGGACTGTAACCAGCTTCTTGTGCTGATTCCATATTGGCTGGTTTCCCCACAGAAAGCCTGCATCCTGAGCCAGAAGGACTGAAGGACCATGTAATCATCAGGCCAGTCAAGCTACATGCTTTGCACAAAAGAGGCATAAAGGTGAGCCTTTGCATTTTTTCTGATTCCCCCTCTCACTTGGAGAACTCAGCCACCTCCCTAAAAATTAACCCACTGAATAACAAATCTAAGCCAAACTACGAGTCTTACTCGAAAAACAATTTCCCTCTGATAATCAACATGATCAATATGGAATTCGAGATGTACTCTGTCTTTTCATCAGTCCTCCCGACCAGACATGCTGAAGTATGGGATGCAAATCAATGGTCAAGATATCGTGCTGCACCTGGAGAAGAATGAGTAAGTCAGTCAATCCAAACAGTGCAAGTGTAACCGGTGAATTCCTGCCTATACTCTCTGCGTTGTGTTGGGGTGTAATCAGGTGTGTAGGGTGCAGAAGATAGGGACAGAACAGACGCCACTGTCATTCCTGACGTTTTATTGAGCTCTGTTGGGAACAATTAGAAAGGGAGTAAACCTCTCATGCGCTCAGGCCCTCTCGCT
>JAAGVU020000040.1:14244608-14255700 GCA_011763525.2 Mormyrus iriodes | reverse complement strand
GTAATTAGTATTTTATGTGAGTTAAAATGTTAATGAGGAATGCTATAGTGAGATTATGAGAGTGATTCATATGTTTGGGTGATCCCAATAATAAAGGGTTTGGATCGCAGGGCAGACGGCGTGGCATGACACAGGCAGTGAGGAAACTCGCCAGGAAGAGCAAGCTTGGAAATACCCCGTGAGGGGACTTTATTACGGTGCTGAGGCAAACGGACCACTATTACATCAGGGCATAAGATCAATGACCTGACAGGGAAGCACAGGACTGGGGAACTCTTAAACACGGCAACATAAGGGAAGGAACGAGGGGCATCTGTGGCTAGTTAACACAAAGGCAGGAACACGAGGTAAGGAAAACGAGCTACAGGCTTGGATGATTAGGCCCTGCCTGTGGGAAACACAAGGAATACATTCGTAGGGCGGGGCTGGACGTGACACTCTCGGTTGGACATGCCAAAACACCTCCCCAGGGAGCCGTCCAGGAGGCATCCTCAAGGTGGAAAGTTCAGGTACAGAAAGTACAAATACAAATCGAGATTTTGTTTCAACTAATTAGTTGAGCATAAAGTGTCACGGTCACTAAGTACTCAACTGCTTGGTTGGTTAGTCTGGATTTGTACTTTCTGGACCTGAACTTTCTACCTATGGTGTTGTTGGAAGGTGAACTATGGCCCAGTTTGAGGTCCTGAGCTTTCCCTTTAACCTGACTACTCTCCCAGTTCATAACCTCCTACTTTAAGCCATGTTATAAGATGTTTTGATTTCACCGAGCTACACACAATAAATCAGTAACAACTATATAGTTAGTCATAATTACAAAGCTGTTTTGTGCACATTTTTCAAATCCTTCATAACCAGACATTTGCTAACACTAAAACTTCTATGATCAATAAATAAAAGGCAACTTGGCACTTTTTTCTGTTCCGGGTTAAAAAGGGTCTTAGACGGGTCTGTAAGGTTTCATGTTAAGGCCACGACGTAAAATATTAAAAGCTACTCAGTAATAACGTTATATAAGTGTAATAAGGACTGATATCAAATCATTGTAAATCATAAAAATGTATGCTTTTACTAAGCAGTTACTTGTAAAAATATCGATGGGAACGCTAAACTAAGAGCAGAATGTTGTCAAATATGTACCTTTATACAGTTAATCATATAAGGAAGTCCTTTACTTGGCTTACAAATTGTCCCCAATTTGAACACCAGGTCCTGTAAATTCTGCAATCCTAGGTTTGTGTGTGTGTGTGCATGTGTAACCGGTGAATTCCTGCCTATACTCTCTGCGTTGTGTTGGGGTGTAATCAGGTGTGTGGGGTGCAGAAGATAGGGACAACAGACGCCACTGTCGTTCCTGACGTTTTATTGAGCTCTGTTGGGAACAATTAGAAAGGGAGTAAACCTCTCATGCGCTCAGGCCCTCTCGCTCTCTCTCTTCCCACGTGTGCAGTACAGAAAAGGGCCCAGAGGAAATGCGCGCGCATTATCTGACTGAACATAAATGGGAATTAATACAGAAAATAATGTTAATTAAATAAACTAATACAAATAAACATACCTGTTGGGAACAATTAGAAAGGGAGTAAACCTCTCATGCGCTCAGGCCCTCTCGCTCTCTCTGCACAAAGTAAAATAATGCATATGCTTATCATACAAGCGTATGATATATGGACACAGACATATTTTAACCCCTACTTATATTGTATAATGGATTAAAATGATCATGTGAAATAACTGATTTATAAACCTGAGGGACCCTAACACTAGATCCTCACCTCTTCCCACGTGTGCAGTACAGACAAGAGAAGAGGAAATCAGATCGGGACCCTTATAAAGGGGAAAAGACAGAGAAAGGGGGGATGCAGGACAAGAGCATCATGGGAAAATTAAAGGGGTATTGTACCCATCAGGTTAAACAGAAAAAGAAAACAGAATTTTGTGTAATTATAAACAAAAGTTTAATAATTACCTGTTACACAAGGAAACCACAATTACTCAAGAGAGATGATGCTGGGATGGGGCAAGGTGATTTAAATAAATAACTACTTCAGGATGCTCATCAGGCATTTATAAACCACATTCCTTCAAACATTTTGTGGAGACAGTAATATGCTCATTCACAGGCTATTGGGGTTATCGCCAATTTTACAAATTGCTTCAAAGACAACATACGAGGGCTATATAAATTAAACTGGATTTGGTAATGACGATCAAAGGTCCAATTACAAAACACAGACTTTTTAGATAATAAGGCAGAAGCAAGGAAATCTACATTAATTCATAAGCAGCATACACCAACGTGAACTATGGTTAACTGATGCTTATAAGTAAAGCTATTCTTGGTTCAGTGTGGTATTTTTCATCATTGAATCATCATCTGCTGCCTACCTCAACCCATCCTGAGCAATGAACCTTTATTAGAAATGAAAGCGCCTCAAACAAACCAGTTGCATACTAGTTCTCATATTACACATGTTCAGAATGTAGGCCCCCGATCGCTTGTTACTATGTGAGCACCTGTTTTTGTGTGTGTTTGTGTACAAGTGGCACAATCCGCTTAAGTGTGTAGACTGTTTGGCCCCGGAAACAGTTTACGTCATGCGTTACGTCAGACCCAACAAGCAAGCGTACAAAGAACAGTTTAGGAAAGCAAGGCTGGACTCTACACTGTATATACTGAGTGCCCAAATGCATGTAAACAATGGTAATAAGTAATTTAATTACATAACAACAAACACAAACCAAAATTAGGGGCTCAAAAAGCAAACAAATTAGCCAGACCTAGAAATGTAATCCCATAATGCTGATGTTCTTCTCACACTGTTCATACAGCCTGGACACATGACACAGACACTCCTTTAATCATTTCTTTTGGTTATGAATTCAGGGCTCAGTTCCTGTTTTAAAAGGAAAACCACTTACACGTACATACTTAGTCAACATGATGACGGCAGTGGTGCATAACTTTGTGGATTGAGACTGTGTCTGTGATTGGATGGTTACTAATTCAAACGACTTCACCATCGGTCCCTGGAGCTAGGCCAGATTCTCCGGGGATACCCCACTTTCTCAAAAATGTCCATCGCTTTGGATATATGTGTCTGATAAAAATATAAATGCATGTGATACTGAGCTGAGCTGTTTTTCTCCTCCACATGTCAGCAGGACTGGGGGTTCAAATCCCATCTATGCTCTGTGTGTGCCAAATCTGCATGTTCATCCTGAAGCACACAGATTTCCTCCAGTGTTACTTTTTTTCCCATAATTCAAAGCATTTGACAGTTCTAGATTGCACATTGCGCATAATCTGTGAGTAGTGATCTCAGAAGGATTTCAAAACTGGGGGAGACTGAATTTGCCCCAGTGAGGGGCAGGGTTGCATTGTCATGTACAAATGATTTAAAATACATTTTAAAATAATAAAGATTTTGTCATTTAATATACAGCTAACACTGTTTAGGGTGCAGTTAACCAATTAAACGTATGTAAAATAAAATAATAATAATTGATATACATGATAAAATGATTTTATCTGATATAGAACTACAATCTTAATTAGGTATATGTTTTGTCCTTGTGCTCTGTATGTGTAATGGATTGACCTCAGTAATGCTTAGGAACATGTTCTTAATTTGTCTTATATACATATATCGTGACACAAATGTGTTAAATATCAAAAGATGTTATTAAGAACGGCAATTGCATAACCCAAAAATATCGCAATATGATTTTTTTTCAATATTGTTCAGCCCTAAATAGATATCTGTTCATGTGATATTACTGGGAACATGGTGAAAGCTGTAGAGGGCTTCCATACATCATCCTGAAACTTCACAGATAACGAAATGTGATTTTAACTGAGGAGTAAGAGTGACAGGATGAAGAGGGGGGGTCTGCCGATATTGGAGGGGGGAGTATATTCTCCGCCCCCCCTATTTCCAGAACCTTGGTTTGTGAGTATGTGTAGGGATGCTCCCTGCAATAGACTGGGTTCCAGGCCCTCCCTGAGAGGAAATGCAACACTTCTTTCATCGATGGCAGTTGTTAACTAACAGATGTTTGTCAAATTGGTGGTTTTTTGCAGTTAGAAACTTGTGGGTAATGGAATAAACATTATCACAATACTCACCAGGTGACTCAAGACTGTTGGTTTGGGAAAGTGCACCTTTCCTTTCTGAGCCATTTATGAAACCAACTTCCCAAATGTTACATTATTAGTATTATTATTACTATATTGAAGTTATACCTTTTACAGGGACTTCCTGGCTAAAGGTTACACTGAGACCACCTACAGTGAGAATGGGGCTCCAGTCACTGTCACTCCAAAGGCTTTGGTATGTGAAAGCACAGAATTCCCACTGGCAGTGAAAGTTACAGTAAAACTTTACTTGAGAGGGTACAAATAATATAGTATTATGCTATTACTTGCATAATAATTAATTACAAACAATCTTAGTTACATGCTGATCTCACGTTCATTCATCATTAATGAATTGTGACATCTTTTATCTCAAACCATTACTATATATTACTTCTGTAAATCTTTGTGAACTACTGAAGGAACTACAGAAAGAACAAGTAATGAATAACAAAAGTGAAATACTGATGTCATGTCTGTTCAATAAATCAATTATGACACTTCTTTTATCTCAAGTAGCTACTGTATTTGTTCATGATTTGAACTTCCGTAGTAACTGAGTTACGATTAAGTATTTGTGCCCCCTCAAGTACTGTTACCAAGGTTACTCCCACAAGATACAGTATAACTGTTCCTGATTCCAATAAAATGTATGTTTGCCAGTACAGTGAAGGCCGCATACCATCCAAAAACTCAACATAGCTGTTTTTTGCTTAAACTCCTGTTAAAATTTGCCAGTAAGGTAGTAGTTATCCAAAAGCACACTGGTGATGTGTTTAAGTCCAAAAATAACAGAAATTGAATTTTTACTAAAAGTCTCTCGTTGATACGTAGAGGGTACAGTACTGTGGTTAATGTTAATTTCTGATACCATTTTCTCCCACACAGGACCACTGCTACTACCATGGAGGAATAGTGAATGACACAGAATCCATTGCCAGCATCAGCACATGTGACGGCTTGAGGTAATAGTTACACCTCTGTGATATTTTTTACTATCCACTCGATAAGGATGAAGTGTACATAAGAACAAAATAATGCAAAAGTAGCAACTATGAGTGTAATTATGGGTAGTAATTTATACTGGTTAAAAGTCCTGAAGTTATGTCTGCTGTTGGATTATTGTTTTCAATGTTCTGTTTAGACAAAGGCGTTAAAGTCAACAAGGTTGACTTTATATGAGAAAAATAGCTTTGCTTTCTGAACACTGCGACCAGGGGTTACCTCCGGACAGCCGCACAGCAGTATCTGATTGAACCGATGTCGGGGACTGATGGTGGAGACCACGCCTTGTCCAGATACGAGGCTCTGAATGAAGAGCCTGCAGTGTGTGGAGTCACCAACAGCAGCTGGGACCCCATCTACCCACCGTCCACAGGCAAAACGCGTTCCCGCAGCTCAGTAAGATAGCCATCTCACCCAAACACTCATGCAAGTAACCAAACATGCCTGCCCCACCCATAGAGTCACACATTACTCAAACATGTACATGCCACTGTCTTTATTCAGTGTAAACAAAAGCAAAACAGCTATGAAGGGACAGAACTCAGCAGTGTTATTCGTTTTGTCTACAAATGATTTGTTGTTTTGCTTGAACCAGCAGAGTTCTGTTTTTGTATATTCCCTGCAGGGGCCATCACTCCTTCAGCAGCAGAAATATGTGGACCTGCTACTTGTTGCAGATAATAGAGAGGTACAGTGAGAAGCAAGACCACCTTTCTTGGACTTCTACCTAATGATTTCAACACAGCTAGTATATTATTAACCTGTGTCATCAATTCAGGGAAGAGATCATTCATTTAACTCCCAGTACAGTTTACCACGTTTAGAGTAAATGTTTGTGGAGTCCTAGAAAAATGTATTGGAGTTTTTAAACAGTTTTTGAAACAGGTGTTTGCAGATTAAAACCTATAGAAAATATCTTTTGTCATACTATAAAAGGAGTATTCTGTATTTTGTCATTGACCACATTTCCTTTCAGTACAAGAAGATGAATAGCAATGAAAATGAGTTGAGAAAGAGGATATTTGAAATTGTCAACTATGTCAACCTGGTGAGTCATTGTAATTAATGAGTAATTTAAGGAAGGAAAAAGAAATCCTATGTCAATGATAATACTTTTAAGGCGAAAAATTGTATCACTGGTAGCACATTTGGCACTGTTAACGGTAATCATTGTATTCTTTTATATCCAGTATAAAATATATCCAGCCTTCTTCCGGCTGCTTATCCTGGTCAGGGTTGTGGGGGGCAGGGGGGGGGAGGCAGAAAAGTGTTCAAGGCTGGGGCACACACTAGATCGGAGGCCAATACCTGTAGAAAATACCACTGAATTTTTTTTGTGTGAAACAGGGACGATTCTAGGATTTGATGCGTAGGGCGACTGAAGAAGTATAGGATGCCCCCCCATGATTAAATTTGCCTAGAAGAGTGGGGAAATATACAAAATGTATATGAAAATACAGGGAAAATCACTAAATGGTTTTAGAAAAATTAATTTTCAGAGGAGCTAAGACAAAAAAAATGGGATGGCTGAGGCCCTCATAAATAGGGTTTAGAACTGCTTGTAGGTATGAGAAAAGAAATAGCCTTGCAGCCACCTGAAGTACTTATATGGGAGTACTTAATTTAGATGAATATCCCCCTTTGCCATACACGCAGGTCTACAAGCCTCTCAATACGTTTATTGCCCTCACTGGGCTTGAGGTGTGGACAGACCAGGACAAAATCACAGTCACACCCCCTGCCGGAGCAACTCTGGATGCATTCACAAACTGGAGAAAGACCTCCCTGGTGAAGCGACATGATAATGCTCATCTGCTAACGTGGGTCTGACCATTACTGCCATACTGACTTAACATAAATGGGTCACCATTCTCACACCTGGGTCAATTATTTACACAGCATCTACTGTGACTTCTTACAGGGGCATCGATTTTGAAGGGACCACTGTGGGACTGGCATATGTGGGCAGTTTCTGTGCAAGTCATTCAACGGGGGTGATCCAGGTACTCTAATCACATCACAGCCGCTATGAAATGACATCTCAGCATGATATGTGCATGAATTCCATTAATTCTGTGGTACAACAAAGTGCGATAAAAGGAAAATCATTGGTGCTGTGTGTTTTATTTAGTTTACACTTGTTTCAGTGGCTGCAAAAAACAAACACAGACGTGGAGGAAAAACATTTGCAGAACTGAAACTCAAAGGCATTTTTTAGACTGAAAAATAATTCAACAAACTTAATTTTAATCCACTGATGATTTCCCAGGATCACAGCTCCAATTCCATTGCCGTGGGTGCAACGTTAGCTCATGAGATGGGACACAACCTAGGCATGAACCATGACAGCGATTCATGCGTCTGTGTTGACAAGAGCTGCATCATGGCTGCTGCCCTCACGTAAGAGCTCCTCTAGGTCAATTCCAGGACCAAGTAAAACCAGGATGGTGATAAGATTGTGATCTTCAGCCTACCAGTCCTGGGTGATGCCTTAAAGCCAAAATTTCTTTTCATGGAGGCCTGTGATTTCCAATGTTGAATTGCCATTTGGAAGCCAGCTGAAATCAGGACAGACAGCCCCTGAGTTAAGAATGCCCGAGTTACAGACAACTCATACTTTCAAATGGACTGCTAAGCTTATTATATTAAAAATTCAGGTTAAATACAATGGTTTGTGATAATGAATACAGGCACTACTTCTGTGACATAAGTGAAAATATTGCACAGCTTTAGTGGCTCGTCAGCTAGGTGTACAGTACCGTATGGACTTTGTTTTATTACTTAAAGACGCACTTAGGGAACGGAGGCCACTTTATTAGGCACACCTGCTCAGTAACACACAAGCAGCCCGCTCTTCCTAACAGGCAATCAAATGGCTGCAACATAACATATAGACCACAGAGAGGGTCAAGAGGTTCAGTTACTTCTTGACTAATCATTAGACTAGGAAGGACATGTGATCTAACCATTTTGGACATGGTAGCTCCAGCATGTAAAACAGGCAACCTCCGGAGACTTTCACACCACATCTAGTCAACAGCAGTTCTTTGGGCGAAAACGCCATGTAAATAAAAGAGGTTGGAGGAGAATAATAACATCAAGAAAAGAGCGATTGAAAAGGCTATGTGCCCAGCTCATTATAACAGTAGTGTGCAAAAAGACACATGTCTCTGTAGCCAATGAACCTTGAAGCGGGGTCCTACCCGGTACCAGCTAGGTATATCTAATAGAATGGCCACTGAGAATAGCTTAATCAAGTCACGAACCACTATCATAGGATGATCTGTGTGTGACCAAACTGCTCATTGCAGGTACAACATCCCGAAGCACTTCAGCAGCTGCAGTGATAGCAGCTATGAGCAATACCTGGATTCCAGAAACCCACAGTGTCTCTTCAACAAGCCAGACTACAACGCAATAATATCATTGCCTGTGTGCGGGAATGGCTTCGTGGAGAAGGGAGAGGAATGTGACTGTGGCACAGTTGAGGTACCTCCTTTGTCCTATCATTTGAAGGAATCATCTCTCACACATTCTCAATAATCGGTAATGGCTGAAAAAGGAACGACAAAAAGCTGAGGTATATCATCTAGCACTCAAAAGGATATCAGACAGTACAGAAGTTTGCTACTTAACCACTTTACACAGATTGGTAAACTATTAGTCCCCCCATTTGAGAGTACCATAGTAGTTCCTGCTGTGCAGTACTTGAATGTGATAGAAGTCAGGCCATTAACCACTAAGCTGTTGTCCATTCCATAGCTGTTTGAAAATGACCTTCATATTTTGGTTTCCATATGTGGTGTAATCTGCAAAATTATTCCATGATTAAATGTGCTGCCTTATCTGGCTTGAACTTGCAAGTGCATCCTGAGGCTAAAATCATTTGAGAGATTGTAGCAAACAAGATCAGACAAAGCATTTGGGTGCTACTTAAAACATAACTGGTTAAAACATCCATTTACCTGCGGAAAACTAAACATCCATCCATCTTCTAACTGTTTCTTCTGCTCAGGATCACAGGAAGTCTAGAGCCTTTCCCAGGCTGAAAAACTAAATAATCATGTAAATATGTAAGCAATATGCATATATTACTTAAAGAAAGCTAATAAAAATATTTAAACTGTTTTTTTTTGTGTTTGCAGATTCTGTGACAATTTTGTGACATAATTTATTTTAAGTCTAGATAGGACAAATCATAAAGACTTTGGGCTCTTGGTGATAATGTCCAGACATGACAGCACATCTTCAGAACTAGTATGGAGTCAGATTCCAAGACATGCATGCATTCCAGTGGCCGTCCTGTTGCAACTTGTGAAATACACATACTCTCTGCAATCTACTCATGATCCAAAAAAAAGCCCCATGCTAAGGCATGCTCTCACTTTCCTAGCACATTCCTATGATACACAAAGGAAATTCCACGGACTTCCAAGATTTCATGTGTGATCTTCAGCATGTAGTCATTTCCAAATATGCATGATATGAGGCAAAGAAGTTGCCAGGGGACAGTTTCATATTGGTTGTGTTAGAAGATGCATTTAGAGGTGGAAGAGAATGTAACAAGTTATAACGTTCAAACAGTCCTGACACTGTTACTGTCTTTTATATTTAACAGGAATGCAAAAATCCCTGCTGCAATGCTACGACCTGCACCTTAACTGCAGGATCACAATGTGAAGGAGGAGAATGCTGTGAAAACTGTAAGGTGAGCTTACAGGGGGCATTGAGGGCCAAAGTTGCAGAAGCTGGGACCTACACTGTATGTCCACTTCAAAAACTTACCAAAACCTTTTACAGTCATTGAAGGTAACATTAGTACTTCATTGATAAATGATTATATTTGCTGAGCATCAGAAGAATATAATCAAAAGGATGAATTAATAATGCAATAGTAATAGTCATTTAAAATAAAGGGCTTTAACTGGAATTTAGGGATATAACCCTATAACTGCCTTAGACACATAAACCACACACATTAAAATAGGGCTATAGATTTTACCATCTGTTTCTAAAAAAAAAATAAAGATCACTGTAGTTATGTGACCAAAACAATCAAGAGGGCTTAAGTAGTCAAAGTTCACAGGTTTTTTAGCTTGAGCTTGGAAACTATTTACTGTTTCTGGCCAAAAAAACAACAACAAAAAAACACCACAGGTAATAAACACAACTATTCTACTGGAAAACAGACGTCTATGCCCTGGTGTTACCCCAAGGGGGTTAAAATAACAAAAAACCCCCTCCAAAGGATGGGAACCATCCTTTTCACGCCTAGTTGCAAACCATCCAACCTTGGAAGGGGAACCCCTGTCGGTACCTTCCCACCGGAAACCTAGTTTTGCAAATAATAGCCATGGATACCATATGCCCTTACAAATTCATGCCAGCAACAGTACTGTATCATTCAGGGAATATCTGGAATCTTCCCAATTGCAATAAACAAATATCCCCCCAAACATCCACATGAACAGCCCGTCTTTCCCAGAATTCTTCAGCCAGAGTATAAAAAGACTGGTTCAGTCATGGATCCTAGGGGAACTGATGAGGATACCACAGGAACCCAGGAAATCAAGAACTATGTGGTTAATAAAAGATCTGATCAGTAACTGTCGTCCTTTCCTTAGTGGGCATAATTAACTATGCATTAAAATGGTATGTGGGCCTAAAAAGGCCTCACAAATAAAAGTCAACTTTCCTGTGTCAAAATATAAATTTCAAAATGTTAATTTAAAATAATTAATTAAACAAAGGCCATTAATCACTTGCAAACCATAAGTGCAAGTTACAAGTGACAATTATATGAATAACCTGTAGAACGCCTGCTGCACATTTCAAAACTATGCGTACAAGTACAATTGTGATTTTATTAGTAAACTAGCAGATTACCCAGTGGCTTCGCTCACTGAGTGCAAGGGGAAAAAATAAAATGCAGTATTTATAAAATAAGTT
>JAAGVU020000040.1:14204522-14239431 GCA_011763525.2 Mormyrus iriodes | reverse complement strand
ACACACACACACACACACACACACACACACACACACACACACACACATACATACATACATACATACATACATACATATATATATATATCTCCGATCCATTTTCAACAGGAACACTCCCTCTTCTTTCATTCTGCTGTTCAGGAGTAGAGCAGTGTAATATTGATATTGATTCAAATGTTTTGCACATATACAAGATTTCATTATAGCAACAGCTGGTGATTACACTCCTCACAGCCCTTATGTGATTATCAGTTGAGTGGTATTACATGAACAACTAACATTCCCATTAATGACCAAAAAGTTACTGCATTCTGCAGAGGACATGATGAGCCAGTAATAATTTGCAGCTTAAATTAAATCCCTGCTCAATTTCTTCCGCTGTGTTCTTCAATATGTTTATCAGTCTGAACAGCTGCGAAAAATTGCAGTTTTAATGTTGTACATATTTGTTATTGTTTTGATACATTGAATAGTTGCATATTGATGTGGTTAATATTAGTAACGTTTAAAATGCATTACAATGGTATTTTTTATATTGAATAACTTCAAAATGCAACAAATTGCAAACTGATTTATATTTAATAAACATGATTTATTTAAAAAATTGTACTTGCGTACAATAATTCAGTAAGCTGTTTTTTCAGTATACTCTGTCAATCTCCCTGCTGCTAGCTTAGTTTTATCTAAGAAGGAAAAAGAAAAAAAAAAAAAAAAAAAAAAGTCAAAACGTGCAAGACTTTATTATATAGATACAACATACCAGTGCAGAAATGATGACTAATATAACGGGTAAAAGTTTAACATGTTTATTGCATCAGGGCATAGTTTTATAAGTTAAACATGTCTTGTTAAAAAAAAAAAAAAAAACACAAGCAAATGTATATTTGTATCTTTCTTAGCAAGCACTATGACAGAAACAGCATTAAGTTTTAAAGTCAGTTAAGCAGGGGTGCATCTATAATAACCCTGACCTACACAAGTTTGCAATGGCAGTTTTACAGTATAACTTATTTTAAGAAATACCCAACTAGATAGTCAGGGCCCCATTTACTTCAGTCTTAACATTGCTCATAACCCTTCCCAGGGTGAAAGCACTACTGACTCCTGTTGGCAGCTGATCGGCTAAACGAACATCTAACAACACAAGCAATGAGGCTTCAGTATGCCACCCTCTGGTGGTGACACATGGTAAAGCAGACCAGAGTAGTGCAGAGAGTAGACTTTCAGCTGTACTGAGTTTCACTTGGATTAATCACTGGCACTTTTCAGTCACTGGCAGTTTCGCATACATCTTTAGATGGGGTAGGTGTTTTGCTTGAGTTAATAAATACAAAGGCAGTTTAAATAAAAACATTTTAAAGTCATTTTTCTATATTTTTTTATTTGGAGCAATACATCTACATATATCAGAGACCTTTCAGTACAAGTACTTTTTTCTTCCCTTTTGTACACTTAAATTTTTAAACATACTCTGCACATTCTGCAACTTGGACAAGAGTAATGCCATAAGGCTCTGTTTGTCCTTACTCTATAGTATTGTTTGCAGAATCTGCATAGCCCCTTTAGAAAGCAGAGAAAATACCCTGCAATTATAGACCTGGAATAATAATAATAATAGTAATAACAACAACAACAACAACAGCAACATTAGCAACAACAGCAACAACGGCCATAATAATTAAAAAAAGACTTTGGACTGCAAAAAATGATCCACAATCTGAGGTCACTTTAAAACAGGGCCCTCAATTGTACCATTCATCTGAAGACCACATGGACGAATGTTAGTGGCAGGATGGCAACCTGCGATGTCTCTGTCCAGCCTCTGTGTGCCCAGACAGCTCCTCTCCAACGAAATAGCATGGCATGTTTCCTTAATAGAAACGTATTTAAAAAAAAATAAATAAATAAATAAAAATCCCGGAAAGTCCTGATATGACATTCAATAGATCTTTTAAATTCACCCCATAAAAGGTATGAAAATAAAGCTATAGGAGGATAAGGGCCAAATAAGTTTATTAAATCTGTCGTACCCATAAATTCCACTCCCCTCTACTTTAACTAGTGTAACAGAATGGGGGGATAAGGAATCAGGTGTCAGACATTAAAAAGCACATTTTTAAAAAACAAAAAAAAAAATTCTATGGGTTGCAAATGTATGTTTTGGACTGGTATATAGACTACTGGCCAAATGTGGGGGGGGAAAAAAATCATAGGTTGGCTTAGTACAGAGAGTAATAATAAATCAGAATTAGGAAATAGTCCAACGGATGTTTTGCTTTCTGATTGTATGCAAAGACATTTTGCTCTCTATCTACCTGACCTTTGATAGCAAGCAGGCAGGCATGCAGGCAAAGCTGAACATCAGCTGAATTATTTACCAACAAGTGCATTTTCCCCACTTCACTTTAAACACACACAGCCCCAAGTGCATGCAGACTTACAGACCACACTGCAGCTCCACCTTCCATTCTCGCCACTTCGCCAGTACCGCGGATGCATGAACATCTACTTTGTGAGTCAGCTATTCATTCATTCATTCTCCTGAGGAGAGTGCCACAGCAGAGGTCCAAAGAAATTCTTCAGATGAGATCAAGAGCAGTTGGAGAGGAAGCTTGGCCTCTCCGATTTGCCAAATAAAGCTTTATTTCTGTGTACTAAATCACACGGCAAAGCTACAAAAAAAATCAGGTGTCATTGTTCGTCCTAATATTACAAACACATTGTTACCAGTTACCTCATGAAAAACACTTCAGTCCCCAATCTGCTGCCAACCAATAGGAGTGGACAATGTTCTCTCCTCATTTTGGCATGTAGGTTGTGTTCTGAGGAAACCGGACGTGTTACCGTTGCTGTTTTGGTATGGTCTTCCAGCTAAGTCGGTTGTTCTCTTAATAAAAACATACTACTAGCACTTTCCTTATAAACAGAACGGATCAGACCAGCCACCTCACTCAATGTCTTTGCAGAAGAGAAAGATGCTAAAAAATATCAGTGCTCATACAGTCCCCACAGCTGACCGTTCATGGAACAGCACTAACAATTCTGTCCTTTGCATCTTCCTTTGGTTCAGTAATAACACAGGCCTGCTGTCTCACTCATCACCAGGGGAATACACTGGTGGCAAAAAGGCAGCAGACTCCAGAACACACGGTGCTGATGGAGGGTAACTGACCAGAAATACACTCAGCTAGGCAGAGCTCAAAACCAAATGGAAATATGGCATCCGTCAGGCCAAGGGCGCCGGGGACCCAAAACGTTGTTTGGGTTTTACCATTTGGATTTCAATAACATCTTTATTAGCTCTGCGCTGAATCTTTTAACAAGTTGCAAAAATTTACTTTTAAATGCTGGCATTTAAATAGGGGAACGCTCAAATGTACATAAATGCGTCTGTATATCAAAGGAGCTCCAGTGAATGTGTCCATTTCAAGTTCATCAGATGTTAGTTTACCACCGGCACTATGGCAACTTGGAGCTGAAATATTCTAAATCGCTCACCTCCTAGATTAAAAAAAATATGATTAATATTGATATCACCTCCTGTTTTGGGCCAATACCAGTTATTTTTTTTTATCAAAATGTACAAGTCACATTTGTAAGTGCATATTCAGTACAATTCTCTTTTGCCAAGCATATAAGACAACCATAGTGGAATTCAATCCCTCAGTTCATTTCAAGTCTTTTTCAATAATATCAACTTATAATAGACATGTACTATTTATGGTGGACATTACCACCAAATTGTTTTCTTTACTCATTTTTAACCATGATACTTAACAAAAGATTTCATGTTATGAAGGACATACTGAAGTATTTCTGCTAATAGTTTCTGAGGTGGGCATGTGCATTTACCCAGCCTGTCCCTTTGCCTGCAACTGATGGTGGAAGAAGGGAGGGAGAGAGAGAGAGAGAGAGAGAGAACATAAGAGTGAGGCATCTGTGATAATGCGTCTGCTACTGTGACTGGAGGTCTGTGCCATTTTTGCTGGGAGAGTGGGCTGCTTTGATAGAGTTGAGTGAGGTGCTGTCCGCTTGCTGGCCATCTTTGCGAGGGGGTCTCCTCTCATTTATCCGGTCCAGGCCACGTGCCTCCTCGAAGCTGCGGATCTTATGCTGGGGAGAAAAGCCCTGGATGGCTGCACCAAAAGACACATACACAAGAGGGGAGGGAGAAAGACCATAGAAAATAAATGCAACAAGTTTCCTGAACAGAGTGGGGAAATGGTCCTGTGGGGTCACAGGCCATGTAACTCACAGACCCCAACTTATGTTGTTTTGCTTCTCTTCTGACAGTCAAAGACCAATCTAAGAGGTTTGGGACACAAGGAATCAAAGCAAGCATGGCACCCGGTCCGCTTTCTTGGGTCAGTGTGACCTAGCAGATAATGCTCTTAGTGCTTGGCATCTATGCTAGGTAGACATTTGACAACAATTACAGTTAGAATATAGCCCCTGTGCACTCTGATGGAACAAGCCAGCCAATTAATATTTAAGACAGAAGATATGAGAGAAGAATCATGCAAATTATTCACCAATAAAGAATAGGTTGCAAGTGAGCTGAGCTGGGATACTTAACGTTACTGTTCATAATAAAACGGTAATCAAAGTAAGCAGTCAGTAGCAACATTAAGACAAACTTATTGGGACTTAACACAGACAGTCAGTAGAGACAGGTGACACCAGAAGACAAAAAACTTCTCATAATGCTTTTTACTCAGTAGAAGCTTGACTCACATTGAAAATGGCAAACTAGCAAGTAAACTCAGGCTGTAATTATAAGTAATATGATCATAAGTGTGGTCACAAAAGCATAATCATTAATAAAAACTCCTTCATTTTTTTCTTATTTTTAAATTGCTAATGTCGGTTTCTACAGGCAACACACACCACCACATGACACTGATTTTGAGAGACAGAACACAAAGTTTTTCAAATATAAAAAGCATCTGCTGCAAATGCGGGTGACTCTAGAGAAACTATGAATGAAACACTCTAGGATTATTTACCCAGCACTGTCTGGGAAGCCTGTACTATCACAGCCTCAAGAATTCGCTGTGTAAAAGCAAACTACAGACTGAATTTCCCCTCACTGATTGCAGTGCTCTGACAAGTGAGAGGATGCTGCTAGACCATTTGTTTAGTGTGAGTGCTGACCGATTAAGGCAACAGCTCAGCGGGCTGCATGAAGAGCGAGGTGTTGTAGAAAAATGGGCAGCCAGAGAATCCTTAAATGGCATTGATTTCTGAGGAGGGATGGGTTGAATTTCAAACGGATGCCCAGTCACACTCAGGTTCTGCACATTTGTGGAAATCTGTAGTTTTGAATATGAAGTTTGTCATTTTTGGCTGCATCATAACCATATCAAGTTTACCATTATAATTATTTCAACACAACCTTTGTGTATTTTACTTCTTCCGTTCTAAATTCTAGAATCTATAGAATTTAACCTCATTTTTAAAATGGACTGGGGTACCTTCAACCCCAAAAGTAACACAGGGGTTAATTTATACTTCTGTCCTACAAATACATTTCAAATAAGCTGAATAAAAATTATTCCTTAATGTAAACAAGCAGGAAGAATAAACTGCGAGTAAAAATAATTTTTTCAAATGTTGCAGTGCAACAGCTGATGGCTAATTAGTTATACAAATCAGTGTGAGATTCATGCATTGAGTGGTTAGAGGAGCAAGTGAGGATGCTCATCAGAACAGCAGGCACAAGGATGAGCTCTTAACAGAAACAGGTGCACACAGAAATTACATTATGTACTCAGAAAAACACACAAAAATATTCAGCTATTAAAATCCTCATGACATGACCATACATTTAAGTGCATAGCTATAAGTAAACTTGTAGTGTGCATGTGGTAATTATCAGATTATTTCAGTCTTCCAGTAATGTCAGTGAAGGGCAAGGACATGGTCTGCAATAAGTAACAATAGTAGGGACAACAGGGCACTTAATGACCTGCCTTTACATGCAGCACTTTTCACAAACAGCAGAGGGCATCTCAACATAGCACTCTTGCTTACCCAAATAAATGGCACTCCCTCTGTCCAACATGTTAAGTGCTGTTTAAAATCCCAGGAGATGCATTTAACGTTTACCCACTCACTACGCTTGCTGTTTACTAAGCATATCTATTTCGGCATTACCCAAAACTTGTGCTTGCAGCAGGCAGGTGCTTTTTATAAAAGAGCTGCTAGTATAGCTTTAACGTTACACAGCTGAACAGAAAATAAAAGGAAGATGAAAGAGCCACCCAATGGCACCGAGAGAGACTGCTAACTCAGGGTCAGGTGGGCGACACCCACCCAGGGAACGGTACTCTTGCACAACCAGGAGTGTGTGGTCAGCGGCGGGCAGCAAGGCTGGGAAGTGGTGTAAGGGTGGAAAGGCTCACCCAGGCACTCCACGGCCCCTGTCCACTACTCAGGTTTGCCTAGTGGGCCCGAAGAGCATGAACACAGCTTTTGGAAGCAAAGCGCTTCCTATTGAGATAAGAGTGTACTCTGCTGAAGGACATAATGAGATTAGGCTCTAAAAATACCCACTAGCCGGAGGCTGGGCTGGAGGTAGAGGGTTTGGGACAGGTCGCACATTCTGGAAAACCGAGACATAAGAGCACGGTACAAAAAAAAAAAAACAATGTGGTCTTTTCAGCAGACTTTGGTTAAGTTTGATCAGCTGGAAAACCTACTGTACAACAAATAAGAAGCAGTGATAACACATCTCAGAGGCGATGGACTCCTAGCTGGTCTGGGACCAGACAGTCCAACTGGCCACTCTGTGGAGGTCCTCTTGCTCTAGCTGTCATTATAAAATTAGTTTCTTCCCCAAGGCAAAGGGGAAAAAAAAAGCACAGGGGGAAACCCAAGACACTTTCATGCCTTTTATCTAGTAGTATGTTTTGGTTGCTGTAATACAACTTTGGGTTTCCAGTTCAAAGGATAATCAGATAAACGCTAACTGTAGTGATGAAAAGCTTTGAACAATTGTTTTTACATCACAAAAGGCATAAGCCCCCACCTTAATGGCTGGGACATACCAATCCAATCCAGAGCCCACCAGCAGGACAGTGCCCTAACAACCCCTTAAACACAGCAGTCACTGGTGGTGCAAGAGAAGCCGCTCTCCACAAGGTGGAGTCAACAGGACCACATCCAAAATCAACAAGACGACGCAACAATACAGAGAAACAGGTTAATGTGGAAAAGCCCACACCAGGAGACAAACAAAACAGAGAGATCCACAGACCACTTGCATTACCTCGTGCCTCTTCTGCTTCTATGGTGGCTGTATAAGCGTGAGTAGTTGAGCCATGCCGAGAACGAATGGAGAAAGAGTGAATTAAAATATCAATGCAGCCAGAGACATCCATTGCATTCCAGGCAACCCCTGCATCACATTCCCCTAAAAGCACACAATTTTCCCCAGGGAAATTAAGCACGCAGAGTAAATCAACGGCTGCAACAGGTCAAAAATAAGAACATTCTGGATTAAACCCACAATCAGTATTATAGGCTGGGCAATTATAGATCTGGAGTGACTAGGTGATTTGCTGGGAACTGCATGTGTTATATAACAGTATGCTGTCTCTGAGTATCATGCAAGCAGAGAGCATACAGGATACTGATCGGGCACTTCCAGTCAACAGGCAACCAATCATGCACATACCCATGCAGCACTTACATTCACCCTGAACTATCAAGTGACTTTTTTTTTTTATTTTTAAATCAAACAAACATTCTTAGTAAGCATTAGTGCATATTTTCCAGAATGCGTAAGACATCATTATCAAGGTGCTACATAACATTAAATGATTAAATAAAGGTGTGACCAGCAAGGCTTTCCAGCCTAATTACTGATGCTTTCCTGAGAAGCAACTAAAGGAGACTGACTCCACAATCACAATTATGCCAGCAGCTCACCACCACTCTTGCCCACAGTGCTTTAAGCTCGTTAATGTGACCTTAATCATCACACAATTTCAATGACAGGTGAATTAGACCTTGGTGAGTAGGGGAGCTCAACATGACAGAAGCAACTAGAGGGTTCATACTTTCTCCTGCATTAATATTACGTAAACAAAGAAATAAGGCTATCAGGAATAATCATCTAAGAGGGCAAATGATCTGTGTATAAGCACACATTAAATATTAGATGACATTTCCATCCAAACCTGACACAGACTGAGTGTAGGTGGTTTTTATACCCTCCTGTTCCTGCGTTCACATACCATCTGTACCACTTTATGTCACACAGCACATTACACGGGGAGGTCAGTATCAAGCTTTAATTTACATGCAGGTCCAGATTAATTTGGATAAAAATAACTATTCTGGCCTTGGCTACTAATTAACCTGTAACACGCTGATCACATTTCACTTTATTCATTTATAACGACATATGAAAGCTTAACGCAAACAGTGAATTATTGAATAATGCAGCACTCCTTACATTACTCCTTAGAAAAATAAGAAACATTTTAGCAACCTTTAATAACAAACAACAGCTTTAAGACTCATTAAACCTTGTAGCAAAGAATGCTAGCTGTGTTTTTTTTGCCAGGTTTATGCATGCAATCGATGGGAAGATTCCATTTAAAATTTATATTTAGCTTTATTCCAAATGGGACCCATTAACACTAGCTGACAAACTAAAACAGATTTCTGCTATTGGCCTGTAAACATACTAAGCCGATATCACCATGCAAACCCAAGTCAACTGTCAACCGCACGTAAAAATACTTCAGGACGCTTCCTGGACTGGGTGGTGGTCAGCAGTAGCTGGGGTTGAAACTGATTCTTCAGGCCATTCAGACAGATAAGGAGAACTTACCGCTCTGCAGCGTCTGCCGACCTCCTGAAAGCACACCCAGGGGCAGGGTCCCAGTGGGCGTCAATCCTTTCAGCTGCAGTACGCTCTCGCTCTCCTCTCTAACGAGACAACACACATCAGCAGGGAGCACCGCCATTCACAGACACCCGTCTGGCCTGCAACAAGGTAGCTGCAAATCCAATTCGAAGAACACAAGGCAAGAGACTTCAGCAAGCGGCCTCCTACACAGCTTCCAGATGAGAAGCCCAGGTCTCAGGAAGCAGGATGAGAAACCTTAACCTCATGAATCTGTAACCACATCTATAGCAGTTACAATGACTATGGATGCACATAATCAAGATCATTCCCACTGCATGCAACCTGGATGCTTCATCCAGCAAATCCCATCCAAATCATGTACAAGGGAAGATGGTTGTGTGGAGAACAACGAAGTGGCCAAAGCAGAAGATGCTCACCGGAGCACAGAGAAGACCCTAGCCATCTTGCCAATGGCACGGATCTTGTTCCTGATGACCTCCTTTCTTGCAGCTGGGGTGCCACCTGTCAGGAGTGCAGCTTCAGTTAGACACTGACCTCATTCACTCCACAGGCCAGGGAATTCATCACCGCATTCTAAGAGGAGCAGAGTGCCCATCTTTTTTTCTGAGAAATGAAATTCAAGCCAGTCTTAGCCAATCTGAGCTCCATTAAATTGACTCCATTACACAGGGGATATTCTTCCTATTTGATGAACCAAGAACACCCTTTCATCTCAGACTTTCACATGTGATGTGTGATATGTCCCATTAACCCATTAGTGGTTGAACTAGGTGACAGTAAAACGGTAGCAATTGCACATTATTTTTGGCTGCTCTCAAGAGTCTCCTCTGAGCTCCTGAATGAAATTGAGGATGACCGATCGCAATGAATGTGTGGGAATTAGCAAAATTCCATTTTTAACAATTTGGACTCCCATCCCCTCCATTTAGTCACCCACTGACTGAATATGGTCTTAAAATCATAGGCCTGTTCTGCAAAACACTACTGTTAAAATGACATACTTCCTCTGGCATGCTTGCTGTTTCCCACACTGTCTTTCATACACATTGAAAAACTTGAAGCACATTAACTGACCAAAAATGAGCATCAGCAGAATGTTTTGTCAATCAGTTAATATCTGTTTTGGTGGGGAGTCACTGGAGCATCGAGTACAACAGATGTTAGAATGGTCAAATACATCACTGTTGTTACTAATGACCTTATCTGTTGGGTATCTGCACATGGAATTAAATCTGTTTGGTATGAAAAGTGTCAAGCCTGAACTTATTTCTCCCAGAGTTAAACCCGCAGCACAATTATTAGTGGTAAGCAGCAAATCAGAAAGCGTTAACATTCTTTCACACAATTTATCAAAAAGATAAACTGACACGCTGGCTTGCGCTCCGCAAACAAGCTTAAAAACCAAAATAATATACACTGGCTACTAACCCCCTTGACAAGGTGCTCACTGTCAAAGCAACATAAAGCTTCAGACACACAGCTGTAATAACTTAGACCATACACTCCTAGCCGTACCGCACACATGCCATGCATCCACACACCTTGGCAAGATCCTTTTGGTAATATAATGCAATATATTACAACTACTGACATGCCAGCAAAATGGGAGGGCATAAACTACCAACAGAAAAATCACTAATATTTTATGTGGTACATATCTGCATACAGAAGAGGATATTATATGAAATGCAAAATATATATCACATAAATGAAACATGACGGTCCAAGTGACCAAGAGGTACAGGAGAGTCTGTAAACATGGTGCTCTAACCAAGTATGTCTGGAGGAAGAAGAGAAGCAGATTCTCAGTCACTCCTCCTCTCACTCTGATCTATTCTTACCTTCCCCATGGCCATCACATTTGAACAGCACTGTTATTGGCCAATGCAGCAATCAAAAATAAATGAGGGAGATGATTTGGGATGCTAATCCAAACCCAGTAAATAAACCGAAGTATCAACAGATAACAGTTAACAGTCGCAGAGCTAGGAAAAGTACACAGGGGATAGCACTTCCTGACTGGTTACCTGTCAGTGTGGCCCAGAGGCTGAACATGGTACGTTTGCGATGGGAAACACAAACACTGAACAAAAACTAACTGAACAGCAAGAACAAAAAGACACTGATGATAGCATTAAAGAACAGTAATGAGAGGAATCAATAAATCAGGACTCATCATTCCTCATTGATGTCAGAATGGATTTACAGAAGAAATGAACCCAAAGACTAAGGGTAATTAAACCATATGTAGCGTGTTTTTGAACAATGCTTGGCGAATCAAACTGCTTGTTTTACCCTCGCATGTGTCATCTCCCTCGGACATGAGTTCGTCATCAGAGCAGATGTTAAGCACGTTCACCAGCATCTCTGTCACTGTGAGGAAAAAATGAACAAGAAATGAACTGGCTACACAACTGTATCTGTACTGTCAAATACCACACACACACACACACACACACACACACACACACACACACACACACACACACACACACACACAGGTGGCTAAAATATTCCAGGGCTTCAGTCTAGAGTTGGTCTAGGATATGAATATTTATTAACACTTTTCCAGTCCATAAAGTAGTTCATATTGCATCTCAGTAACCCACATATGGAACTATGCTAAACATTTACTGCATTTGTGCAAATCTAATTCATTTACAACTGTTTGCAATGACCTATAAACTTCTTAGGACTATACAAGAATAAGAGACCCAGATCTGCAGACTCTCTCTGTAGCCCCTATTTTTGTATAACATCAAATACAGTTTCCCCAAAGCACAGAAAGAAACAAGAACAGCATAACAGCAGTTAATGTCACAGTTTCTAAGTTTGGAATATAAGAGCCAGAATACAAGAACTCATCTTGTATACTCATCTTATACAGGAATAATTTAACTGGGAATAAAATGCCAAAGGCTGCCCCTTTGGTTAAGCCAACCTTACACAATACATGTGTTCAAAAAGCATTGTTCACCTTTCTCCCCCACGAAGGGCAGCGACCACGTGAAGACATCCATAAAGTTAGGCAGCCAGTATGGGTGAGGAGAGCAGTTAAATTGTCGGATGTTCATGACATTGTTCTCATATTTTAGAACAGCAGCTGTTGAGACAAGGAGAACTATTACCAACTGGTGAAAGTCTTGAGTGATGGTACAGTTTTAAAAGTTGGAGAAAAATATGGTTACAAGCCTTGGTTCTGGTTTATAAATAGTTTATCAAGTACTGATAACACTGTTGATGATATGGTGATTGCTGACTCATATAGGGGTAATTCTGGGGCTATACAGTACAAAAGAGGCAGAGTTTAGCCAGATGGTGAACTAAAGCTGGGTGGCTCAGGCATGATACACATCCCGACCAGTAACACATTGCAATTAAGACATCATCACAGGGAACACAGCAAGACTAGCAGGTAGCACGTGGTTCTCTTTGAGACATGCACAAATAAGGCAACACCAACCTCCTCCAATTACAAACTGATCCCTGGGTTAGTAAAGGAGCACCTTTATGTTCCCATACCTTTGTTGTTATACACGTCTAGGTAGTTTGGGGCTGAAAAAATTGTGATTAATGAGGGAAACCCAGTTGTCTGGCTTTTTCTGTACATTCGATACCTAGGAGAGAGGGAGTAAGAAATGGTATTAAAAAAAAAAACAAACACATGGCTAATGATATTTGCACATATATATCGAAATGCAAAATGTATTAATGGCCAGAGGAAGAACCATAAAATATATGTATGAAATAAAAACTTATTTACCCTGCATCCTGAGCTTCATGTGCTCGTATTACCGATAACAAATTGTTGTTCAGCAAGAAGTCACATACTGCAGGATAGCTGCAAGGCAACAAAAACACATTAAGACAGATGGACGACCAAGTCTCATAAAACCTGCGTTTCATGTGTTTTGAATTTTGCCTGACAGCCATGTAGTACGGGCCGTGCAAGGAAGTAATTAATATTTTGTGATCTTGCTGACCCAGCAATTTTCAGAGTATTGTTTTCTTTTCTTTTCTGTGACCTGGTTTCTGAGGTATGGGCTAATGATCTCCTAAATCAGAAGTTGGAGCTGGAGTGATGACTGTGTATGGATGTAGCTTGGGGGGATAAGCAACCACATTAAACAAAGAGAGAGTCTGATGTGGTGGTTGGCATTGAGAGGGGTGTTCTCCAAACTGTCCTGGGGGCAGCTCCAGCAGTCAGGACCACCTGCCTTTTGCTACGCTGGCAACTCAATAGGGTCGTAGCATGACACAGCTGATGGGAATGGCTCAAAGGGATTTCCCCCAACACTAAGACCTGCTTCGACAGGGCTTACACTACGCTACACAGGACACAAGATTACCAGGATTTCCCATTCACGTAAGACTAAATCCTATCCAATGTAAAGCACAAGCCATCAACAATAAAATAAAAGATCCATTTAATAGTAAGGCTAATATAGCAAGGATGACAATATAAGTGCAATGTGTGATACATACGACTTGTGTGATTTTTAAAGTTTGAAAACTATTAATGTGTTCTGGTCATTTTGTTTACCTGATGACATGTTTTTTTAATGAGGAATTAAATATTAAGGTCACTGAGACATTTAGCAGTGTTTATTTAGAGCAGGTTCACGCAGGCCGACACGGTCATAGAGGTCAGATATAACTTGTACCTGAAAAAATAGGAGCAGCCTCTCACAGAGTTGTGGTTGAAGTGTTCCGAGGTATTCTCACTGCCATAGTCCTCTCCAGGGTCTGACCACAACAGGTCACACATGGGCCCAAATGCAGGTGGCTCCTTGAACCTGTCCAACTGCAAAAGGCAGTGCAGCCTGACTCCCTAGCACTCGGGGTTCTTAGTGCAAAAAGCCAATCTCAAGTTTAATATGAAATCATACAAGTTGAGAATCCATACTTGATTTTAAAGCTAATGTTGCCATCTTTTATTATCTTGCTGGAAATAAAGTAGAGGAGCACCAATCCGATATTGAGATCGGTATCGGCACCAATCCATACCTATTAGACAGAACAGGTATCGGCCATATGTGACCGATCCACATCCGTTATTTACTTATTTAGTTTGTTTTCGCCAGTCTATAACAATATAGTTCCTATTTCTTGTTAAACTGATTTGTACAATCAATTGCACGACAGCTCTTTCCCATTTTAGATGTGTTTTTGCTACATTCAAGCTGAACATTAAAGCTGCCACTTAATGGGTGTGAGCGAGGTGACTTCCGTCTGCTGAGATGTCATGCGCATACCCTTTGCAGTACAAGGAGCATAAGAACATCAGATAAGTGGGGGACAATCTGGAAGTATTTTACGCTTAAAACAACTAGTACCACAGCGATTTGCAATCTTTGTCAAAACAATGTATTTGACGTGAGTAATATGAATAAAGCAATGGATGATTCGGGAGTTAGTAGCTTGGGCTGTTTTACACAGCCTGTGATACACGAGAGGCTGCTCTCTCAATTACGCTGTTGCCAGGGGAAGAAAAACTGTGGCATTTTAATCATTCGCCACTTGCGTATCCTCTCTTGGAAGGTATTCAAATCGAACTGCAAATGCCTCAAAAATGCTTAAAACTAAATGTACAAAAAGGTGGAACAGCGTGTTATGTATGTTTCTAGTAGCCTAATTAAAGATTTTTTGGCAAACATTTTTTTCCATTTGTATTTACTAATAAAAAAATAATATATAAAGTATAAATATTTATATAATAATTATATTGAAATATTAAAGCAAAAAGAGCTCCTTCATCAGAATCTGTATCTGTATTAGCAGTTGTGTATCGGAATCTGATTGGAACTGAAAAAAATGTGGATCAGTCCATCCCTCGAATAGAGTCATAACACACAGCATGCCATATTAACAGTTCTAATCTGGTGTACCCAACCAAGACGTGAGCCATCAACTGGTATTGCATAAATGTGAGTTCATTCTATCGGAAATGACAGTTTTCATACAGGTGGAATCCGAATCTAAAATTCATATCAAAGATTCAACACATACACAAGCAAACTCCTGGTGGGGTGGGAGGTGGCCCTCACCGCGGGACACATACCTTTCGAATGTCGTCTAGGCAGTTGATCTCTGGAGATAGGCCTCCATGCACACAGAGAAACTGCTGGTTAAGGAGGGCGGCGAGGGGCAGGCAGTCGAAAGCTTCCATACAAGCGTCGTATACCCTTTCAGAATATTTGATCTTACCTTGGGGTGGGGAATAAACCAGTGGGTGAATACACGGATGCACTTTTCGGTGACACTACTAACATCATGACAGATGTCAGAAAAAGACAGCACTTGTCTTTGGCTGATTTGGCCCAAAGTTATGCCCGTTAGACAAGAGTGTAGAAACTATTTTGTGGAAACATACACATAAGACTACATAGGCATGCACGTGTGTAGTTCTGAAAGAAATAAACAATATTTCAGTCATTACACACATACCTAATCCTATGCTGAGTAAAGCCTTGGTACATATCCAAAGTAGGGCTAGAGGGAATTGTGACCTTATTTAGCTAAATTGTACAATCATTGATAATTCCCTGGAAATTAGTGTGCCATCTTAATCGCGACAACCAAGAACAGAGCACTGATAATCATAAAAACCCAGTACTAGAACAATAGAAGTTGTTTTTTTTAAATCGCCACCAACCCCCAAGCAACTGGTAGTATAACCTGTAATTTCTCATTTGGCAAAGATATTGACCAAATATTAGTGAAACTGGAACCTACCCAAAAGAACATCAAAAAAATCTGTGGAAAAAAGGATTTGCGGCCCAACCATTTATCATCCCGATTATCTGCCCTTCCTAATGTTTGGTAAAAGCTATCCAATTTGCCCCAGTTTCCCCTCCTCTCACTTAATCTCCAAACTCCAAATACTTGTCAATGAAAGAAGTATGATTCCCATGCTGGCAGCCATATTAAAAAGTTTACATGCGTTTCGTATGGAACTTCTTCACAGCACAAACCTAATTATTCTACATAATGTGTGGCTGGATCATTGCCCTAACTTAATCGGCTTTTATGCATGCTAATGAGGATTTTCATTACAAACATATTTGCATAAAATTCCATACTTGCAAGGGATTCCATGTTCATTTCACTTCATTTACTCCTTGGGTCCTATTAACTAACATCAGAACAAGCAAATTCATGTAGTTCTACTTGAGTTTGCATACTAAATGTTCCACACCTGTGTGATCACTTGCTTACAATTCACTTCAGACCTTGTTACACGTGTGACTGTGCAACATAGAAACATCTGTATTCACTTAGCTTCCAAGTGCCACATTTCCAATCATACATACAGGCTAGCCTAATTGACTTTCTATTGCAAACCCCAGCTCTCAACAAAAACAAAATGCCACAAAAACTGATCAGATCTTGCTCTTGGAGCATCTCTACACTTGACAAAACACACTGCAATGTTGATATATAGTGGCTCACATCTTATTTTTAAGTGACAATTCAATACGTTTGTATTGGGGGTTCTTAACATTCATTCATTGATCAACATTGATTCAACATAATATTTTTTGTTTCTTCAGTGTTATTGAATAAATATGTAATTCAGTTATTCAAATGTATCTAAAGTGCTTTTGACACCCATATCACAATACCCATTGCTGATACCACCCCACCCCTATCATGCAGGCTCTCCTCTCTGCTGAGAATGGACGCCCACTAAAAGCTACATGACTAGATAATGGGGGGCAGTGGGAGTTGCCAGCCCCTTCCTCAGCAGGCTCTCACACCAACATCAAGCAGGAAACTGTAGTCTACACCCAGACACCAAAACATAAATCCTGCACACAGCCACAGATTCACACAAACTCGGGCAGCTGCTCTTACACTCCTGTTTGAAGGTGAAATATTCTGTGAGATGTCGACACTCATGGTTGCCTCTGAGGAGAAAGAGTGTTGTAGGGTGGCTGATCTTCAGGGTCCAAAGGAACAACACACACTGCATGAGAAAAAGGAAAGAGAAAGGCTTACTAAATACACACACACACACACACACACACACACACACACACACATCATGAGAGCGGATATGTAAATATCACGACTTGGGCTAAATAGTTAAGGCAGCTCATGTGCATAAATATTACAATTCTGCTCAACTAACAGTAAAATGAGATTTCAACTCAGTAACAATGTACAATGTCTTGCCATATTATTTTGAAGCACAATTGTCTGTATTGTTTTAATCGCGTTCGCACAGGAGTTGATCGAAATAAAAAGGGGAGAATTAGTTGACTTTGTAATAAAGGGTTTAACAAAAATTAAGGCATAGGCCAAACCCAGAGATTCCTTAACCACTTCACCCCCCTATACCTCTCCATAGCAGCCAACAAAAGTGGCAACAGATCACACAGATAACAGTCTGCTGGATTACAAGAGCCTGTCTAGAAGGAGGACACACTCCCATTCCCTTATGGTTCCTGGTACATATGAAAGAAGGGGGGGAGCTACTGCAGGCTAAAAGTGAAGGACAAACTGATGACCATTAAACAAGACTGAAAAAACCATGAATATGCGCAGAAAGAATGATCAAGTGAAAAGCAGGATGACTAGGACAAAGGAAGGAATGGCGAGGGATGACTAGCATTGCACTTTGCTGGCAGGCATGGGTGAACAACACACACTGCACCGATATTGAGCCTGCAGTCAGACACCTCTGCTAAAATAATGAACTACAGCAGATGAACAGAGAATTACACTGTCATTGTGCCATTCTGACCGCGATTCTTAGCCAGATCTCAAAAACACCTCACATCCCCTTTGTCTTTTCTGTACTGATAGCACAATGAGAAAAATCTACATAGAAGAGAAGATGAGACTTGAGGTCAAAACAATGGATACAGACCCCTCAGAAAACATTTAAAATAATCGCCATGAGGCAAGATAAGACTACATGTTCAGGTAGATCAAAGGGGTGGCGAGCAATAACAGTAGGAAGGGGGTGAAGCAGTGAGGCTTATAAATTGCCTGGATCAAATCAGTATAAACAAATTACGAGCATAAAATGGTAATCCAAATTGAATGGCGGAAATCAGTTTTTCATCCTGTCATGGCACTAGCACTTAAGCTCGTCAAGTTGATTTGGCTCTCCCCGATACATCAGGCTCATATAAATGAAGAGATGTTCATTGTAAACGTGGGGCCGCAGGATCTGAAACAGTGATCAATGGAGCCGTGTGGTTCACGTGCTCCCAGCTTTGTTATCGAAGCCACTTTCGCCTCCTACTGCTCGCTCTAGGGATCTTGAGCTGCCCAGCCAAAGAACCGATTGACCACTTACATCACGTTATTAGCCTAATTGCAGCTATTTTTATGGGTGCCGCATAAAATGAGGCAGCTTGCCCTGATGAAGTCTAACAAGTGATTTTTGCCCATTTTAAGGCCATTATAGAGTGTACACCTTTATAAAGCTGCAAAGTGTGTCATTTGCACTGGGTCTGCAACAATGACTTCTCAAAACACATGCATGTTGTACATTTTTACATGCATCATGCTGACCTTAGTCAGTATTTCAATTCTAAAATTTTAGACCTGAATTTATAGTCACTGTGCAATGAAAAACATGCATCTCCAAAATGCAGCATTTCATTTTCTCTGAAAGTACTTTACAAAATAAACCTACAATAATGTAATGAGATACTGGTAGCACCACAAATGGACACCTCTCTTTACACAGCAGTTGGTGAACGGTTTAATATTTTAAATGAACTTACATGGATTGTTGTCAACGAAAGCGGACTCTTACGTGGTTTTTATATCATGCTTTCCAATGGTGCACTGTTAGTTTGAGTGTCCTTGCACTGCTGACTATATTTCAAGGTTATGGACAGCTAGTCTAAATGCTTGGACATAATCAGAGATTTATCTAGTATTCAACATTAAATTGTTAGCGATACAATGCAATCCATACAGATGACCATCATGAATGCAAATGTCAACTTGTACAAACAAATACTATTTCAAACAAGAAGCTTATGGTGTTACTTTACCTTGACAGCGATATTCAACCCAAACTGCAGCTCTAAATTTTTTTTGGTTTCATGTGACAGCTATCAGTTGAGGTAAATTAATTGATGCTAGTGCTGCACAACTAATTATTTTTGAATCACAATCTTGATTTATAACCCCATGTAGTCTCATTCAAGGGTTGAATCGTGATTGATTCCATGATCTCTACGTAATCTCATTTTTACACGTCGGCATTAGTGGGAAGATCTTTAGAATCAAACCAAGAACTCCCTCTCTCCCCCTAAGTAGTATCAATACATCAAACGACTGTGTTACACCGTGTTACAGGAAGAGGGGGCAGAAAAACGGGTCTTACAGTTGGGTGATAAAATAACGACCATCACGATATTGTCCTCGATGTCAATGACAAATGTTAGATGCAAGTTCAATATGAAATGAAATCACTCTCTGTGACTGCTTGTCAGGCCCTACAATGGAGCACAAGCCGCAGACACAGCCGTAAAAAGAAATGGGGGATTTATTGAACAAATAAGAGAATGCAATAGGGCAGGCACGCAAGCAAAAGACAACAGTCAAAATAATAGGGCAACTCACCAGGAGAGTAGGCAAGTCTAAAGCAAACCTGTCCAATAAGGGTAATCCAGCAAAATCCAAAATGAAAGTCCATAGTAAAATTCAGTCCACAAGAAACCCATACAGTAATAATCCAAAGAGAATTCAGAAATACTAGGAAGAATGTGAGCAGCGGCGTTTCGTTAGCGCTGACTAAAATAACCTGGCATACTGCCTATCAGTGTTTTGAGAAGGGACAACCTATGCACAACAAATGCACTGCAAAGTTTATTGAGTTAGCGAAGTACCCCACATACTACTGTTCTGGTAATGCACGAGTCATGGGAGAGAAACGCACTCCCTCAGAGGAAACTTCGGTGTTGGTGGCAGGAGCCACATATTTAAAAAAAAAAAAAAAAAGTTAAAAATGGATGATAAGGTTGAAAAGCCAGGCAGTCTATCCTGGGAGCGAAGGTACAGATAGGCACTCATGCATACGAGGGGATATCAGTATGAGCACAAACACTCAGAAGGGGATCAGGACACACACACACCGGGCTGGAGATGAGGAGATACACTTGAACCAAACCACAAAAAAGGGGAAATAAGCAGTCTGGGAAAAGCAGGAAAGAATAAACCTCGGTAAATCAGACATTTGTCAGTACTCTGGTGAACACAACCCTAGCTAACCCTCTTCTAAACATGGGGTTGGGAGATATGTGGTTTTGATGGAGACTTCTGACATCCAATGGAAATTCTAGTTAAATAGATGACTTCATAAAACATATTTTCATTGGTCAATTACATCTCAAATGCTATCAGTAGACAGAGGACAATGGATGTATTCCATCGATAGTAAACAGTCACATTCGTCACATGAACATACACAGTTTTCATCAGATTGCAACGACATATCATTGGTGATGGAAAGCAAATTATTTTAGCCAGTTCCAGTTACTGCCGGAGAGCCCTGAATGAATACTCATCAACGCATCCACACACCACTCTCATTGTATCTACAGACTATTATACATGTCAATTCTGGCTCAATCCAGCTGGCAAGTTATTGCCGCCAAAGATGATATACGAAACTCAAGCAGTACACACGCACAAATACAAACACGCAAATACGCAAGCACACATGAGGCTAAAGGCTGCTCGTGGGAGCAGGGAGAGAGAGGCTTGCTGAGTTCTACTCAGGCATGGTCCTTCATCCATTTATTCCATTGCTTTTATATGTGACATTTGGCTGTACACCCACGTAAACCCATCAGAAAGCTAAGCACTAAACACAGGCTTCGGAAACCCATACCTTTAGAATGGGGCATGCCCCAGCCACCCCACTGGGCCCATTTGAGCCCGTCCACATACCAATCAGGTCAATAGTCTAACATCTGGTTTTGTTCGAAATCAGTGTGGTCCAACAGCAGCTTTGGGTACCATGGAATTCAATGAAGAGTGATCATATGTTGAATGCAACTACACTCTACCGTCACTATGAAATAAAATCTCCATATTAATTGTGTTGATCATGGCACCACATCTGACTGCAGCAAAGACAATGACCAATTTCTCGACACTGGAAGGATTTATTGAAAGAGGCAGAGCCAGAAAAAGTAACTAAAACCAGTATAAAAGCACTAAACTGTCCAGCATGTCTAAGCTGTTCACTATCCAGTGTAAAAACACAAAACCCAGAAATAATTTTCAGTGTGACCGAGGGCATGTATCACGAAAAGAAAATGAACATCTATAATTGCAGGGTGTGTCATTTTTACAGTCCCTAAAACTGAAAAGCACGGTTTGAGACACACACCCCAAATCAGTCAATCAGTAGCTGCTGAACTGTCCGACCACATAACTCAGCTGCTGCACCAAAACAGGCCGTAAGGATTTCCTCAGTTACCAACTGAACAGAGGAATGTGGAAAACTGTGCCAGAGTGCTAGGAAGCAATCAACAGAAGAATATATTATCTGATTCTCACTCCCAAATTAAACAACTGGAAAAACAATTTATATGTTAGTCTCACAAACTGGTTACAAGAGTAAGGAAATCCTTGAAAACTAGTAGGAAATAGACTGAGGACCAAGGATGTAATAGGGGAACAAGACCTATAGGCCAAAGCAATATCCTGCCAAAGAAGCACGGCAGAATAGGAACCCCAGCCTCTGTTAGTGTGAGATCTAAACAGTCTCCCTCCATCACACAATCTGCCAAATCATTATTTCACATGCACAACAACCTAAGAACTGGGACAGTACTTTGATATTTTACCGTTCTGTTGTCTTTTATGGCAGAATCTCAAGTGTTAAAGTGGACACTTTTCATCCTGTTACAGGGTGAGAAAAGTACAGCCTGTGGTGACAGGCTCTCTCACAGGCTATATAAGTGACATACAAGCAGAAGATCTATCACAACACCCTATGTGAAACCAATGGAACATGAAGGGAGAGCAAAGAGTCAGCATAAAATGGCAAGGCACTCTGAAGGAAGCGCTGAGGCACTCACCTCAATGCTGAAGTATCCTCGGTCCACATAGTCTCCCAGAAAAAGGTAACGCGTGTTGTTTGGTGAACCCCCAACCTCAAAGAGCTTCATCAAGTCAAAGAACTGTCCGTGAACATCACCACACACTGTCAGCAGAAACAAAGGGTATGGGGCACAGCACAAGAACAAATCTAAGTAAATTAACACAAGATTATAACTTGCATCGCCCAGCTGCTGGTATGCAGTTTGTCCACTGACACTTCTAATTTGCCAGTTACCACAATTTTTTTGACATTCTTTCAAATAACTTAATTTCAACTAATTAGGCAATGGAAAATAGGGTGGAATGACACCCCTAAAATCCAAACCTAGTTCAGAGTCGGGAATAAAATGTAATGTTCCAGAACTACCTTTGAGGAACTACAATCAGACCGATTTCCTGTGGTAGAAACACGACTGAAGTTCCTGGTCCCTGAAAAATGTCCTGGTTCATGGTGTGAAAGCACCCAATGTACCAGTGCATAACCTTGTAGTAAAGTTATTAGAGTACGGCGATTAACTCCTAAGGATTTCATGTTCTCCTCCTAGAGCATCACCATAGGTTGTGTCTCAAATCTCAGCAGCCATAACAACCAACAAAAGGGCCTAATCCTAACAGTGTGCCACGTTAAATGACAGAGAGGCTGGGTCTCTTTATCTTTCATAGCATGGACTCGGATAAACCTGTTGTACTAATCTACAAAAAAAAAAAAAAAAAAAAAAAAAAAAGACGGCCCACTCCATGATTCACTGAGGGAATTCATAACTGGTATAGCGCAAGGGTGACCTTGCAGGTTTTCCCACAAATCTGTGAGGGCAGTGAAAATGGACATCAATAGCTGCTGTGAGAAATTTGTAAATAACTGTGTGCTATGCAATCATACCACAGGGACTGACCAAACAGGGCACTGGGCCTTTAGGGGGACTGAAGGAGCTCCAGTACACTTATTGCTGTGGCCTGCTCTGACACTTGTGTCCTAATACACAGCCCCACAGAAAACAGACCAGGTCTTGCTTCCAAAACACCAAACAAAGTCACCACACAAATAAATAAGCAAGCAGTCAAGCAAGCCAGCCAGAGAAGGCAGTGCAAATTGAGCTTTGGAAAGCTTTTGGCAGAACAGTCTAAGTTTTTTCATCAGATGCAATCCAATTTTATTATTAGGGACAGGTTATGATGATATCTTTGAGGCATTTGAAACAGGACTCAATAAAACTCATCATTAGAAGTAACTCCTCGGTCAAAATGAATTCGTCATCTCTGGCCTTGGCCTAGGAATTACATTCATTTTACAGTCAAGCAGCTCATAGGCAATAGCTGTAGTGCAAGGAATATAAACACCTACACCAACATTTGGAGAACATTAATGAAGCTGTACTGAAACAGTTGGCCTCTTGTACATTTCCTCTCCACATGCTTCTATACCTGAACAAGCAGATTTCAAGGTCCTACGCAAGGCTCCTCAAAAATCTGTGCATTTTATGCACACTGCTTCTCTATATTAAAGAAAATGAGCTTCATTTTGGTACAGGAGGATGTGAAGGTATTGCACACTGAGCACTACTGTGAGCTTATACCTTTCATTTAACACTCAAGCATAAGCATCCACAGCTTCTAACCTATAAATCCTCAAACAAGTTACTACTCACAATATATGCACCTTACAATGCTGGGAATATTATACATTTGTAGGAACTATTTTGTGTATAATGTTTAAAAAGAATACAATTTAACACAAACTCTTGATGCCTAGAGATTTGCTCTGTTCAGTTATAGGGTGCCAGTATATAAACAAACAAAAGGTTTTCTAGCTATAGCCATTGCTTTCTTGCTTTGCAAAAAAAAAAAAAAAAAAAAACGTATTACGTTTACATTTATTTTAAAACGCATTGAACACTACCAGCTTTAAAGTGCTCTACTTACTAAACAGGAACATTCCACAATAAGAAATAGGAGAAAACTTATATACATATATTTTCAGTTATCAGGACTTAGGAGATATATGCTGTGACTGCAGAATTGTACTGTATTCCCATTATTTGTTACACGACCATGCTATTCAAAAAAATCAAAGGCAACATAGTATTCATCAGCTGCCTGATGAACTTATATGAAGAAAAAGAAAAACTAATGTATCCCCCAAGGTTGCTTACAGAACCAAATAATGGCTGTCTTTTCAGAACCATTGACAGAGTATGGTTTGTTGTTGAATGGGAAAAAAATTACAGCACACTTGAGCAAACAATCAGGTGGCCTTGAATCCCTTGTGTTCATCTGAATCTCCTAAGATAACAGATCCTTCGGTCTGCCAAGGGTTAGGTACCTGTGATAGGTGCCTCCACCTCTAGCATGCACTTCTCCTGGCGCAGGATTTTGGCACCGTCGTTGATGATGCGCAGTGCCGCATCCTCCTCCAGGCGGCCCTCCTTCACAAGGTGGTTCTTCAACAGTTCCACCTTGGGCTTGCCATCCTCAAACAGCTCCTTCATGGAGAGTCGTTGGTGGGGAGGGAACGGCACTGCTGTTGGGGGAAAATAAAAAAGGTAGGGTTTGTATGTTTATGACATACAGGTACCTGGAACAACCATCACCTGAAAAATTTAAGTTCCTTTGAATTTAGGATTATATTGACGAATACTTTAAAACACAAACACTGACAAAACATGAATCATCAAGGCTGTGCAAACCTTCACTTGTCAGGAGGAGTAATTCTTCATTAAATTAACATCCACTTAAAGGGTCTGTGTCCTAACAAGTGGAGGACAAGGGATTGTGTCATTTTATTCCACTGTTTAGAATGTGGTGCAAGACTGCCAGACTCAGAGGAGTTTCTTCCCACAGGCAATCAGATTACTGAACTCCATCTAACAACACATAACATGCTGACCTGTTGGGACTTTCATTTCCTGAACAGATTGTTTGAACACATATACCAAAAACTCATATCTCTTAAATTCCTGCTGTTTCTGTGCCTTACTTTGTTTCTTGTCCCTGAGCACTTTACCACCAGTCACCAAGTTATTTTGTCACACTGTGCAATAATGCAACAACATGACATAACATGTAATATTCTTTTAATGTAGGGTATTCTTTTTATTTCAGTCTTTACTGGACTATATGTAAACTTGTCTGTCTATGCTGTCCATTACGTATCTGCTGTTGTATAGCATGCACTTGTCTTATGTCTATGTTTGTACACTGAGCAGCGAGAAACGCAATTTCGTTCCGCTGTGCACTCCTTGCTGTATTGTCTGAATGACAAAGTTCAGTTCTGTTCACTTCAGAGGAGGTCTTAAAGTACCAGCCTGCCTGAACTAATTAGGCAATAGAAAATAGAGTGGAATGAGACCCCTAAATTTTAAACCTGCATCTACAAACCTTCAACATCTAATTCATTGTTAAATTTGGCTTGCTAGATGTATCATTCCACTGCTTCACTAATCTCTGCAGGCAATCTCAACAAGTTTCACCACTGGCAAGTCCATACCCACCCTGGTTATCTGTGCATCCCTACTATTACTTCATATCTAAAACAATGAGCAAATTCAGGTTCTTGGCTGGAATACATGCAGGTCGATGTGGAGAATGGGTGTGTCATTTTAATTTAGAATTAACGTGCACTGACCTCATAAAATATTTATAAATACTACATAGCACAGTAAATCATAAACAGAATTATATAGAGGGGTGAAATAAATTTGATTAAACTCAATTACTCAATTTAATAAAAAAAATAAATTCCTTCTCGGTTGCTCAGCAATATGGCTGAAGGAAGATGGAGCATAGGGGACGAGGGCTCAAATAAAAATAGTGAGAAAGCCTTAGTAGTGAGTAGTAGTAAAAGTGAATGAAAATGCAGTCTGTCTACACTGCAAAGCAGAACTTAAATATCACAACAGCACAATTGCAATGTAACATCTTAAAAGACATCGATGGACTCGCTCAATAATGCGTCGCTAGCCACAGACAACCATAAACTATATGCCCTTTAGCATGTGCACCATGCTTTACACACACACTTCACATCTAAAACACAGCAAATTCATGTTGACTAGACAGCAATACATGCATGCCTGAGTGTATATTATATTATATTGCATACATACATACATACATACACACACAGTTCTGGAAAAGACTACAGCAAAATTTTCCACTTTCACTTCTCAATTTATTGGTATGCGTGTAAAATATACAGTTTTTTGCGCACTGCAGCCTGGTTCTTCTCCGTTTCTCATGTATGAAGGGCTTCTGCCTTGCTTTATGGAACTTCAGTCCTGCTTCCTAGCAGTGCACTTTACACCACTTAATGTTTCCCATTCTTTTTGAAGGTCACTTGATGTCATTCTCCCATTCACGAGGCATTGTTGGATAAGTTGACTGTCATCTCTGGCATTAGAAAGTCACTTCCGTCTTCTGCCTGGCTGGTTTTTCATCGTTCCCAGTGTCTCCTGTTTCACCTTGTTATTGTGTACTACTGTCTTAGAAATTTTCAGTCTGGAAACAACCTGCCACTGAGTGTAGCCTTTTGTTAGCAGAACCAGCATTAAACCAGAATTCAAAAATGCAGACTCTTTAAAAATATGGAGTTCTCTCAATTTTTTTCCTGACCTGAAATCTCCCTACATGTCTGTCATGGACAGTAAGAAGGGGTAGGCAAAAAGAGAATTTCCCAATGGGGATCAGTCAAGTGTCATCATTGCAATTAATAATAACAACAACAACAACAACAACAACAAATGAAATAAGCATTATGTTATAAAGCTTCCCTCAGAGCAGCAGCACATTATGATATGTTGACTTTCCAGCATATCATTTTTCTGTTATACCTTACATAACTATATCAAACTATGAACCATCTTTACATGTAGAGGCCGCAGTTGAGTGATTACACTTTTCACTGTCGCAATTTTCAATACTTCAATTATTTAAAGAAATACTCAACCTAGGATTCAAAAGCCTAAATATTGGTGCACATATAAAAGTTAAGTCTCCTTACACAGACTATGAGCTCAGTTTCTGAAACACCATACAACATTCATGATCCAGTCTATCTACAAGCAGTTACAGCAACCTGAAGAAAAATCTCAGTATGTGCCTCTCAATAAAATCAGAAAGAAAGAGGTATTTTTAGGCCGATATTTTGACCAATTACCATTTACAAAAACTGGCAGTCTCAAAATGTGATTAGAAAGCACAGCTGCCACCTGGACTAGAAACTGAAATTTCAATTTCAAATTAAAATATGCATTTCAATTCTGAATGTTTAAAAGCATTTAAATGAAGAAAAAAAATTACGCTACTGAAGTGCCAAAGGCCATTAAAATTAATTCTTTAAACAAGACTCAAAAGAAGAATTATAAGTTATTCAGTTCTGCCAAATGTTAAATCACTGTATATGCCAAACGTTGGCTCAGGCTAATATTCCATTCAATTGTCACAAAAATAATTTAAAAACAATGATAATAAAGTATGCCCGCAGTGCAGGCGTCTTTCCACATTCCAAAGAGATAGGGTTCTCTCATTGCAGTCTCTAAATTGACTGAGGCTTGTCTGCATCCTGCAGTGGACTGGCATCCTGACCAGGACATATCCCCATCTTGGCTCTAAGCTACCTGGGACAGACTCCACGGCTCCCTGTTACCCTGTCTAGGATAAACTATAGGAAGCCTGACGGATGGACAATAAACACAAACAGGCTCATGCAGAGCCACTAAAGCTCCTGACTTCTAAAAATTAAATGGTGATTTGAAAAGTATCTGGTACCTTTAAAAAAAAAAAGGACTGCTAAAACAATTTTAAAAAACTGTTACTACTTTTCTATTACTTAAATTCCATCTATCAAAATCACAAGCAACCAGCCCTATCAGTAACCAGAGTTAATCGATTCTTGTCAATCATACAAACCATTTTACATGAGAAACTTGTGTCATTTTGATGTTATTAATCTACACTTTAATTTGACGAAGTGTTATAATACATCACAGGCGTTCAGAAATTCAGTAAAGCAGGGACATGCAGTTGGCAATACAGTGTACATTTTTCTTGCCAGAAAGTTCTGTTCTCAATGATTATGAATTGGTTTTTAAATTTTGTATTTAAGCAATACCACAGTAAAAAAAAATTCCCCTCTCAGTATTCAAAAAGGATAAGTTCCTTATCAGATGCATAGGTAAAGCCATTCCTCTTAACTACATTTACAAATTTCAGTGGTTTATACCGAGTTATGTTCACCACCCAAGCTCATACATCAAAAATCTCAGTTAACAGTTGTAGTTAATTCAAACCTTGTCTGCTTGTGGAGATCACAATGCTGCATGGCTTAGTCTCACATACAGTTGAAGGCTGGGGTTGGATCAGTATATGACTGCATAAAAAAAAATAAAAGTATTTTTTGACATGAAGATAAGAATATATAATCCTTTAATATGTTCTTAATGCTTTGCCTGCTAAAATAAAGGGTAAAATTATAAATGGCAAAAACAATCAAATGGACTCTCATTTAATGAGAATTCCATTTTTAGTAATTACTGTGGAAAAAGTCTGCATGCAAGAAATGAAGGAATACAAACTGTAATTAGAAATTATTTGAAACCCAAGAGTTATGCAAAAAATAAAACCAAATTTGCCACTGGACATAATGAGAACTCTCTTTCTGACTGTGCTAAATCCTTCTTTCGTGGTTATAAACAACATTGGTAGTTGGCAGTGGGAGTGGGGTCAATCATTAGGGTCACTGAAGGTAATGACATGTCCCAAAAATTACTGGGATGATTATCTTCCCAAAAACCAGGTTCAGTAATTAGAATTACAATTCTGAGGTTGCAGGGAATTTTTCTGGTTCAGAACAAAATCAGTTCTAGGTAAGGTGCGTTAAATTATTTTAATTAGCAACACAATATACTCCCCAAACTTGTACTGCAGATTATTTTCGATATATCTGGGTTGTCAATTTTATTTATTTTAAAACAATAAATGAATGACTGAAAAAAACTAATTTAGTCATGCTAAAAGAAAGGACAGGACGCGTCATCAAATGTGTTTCAGGTTGCATTCTTAAGAGAGACCCTATTGTTGCACAAAAGAGCTTTAAAAATAGTCTGGAGGTTTGATGCAATTTATCAATCATTTGCTTAATTCCAATCTCAGCTTCTATGCCAAAGTAAAATGCATAGTAGAAAGCCAGAATGGCTAATTGCCTGCAGTGACAAGCTGCACCAGGCAATAAGCACTGTACACACTGGTAGATACCAACGCAATTCCTGCATTGCTAACAAAACCTCTCCTTGGTAAAAGAAGATTAATGAATGATTAATGAATCTATACAATGAGAGAGATTCTGTTGTAGCTAGAGCTTCACCTTGCCCCTCCGTAGTACTTATAGGAGGAACTGACATCAGGAGAAGGTTTGCCCAGACAAACTGATTGGAATAACAGCAAGAGGGGATTATTCAGAAAGATGTGGTCCAAATGAACAGCTGGATGGGTTAGGACTAGCAAACCCAGAATGGGTCCCTGGCTAGCCCTGCCAAAAAGGGGCATAGCAACGATCGTAACAGGTCTACTTACATTAGTGAAAGATGCTCTCTCTCATAAAAACTCAACCAGCTATCCCATTCATTTAATAACCACAGACCGGCTGGTTTAACAAGAAAAGTTTAACATTATTTTGCCAAAAGAAGAGAGTTATCACATCAGCTGTCCTTACGTTTTATTTGGTTATTATACACGTTTTATCTGGTAAGTGCTCACACATCCAGACCATTCCCCAAAGTGATGATGCTTAGCCACAGTGTTAGAGCTACAAATTATACCTGATGCAAAGAGCAAGTGGATGTCAAAAGCAAGCTTGTTTCTGAGTATCATAAAATGGTTTGAAAATCTGCGATAACATCCGTAGGGACAAGCTCTCTATTGTACAATAATAAATCAGCAAATATGAACAAATACGCAGGGAAGGGGTCAAAGGACTATCCCGAACAAGAAAAGATGGGACCATGCAATTAATAATGGTACAGAAATGTACTGTTTTTCAACTACAAAGATTTTCTGATGCCTAAAGTCACCCAATGACCTAATGTCACAAAAATTTTCTATTAAAAGAAAAAGATAACTAAGTCAATAGCATGGCTAAGCGACAGAGTTAATGTTTTAGCAACAATTATTTTGACATTGTAGGATTCCTCCAAGTTAATTAAGCCAAAGTGATGACAACAACAGACTAGGCTACTAAATGGCACATATCTATAGCTAACCTCACATTACTGGGTGAGTCTGTCAAACCCGGAAATCTTATTTAAGATATAATTGCATTGCAGTCAAGCTGTGGTGATATTTAAGCTATGTTTTTCAATACTGACAGTTGACTGCATTTTCATTCACTTTTAATGTGAAGTGATTCCACACAATTGATGATTTTCACTCTTGATTTTCACCTTCATCCGCAATGTGCCGTCTCCCTTCCACCATAAGGCCAGGTAATCGAGAAGAAAAATAAAAAAAAAAACAATGCTTTTTAGTAATCGCATAAATCGAGTTTGAGTAATCATGACAGCTCTAGTAAAAAAAGTTCTGGGTTGGGGTAGGAGTAGCATTTAGTGGAAAATCCCACTAAACAATGCGCACGCAATTCCGTAGACAACGCGAGTATTATGCAAAAAGCAATGGATGACTTGGGAGTCGGTAGCTTGGGCTGATTTGCGCACTCACCACAGCTTGTGATTAGAGATGCACCAATTGAAATTTTCTTTGCTGATTACAATTTACGTTTGTTTTTGTTTTTTTTCGCGTGGCCTGCCGATACGGATTTTTGCGGATTCTGATTTTCTTTCGAAGAATTGTAACTGACAGCATATACAAAAAAACCTCTTTACAATTTCCCCCAAACTGCACTAAGTTACAGGATTCTCTCTCACTTCTCAAAATAAAGTGCTCTGACTGCAAAGTGGTACAAATAACTAACTGAAAATGAGTTTCTGTACACCCAACTGTATACTTTACCAAAAAAGAGCAGGTTTATTTAATAAGTAAGGTCATTTACTTATTTTCCAGTATGTTTAAATTCACCAGTTTCAGGTTTTGTTACATACACATAGACGACATTTACCTTTTTCTCTTTTTTTTTTTTAACTCATCTTAAAATAAAAGTATCCATAGGTTATAAACCTCCAGATAAAACTGAAGTGTATTGTTTTTTTCTTCAAATAATTGGTGCACGTTAATATTATTAATACTAGCACCGCATGTTATGCACATAGAATTCTTAATCGCTAGTAAGACAGATTAAGATCAGGCTTTTTCATACCTTCATCATGTACGGACATTATAGCGCAGGGGGTTAATGTTTTGCCAAAACATTTTTACTCTATTTTACTCTGTCATAGGAAAAAAAACCTCACCTAGTTTTGCAATGTTAATGATATTCCTTTTCAAGATTATACTGATTTTGAAACATGTACTAGATAAAGTTTACTTCCAATGTTTCACCACATTTTCATGGTGCTTCCCCCACGGTTCACTTTGGCTTTACATGTATTACAAATTGCAGTCTTTGTGTCGTCTTCACTCACAGTGAAGAGCTTCCAACCTAACGACATGTTAGCGTGTGGCTGTGAGGGTGCATGCAGCTATGAGGCCGACAGATTCAATATGGCCGGTCTCAGGTTCCGACCAAGCATGCTGAAAATTGGCTGATTTTTGGCCAGTTGATCGGTGCATCTCTAAAATAAAACTGACCCCAAGAACAGCCATTGGCGTTTTATGGTGAAATAAGCATCTGTTTCTCATAAACCCCCTATCATAAAATCGGCCTGAAAACAAGCTTTTGGGTCACTCTGACCTGACTGATCATGATATTCATGAGAGAATTACAGGTCTTCATAGGTCCAACCCCAGGAGGGACCCTGAAGCTGGTCAAGTCCTCCTGGAAGGCATGTGGGTCAATGGCACGTGTCGATGAGAACAAACTGCTGCAGTCAAGGGGATCAGGGTGTAGTATAACTAAAAATGAGCACCAACGGGCCAACAGAGAGAACCAAGAAACAGGGGGCAGTATGCTCTGTGCAAGTGCTAAGAGGAGGAGATTAGGTAAAGCTTTTATTAGCCTGGGATTCTGGGATCGTAGACCTTATTTAAAGCTCTCTCAGCTCAACAACTTTCCAAAGGCATAGATTCTAGTAGCAAGTGACAACAGCTACCACCAGCTGCGGTGTAGCTTCATCTGGGACAGACTGCAATGTGCAATCAGCAGAGGGAGTTCCCCCTAGAAGGAGAAAGCACTTGAAAACTGTTTGCTGGCCAGGACAAATTGTTTTATCTTTGGATTGGTGCACGAAGATAAGTATCATATGTATGAAGAATGAAGAAAAACATTCAAGAAGGAAACAAAAGAGAGTTTGAGCAAGATATGAAACGCACGGTTCTGTGCTTGCGAGTTTCACATTTGCACTCAGGAGTGGGATATTTATGCTCAGGAAATGTTAAAATCAGGTGGTTTATATTTTTCACTTTGTTTTATCGCCCTCTTTGGACATTGATGTGATGCCATAGTTTCTCAGATCAGTCGTCAGTGTCATTAAACCTACTTGGTTTCAGAAAATATTTTAAGGTTTGCTTGTTTGGCCATATCTGATCTCTCTTGCTCATTACAATTTGTTGTAATGGTGTGCGTGCATTATCAGTTTGACTGAAACAAATAACAGTTGTTCCTTTCCTTATATAGGCAAGGCTACAGTATACACATTCATAAAAAAAAGTAATAATTTTTTAAATAGAAGGGTATGTGCCAATTTCATTTTAGCCCATTTTAATAGAATTCAAATTGTCATTAGAGGGGATTATTTTCAGCTGACATTATGACCGGAGAGATTTAAATTAGTCGGACTTCAGCAAATTTTCCTGGTGTGATAAATACCGGATAACGGATACTATGACCACAGTATATGGCATTTTCAAACACTTAAGTAGCATAACCCCTTCTGTGTTCATTTTGGGTTGAGCCATAAACAGCACATATTCCTAAGCAGTGAATATTATTTGAAACCTTGCCCCAATTAATAGGAAATTACATAAGAACTACAGGACTAAGCCTATTTGTGAGGCAAATCTCAATTTATTTAAATCAGTCTCCTAGCGAATATTATGCAAACTGTACCATCCCAGCAGGTGTGTAGTTTGTGTGCTGATCATGCACTGGCTACAGAAAACCTCAGTCCCATTCTGCCAGACAGCGTGGCCACTTGGACTAGGCTGTGCCATTTGTGAATTTATAAGAAGCTTTGGAGAGGAAGAGCATTTCAGAGAGTGGATGTGATCCATCTTCCACTCAGGTGTGATGTGGGTCTCAGTTTGAACTGTCCCTGCGGCAAGGTGATACGTTTCAATTGCCTACACAGATGGTACCTTTTAATATTTTGACACATTATGGATGAAATCGAATATTAGCAGTTTGCTACCTCTCTCAGAATACAGTTGACTTTATGAAATTATACGTTCTATATTTAGGGTGTTTCAGATGCACTCTCAGCATGTGGGGGCTGAATTTCACTCTTACCTTTAGTGTAAAATGTCATGGTTATGTTTTTAATGGCAGCTTTTTTGAAAGGTTAAATGTAATGACTGCCTCTTATCAGGTTAACCAGGGATGCACCAACTGCATTTCCCTTGGGCAATTCAGATTTTTTTAAGCCTGACCTGCCAATATCAATCTAGGCCAATACCGAATTTCTTAGGTTTAATAATTAGCAGATTAAACATTAACACTTCTTTAACTTGACTTTCTGCAAGCAAAATATTTAAAATAACCTTTTCAAATAAAAATGGCTCAGCAAGTGTTGAATTAAATTGGTCATTCCAGATGCTTTTTGTTCATATGTTAGACTAGGGATGTACCGATGCCGATATCGGGTATCGGACCGACACTACAGTCAAATACTCACTCATAAGAACTGTCCGATACCAAGAACCGATATCACTTAATTGCTACATTACGTTAAAATTCAAAGCCATGGCATTTTGTCAGACTGTACGGTCTGTTCTGCTAAACTGTCAAGAGGAAGAAGGGACAGTACGTCATTGAACACAACCAATTAGATCAAACATCTAAAGATCCACCATAGCACAGAGTACACGGAGTTTGCTAATGCTGGCAGAGAAGGACCGCAACAGCAAGCTTGAGCGCAAATATCGGAGAAGCGAGAGGAAATCTAATGCATTATTTATATCTAACATTAAATAACTAAACATATTTAATGTTAGATATAAATAACGCTTCAATTTCAGTAACCAATATAAGTACACCTGGGTGTACACTTTGTTCACTAATATAGAAAACCAAACAATGCTTATTAAATACTGGTATCGGATCGGTACTTGGTATCAGCTGATACCCAAAGCCCAGGTATCAGAATCGGGACAGAAAAAGTGGGATCGGTGAATCCCTATCTTAGACACTGAATTTAATGTCTTCGTCCCACACTGTAAAGAATCTCCAAAACAACATTTCTCATAACTGTTTTACCTCATCTATCATGCAACATTAGTGGGGAGAGGGAAGGCAAGTGGCTGGGGACATAACCGTGGAAGGAAAATGAGTTAGGACTAAGGGTGGGTGATATGGGCAAAATGTCACATCACAATATTTCTGTTTATAATCATGATCCAAAATATAGATAATGATTTTTCATGAACGTATGTAGTAATGTTAATTAACCATTTAACCAGCAAGTGTATCCTTACACAAAACACTGGTTGCAACATTATAATAAACTTAACCCTCACATCCACTTGGGGTTCTTTAGGACCCCACTAGGGGTATATGGGGTGCAGACCCCCAGATCGGTCAGTGTTCGTTTTGGGCTTGTGGTAAAGATGTTGTGAAAAAGAATATTCATTGTTAGGAGTCCACTTTGCCTCACTATTATTCAAGAAAAACTAATGATGCTTATAACT
>JAAGVU020000040.1:14173703-14201032 GCA_011763525.2 Mormyrus iriodes | reverse complement strand
ATTATTTTTGTTAAAATATGTATTACAATGTGTTTACAACTACGTTTTACGTATTAAATAAAACTCTTCAATGATATTCGATACGTATATTTGTGCGTAGTATATAAACAGTGTGTTTACATACATAATTACATACAAAACTAATCTTACCTAGTATCTAATATAAAGGGTTTATAAGGGCTTAAAATATACAAAAATAACCATACAAACATATGGTTTCTACTTCGCGGATTTTCTGGAACGCAACCCCCGCGATAGACGAGGGATCACTGTAATAGGATGTTAAGCTAAAATTTAGGGATGCTGATACATGGGGGTGGGTACCAAACTTCAATACTTTTGTGGTACCAAGTATCAAGGATAGAAAAATTTCTCTTTCGGTGCTAAATTCAGATACCCAAACCGTAAATTTCAGTGTCTGTGAGCTAATAAACATGCAGAATACTTGTATAAAGATCTAAAATTGCTAGTGATCAGATGTCTAACATAACATTACACAAACATGTCATAGAGACCGGAAGGAAAAACGTACGCCCAGTGACAGGGAACTGGCTCACGTGTGTTGTTTTTGTTTATCGCATAGTGTCAAAAACGCCTAAGGAATCAAGTGTGGCTTCTCAGCGTTCCAGGGCTATAATGATGTTCTGCTTATAGTAATCAATTTCACCCCGACAAACGTGATGACTATAAACGGATTGTTTGCAAGAAATGCAAACTCTTCATTTTCTACTTTTTTAGGGAATTTGCTTTTTACATTAAAACTAATATGACCTCTCATAAGATGTTTTCATTTCAAGCGATTTGTGCTTTGATTTCAGTTGTTCGAAATATGCAATGAATAACCATAAATGGTTCATCTGTGTGCATTTCCTTTATTTTTAAATCTTAATAATATACACAGTCTTTCATCGGAAAAAAATATCCAAGCTTTAATAGTTGACCATATTTACAGTACAAACCCGACACTACAATGTGACAATTCGCAAATACTTGGGCATCCTTAACCTATACCCATAACAGTCTGCTAGCCTAAACAATAACATAAAGTCTATTACCAATTTCTAAACAAACAAACAGTACTGTACACTTTGCGTGTCAAATCACTTTTTCATTTCCTATAAAGATCTTTTTATATAGCCCCAATATACAAACCTTCTAAATTATGTCCCTCTATACAAAGTTGCAACTGTACGCACTAGGAACACTACATTTTGGACTCATTATTAAAAATGCAAAATTACCAGCACTGAAAAAGTTACTGTGAGAAATGCGAGACTCTACAGTGACAAAGACAGCTAGTGCATGTGAGAGTGGTTGGTTACAGAGACAAAGATGTGTAGCGTGCCCCAGCCAGGACTTCTAATATTAAAGATATAGTATGCACTAACAAACATTAAGCATTGCTAATATTTATATATTATGTGATGCCCATTCGCTATTTTTAGCATTGTTTTTGGCTTCTGCAATTTTCTGCAATTTTTAGGTAAGCTCCAATTATAGTCCCATTTAATTGCTCACGGGCAACTCGCGAATGACCGAATCCACAAATGACAAATGGGTTACTGTATTTGCTAAGTATTTTAATCTGAACATTAGCTTAAATAACACTCATCATCACTTGTGTCTGTCTTGGGACCTCTCTTTGGCTCTCCTTCTCCATTAGGTTTCCTCCTCTCCTCATTTTGCTTTTTGTCTCCTGCAAACAATCAGCTACAGACAACTTCATTTTTGGAACATGTTAACACCACAGACAAAGGGATTGTTTTGCACATTTTACCATCAGTGTGCCTATACGTACGTACACCTGCATGCAGGTAGGGGAGACCAGGTCAGCAAAAATAAAAAAGAGAAGACCATTTTTAAAAAGACGTACTGAGCTAGGGAAGGAGAAAGAAAAATAAATTCAAAATTTCAAATCACAGTTAACGCAGTACCCGTGCTGGAACAAAACATCCTAATGATCATACACTTGCACAGATGCGACCATGAGAAATTTTAACTTACACACTCTCAATAGATCGTAGCAGTCTGGAGCCCTGATTCAGGTCAGGCCTTCACATAGCTAACTTATACAGTATTAGCTTATTGTCTATGTACTTTATTAAAATAATGCATTATATTTTTACTTGACATATAAGACTATGCATTGTGTTGGTTGAGCATTATGAAATCAAAATGCTCAGTTTTAGTACAAATCCAGTGTTCACTTGCATAACAGGTCAACTTTTTAAAAGAAAACTAATTAGCACAGCTGTCATATTAGACACAGCTTGTAAAAGGAGGTCAGATCATTCTTGGCGATCATGTCTGATTTAGGAAGGACGTTGAACTGGTTCAATTTGACTTTGAACTGGTTCAATATATTTCAGATTGCAGATAAATTTGGATCAGTTATCTCACAACTTTTTTCAGGCTTTTTATAAATAGATGGCACATACCCTGACATACTTAAAGCTTGCATTAATCATTGGGTTGGTTAAAATTCAATCAGACTGCTGGATGTACACAGAGAACATTGCAGTCAAGTGCAAGCATTAACAGATCTTCATGAATTTAATATGTAGGCCAGACAAGCCTGCTGAACGGGTCTTGTGAATTTGGCCTACATAAATCCCTTAAGCACCTTCATATTCTGTATTCTTAAAACAGACCAACTGCAGATTCACTGATGATCAAAGGGCTGTCTGCAAGTATATAAAATGTTCTACAATGAGGGCATTTTAATAAGAAGAAAACAAAAGTGCACTCCCACATATATTAAATGACACTAACATTTCTAAAAAAGCTTTAAAATAAACATTAACATGGCTCTTTCGTTTCATTGATCAGAGCAAAGACACGCAAATGTCTGCTTTCAATAGTGACAGCATGATTATTTAAATGGCACACTTAGTGTTCAGTATATAAGTATTGAATTGTAATAGTAAAAAAAATGATCCTTTTCTGAGTTCCAGTGATATTAGCAGAATTTTGAGAAAGGGTCATAGGATCACTAGAGATAAATAAAGTACAATAGCAGATATGTTTCAATCAATGACAAGCCAACCTGCCTCTTTTTTTCCCATCTCTTTGCTGCTTTACTCCTCTCCTTTTTAATTTTACTGCATACATGTAGACTATCAAACAGATCACAACTGAGCAACACACAGTAACACACATGATCAATAAAGTTACAGAAATGAATACTAATGTTCAGTAACAACCTGCCTATCACAGCAGGAAAAGTAAAAGTAGTCAAGCTGGATAACAATCCTCAGAATGACTGTCTTGTCAAAGTCATTGGCAAAACCACTGAAAGAGGAAAGAAAATTAATAAAATCAATCACAGCACTATTAATGTCCGGCTGGTTTCTAGGCTGTTCTTTTTTTCCCAGATTAATAGTACTGGGGTCCAATTTTTGAACACACACAATCATAAAAATATGTTAAAAAGACATTGTGCTTTAAAGTCCAACTTTTACTACCCTGAAGGACAGAACTAAATGGACTGAAATAAATGGACTGGTAATTAATTCCAAGTGTTATGAAAACCTTAGATCTCAACTGAAATTCTTCTTTAGAAAGAAAAAGTCCAAAATAAAATTATTCTTATTACTTGTGTTAGGTAGGGACTTGACTCTTTGTTATATAGACTTTTTTTCGGTTCACTTTACAAGTTTAATCTTCACTATTCCCAATCAGCAACATGAAAGAGCAGCTCTGACACAATGCTATTAAACTTGGTGCAACATAAGCTGGACGACAAGACGATTGGTAACTAACAAAAGTTTCTTTTTTTTTTTTTGAGTAAAGCCATTTGCCGAGAATAGAGGTGGAAACACTCAAATTTAGAAAAATAGGCCATGTAGCTTAATGGTTAAAGACCTTTCAGGTTGTCAATTCAAATGCCAGGAAGGGTCTCTGCAGTAGTTTCCATAGCAATGAACCTGAATTGCTCAAGTAAAAAATGCAGCTGTATAAATAGATAAAACTGTAAGTAACTTTGGATAATCGCAATCAGTAGATCATCACAACAATAAAACTGATTTGTTTCTGAGCAGCTGTATCTGAATGCATTTCCAAGTATGGGTCTGATGTCTTTAGGCGATAAGTGATGTTGCAGACCTTCAAAAGTCAGCCCCGACTAGACACACAGAGTGTACACTAACAAAAAAGATTAACTTGTTTTATTATTATTATAACAGTTGAATGTGTGGAATAGGATTTAAACCACAGGTTTTTGACTTCAGAATGTTCAAATAATCAGTAATCCTGCACAATATTGGATGGTTATAATAATTTAGTAAAAAGCATCTAAAATTAGGTGAGGCATCAAACTTGCCGGGGTGGGCATGCCATTTCTAATGCTGCTTCTAAAAATCTAAGATTGTTCATACAATAAAGTTTAAATTATGCAATCTAATGCTACATACCAAAGCTTAGAAGCAGTAAGCTAGGTTAAACAGCAAGGTCAACCAGTAGTAAATATGACAGTCACAGTTGCTCACAGCAACAGTGCAACCATTCTGGGAGACAAAGTAAACAATGCCTTCAGGCTGGACAAAACCTGCAGAATGGGCAAGTAATTGCAAACCCATTCCAGCGATGACGAATCCCATCTAGCACTTCACCATCACTATTCTTTATAATCTGTGAACTGGTACTGACTGCTTACATAACTTGACAATAACCTGCTTAAAACTATATATTCTGTCAGAATTTGTTTAGCCCAACCTGGCATACAAAGAAAGTCATACTTATTTAAGGTCTAACACTTATTGTGAGGGGCTATGACAAAGATAGGACTTGGACTAGGGGTGCAGGATATCACATCGCGATGTACTCGCGATCATATGGCGCATGCGCAATAAGCACCAGAACTTCAGATGACGGGTGAAACATTTGTCCAGATGCCGGCTTTTCGGTCCTGTACTGGAGTTTACTTACGCCCCCAATTAGGTAAGCAGATTAGTAGTATGCCTAAAGTATTTGTAATCGGAATAAATTCGGCACATCCTTGTGTTTAATAAACGCGTGGACATTTAAACTGCAAAAAGTGACGCCACAATGCAAACACATGATTTACCAAAACAGTAGTATGTGGCATGCTACGCTAACCGAATTTAATAAACATAAGAATAAGCCTAAATTATACAGATCACTAACTTTTGGGCGTCACGATACGCATCTCATTAATATTTTAGGCATACTACTAATCTGCTTACCTAATTTTGGGCGTAAGTAAACACCCGTAAAGGACCGAAAAGCCGGCGTCCGAAAAAACGTTTCACGCGTCATCTGAAGCCTTGGTGATTATTGCACATGCGGCAAATAATCGCGAGGACATCGTGATGTGATATCGTGCAGCAATAACTTGGACTAACAGTTATGGTTTTCCCTCAATACAATGCTACACGCCCAGCAACAAAATCTCCAGCGCAGACTATTCCAAGGATGCATGCCAAAGTCTCATTTTTTGCAGGTAAATCACACACTGTTGTACATGCAAAAATTTTTGAACTGCCAAACCTTGTTCCTCATCAATTTCACATGTTCTTCAATACCCAGTTCTCAGTGATTAGATCTGGCATGGTTCAAAAACACTAAACCGTAACAAAGCGCAGCCACCAAAGACCAGAAGTCCAGACAAGCATCATTCCCAGACAAAGATTTCTTCCTGTCTTATCTTCTAGTCCCAGTCGAGATACCAAATCAGAAGCACTAGGTCAAGGAGCCCTTTACTGTTGCACCCATGACCTTTTCACTGTAGTTCGATCAACCGCTCAGTTACCTACACTAACACCCCCATACACTCTCCTACCATTACCACTTGCAATTAACCCACACATTTTATTCACTCCTTCATGCCCTTAATAATAGTAAAATAATATATATATATCTGTCCTCCTCACATGATCTGAGAAGCAAACCTGTTCAACGTACATGTTCACAGGCCAAACAGTTTCACAGTGCAGGATATGTAAGCAATCTCTGCTCTGCTGCGCTCCAAACGACGAGCCGGGTGCCAAAGATGCAGGGGGGCATCGATAACTCCCTGTCAGTAATGTTCCAACACCCTGAAGATGAGAGCCCTGGTGGAGCGTTACCATAGGGATCACAACACAAAAGAAATAAACAAGCATGCACAAATCAGAGCAGAGTGCAACAGACTCCAGTCCGCTTCGCCTTTACGACTGCACATTGTCAAAGACAAGTCCAGACACAGGCTTCTCATATACGTGTCTGCACATACAAGGAATTTTAAGGTTTCTGTGTAGCTACTGCTTTCACCTTGATGGCTTAGAGGGCATGGCTTTAAATAAATAAAAACAAGACCACCACAAATACTTATTGAAATTGCTATTAGAAAACAACACCTACAAGACAAACTACAAAGCTTTCGGCTTGGTTTAGATTCCTTGCTTTACATTTTAAAGAGTTAAAGGTGGCAGACAGGCAGCATCTGGAATTGATAGTTGTGCAAGTCATTAATATACAGTCCAAGGGAGAACAAATGACACAATGGCTTCTGGCCTCATTCACCCAGTGCCCCTTGTGAGGGAACAGTGCAGATTTAGAAAACCCAACATGCAGACACTAAGCAGAAATGGTATTCCTGTCAACTGCCACCACTTCCATCTCTGTCTTGCTCCTCCCCATGACACCAGAATGTGGGCTCCCTCTGGAGCGCTAGTGGGCCGCCTGAAGCTCTAGGCCTGTGTCGAATACCCCTCCCTCTTTCCCTTGTGCTCATTTGCTCTCTGCATCACCAGCACTCCAGCTAACTCCATGAGGAACCGATCCTAGGAGCTCAGTGGGGAAGGATTCTCCTTTCAGTTACTCAGCTTTTACTTGCTTGCACACTAAATTATTCATTGACCTGCAAATAAATTTGCAAGGGCTGATGGGATTCTAGGAGCAGAAGTTTGGTTGAATGAAGGCTAAAAGTAATAACAGGTATATCCTAAGCCTGCAACACAGGTGAGAAGCTTAGCAGGCCACATTAGAGAAACAATTCATAGGGACCAGACAGGGACCAGTATTAAAAGGCAAAGCCTCTCGCTTTCACCTATGCACTGTATTAGTATGCCAAGTTCATTAGCATATAGCGTGAGATATAAATTTTATATGTTTCATGACATTTTAAATGCACTTTATGGATACATATGAAACAACAAATCTGGGAAAACATGAGTGAGAAGCAAAACAAAGTTCTCGCATCAAAATAGCAATGCAGGTCAACATACAGCTTTTCTCCAAATAACTTCTTTTCAATTCATACAACTGTCTTCGTCACCCACTTGGCTAAGCCAAAGCAAAGGGTCACATTTACATACATTCCTAAAGCTGGTCAAACAGCAGCCAATAACAGAATGACCATCAATGGCTGTCACCAATAACAACCATCCAGTGAAATAGCACTGGGCTTGAGACAGGTACTTCAGCTTGCTCATAAATTGACAGTCATGGAGTCGATGAAGGCTTACAGTTAAAATGCTTCAGTTTCTGCAAAGCGGTTCTTAACATACTGTCTCCACTGTAACATGCATAATACCCAGTAAAGATGAGATCAATAGATATCATACAATAAAAATAAATCCACAAAAGTTCAAGACTATAAAATTAAAGTTAAATTTATGTACTTAATTTTCTTTGTCCAAAATGTCATTTTTTTCCTTCGCTTTACAGTTACTTACGTTTTGCCAGACACAGCACACACTGTATGCTTTAAAATATCTCCGCAAGGTCTCTTATGCTATGCGTTTCATCTACCAGGAAAAACACTTGACATGCACGTAAGCAAACTTATTATTCCTAAATTCATTGCAACTTAAAAGATTTAAGGTTTTCATCCAGATGTCATGATCCACCAACATCTGATTGTGCATATCGAATAAGTGCTAAACTGCGACGGCCACGTCCAGTGGCTATTATAATCGCACGTTAACAATGCAGAATCAAAACGTCGCTCACGTAACAGATCGGCTCCGACAGTTAACAGAAACATTTCATTAATACGAAACGTGTTTCGCGGTTAGTTTTTGTCTAATCAGAAATAATGTATTCTACAAACTTTACGGAGCTCGGCGGCTGTTAAACCTTAGAGGGTCCTCTCTAGAGACGAGTCTCTCTCATACTAACAGCAGCGTGACACTCTTAAAAATAAACGTTTACATTTATTCTGACGGTATAAAACTTTTAAAAACACCCATGCCCGCATCCCGGACCATCTTTTGGCAGACAACTGGCGTCGTAAGGAGTGGTTAACTAGTCGCCATAACTAGTTAATGTGATATTGTAGTTAAGGCATCACTCTCGCCACTATAACAAGCTGCGATATTAACGGTCCTTCTCCTGCAAACGCTTTTATATCAAACGGCGACTTATTGATTGGACGTTAAAACGCTTACCCTTATTACAAAAAAACATAATAAATTGCATTAATACCAATAAATCCAACAGTCATCCAAATGTTGCTGTGGCCAAGTAGAAAGTTCGATAAAGTTAGCAGCCTTAATTTCGCCACTTCAACAGCGGTTTAATTCATCAACGTGTCTAGTCTATGTTAATACTTACCCATCGGATAAGTAAACTGCGCTTCTGCTAGTTAAAAAGTAGATAATTTGTGTCACGCTAAACAGGAGTCGGCGCCGTTAAATGGACGCGATGGCCACCCAGGTTTACTGGGCGCTGGGTTGATTCAAACAGGAAAACACAGAAAATATTGGTAACCAGAGAAAGAAGAGATTAGCTTAGTACTGAATAACTGTACCGAGACGTGTTGTACTAGTACATGACCAGGCTGGCTAACAATGACGCCTGGATGGGTTTTTATGCGAGCTCTCTCATTTAACACCGAGGTCGGCCGCAAAAGAGAAGCGCCGAAACGAGACCGGCCAGTTGGCTGCTGATACATACTCAACCAGCTAAACCAAAACAGCAACTACAGTGAATCCAGATGAACCAGACAACCGAGCCGGGACGGGGTCTCCAGTCACACGAAAATGGGGCTGAGTCTTACCTTTAATGAGACGCTCGGTGGTAGACTGTTTATTCGGGTCTTGTCTCCCTGACATTTTCGCTATCCTCGGGAATTTGATTAGCTTGTTACAATCTGATAAATCCTTCGTTCGGTTGTTAAAAAATAAAATAAGTAAGTACAACGCCTTGCTACCCACTAGCCAGCCGGTCAGCTAACAGCCCGAGTTTAAGGATTACAGTTAGACGGGCGTCCCTACCCGGCTAGGTGGGAAGGGAACTGGGGGGGACTCTCCCGGACTACAGAAATGCTGTTATTCGTAACACGCTCGCTAACTACCGGTTTCAGCTTTCCCTGGGTGGCTATCCAGCTGCTGCCAATTCCTGTGACTAACGGGATTAGCTAGCCAGCTAGCTACCCGAGGTAGCAAAGTAAAATGCAGCCCGTATGGAGAAATGGCTGTTTAAAAAATACATGAATAAAATTTTAAAAAATCACTTCCCCCCACTTCGTGTACGATAAATAATCACGTTAACTATTTAAATGTCGCAGAATGACAGCGCCGCTTTATTCTCCAGTCCATCTAGGCGCATTGGAGTGAGACTTTCCCTCGTGTCCGTTCGCAGGCTAACCTACGGCTAGTTAGCAGACTGCTCTCGTGCTCCAGGATTAAACAAACTCCATAATCCGCCAGTCCTGCGACGGATTTCCTACAATATGGCGCCAATGAGCGCTGCCGGGCGCTGTAATCTCTGGGTAACGTAGTGCATATTCATAGAAGTTTTGACTCAGCAAAAACATTAAAAAAATTAACCGTATCCCCCAATAAAAAAATGTACTACACAATAATAATAAAAAGAAGTCGTCTACCGATGCCATAGGAGAGTAAACGAATACATACGTTACGTAACCCCACAGGACTAAGTACGATTGTGCTTTTTCATCAAATTACAATACTCTGTCATAGGAGTTTGCAGTTCCAGAATGTGGCCTACATTTTGAATTGACTCAAATATTGAAAGTGTTGTATTTGGGGGTAATGTGTGGTTCTGTGGGTTAGGATCATAATGTTGCCAGTTCAAATCCCATGGCTAGCAGAGTGATTTCACTGTTGGGCCTTTGAGGAAGGCTGTTAACCCAGATTGCTTCAGGGACTAACTGACCCTGCTCTATTATCCTCACTTGTATGTCACTTTGGACAACAGACTCTACTAAATAAATTAATGCAGTGTTTATAGAAGGTGAGTCTTTAGGTATTTATGCATTTCACACTTTCTGGCATGCTTTCACATTAGTATTGTTGTTCTTGGAGGCACCCAGTCCATAATGCATGCAAGTGACACTTAGATGATTCCTCAACACGTAGCACGGTATGTAGCACATAATCATAAAATTCATATTTGTTCATAACAAGGCATTCCCAAATGGTATGACCACACAATTGTCTGATTATGTCAGTGTTTGATGCCGGTTTGCAGTTCTTGTTATCTATACATCTCAGCCTTTTTAAAATGAACCCCTTTTAAAACAAAATTAAGAAAACCCCTAATATCCAACCAAGTCCCAAAACAACAGTGAAGAAATTACTGTATCTGGATGTTAGCTGTTGCAGTTAAATAATCCACAGACCTTTTCAGAACTACCAGCATACAGCCGCAAGTCTTACGCACATTTTCACAATGGAGAGGAATCGAATTCAGTCATATTCATGCAAACATTGTTCGCACAGGTTTCAATGATTGATAAACACTGCATCCCAGATATCCGAACATTCCTACTTGAATCTATTGAAACTGAAATGAAGTTCAACATATTTTATTTTTAATCTCAGTTTTCTATTTGGTACATATTTCAGGACATTTCTGTAGCTCAAATGCATATTTTTGTTAACACTTTACTTGCGGGGGCACAAATAATATAGTAGTACAATCTTACTTATTAGTATTAATTAGTCAAAAACTAATTGTTACCTACGTACTGATCCCATGTTCATTCATCATGAATCAATCACAACAGTCCATGTATTCCATGCAGTTACTATACTATACTTCACTATGATTTGTACTTGAGTAGTTCCTGAACTACCAAGTTATTTATGCCCTCTCAAGTAGAGTGTACCCTTTTGTTTTACCTATCCCCACTCAATCCAGCAAAAGTATTTACAGAGCTGATCATAAATTTCAACATAATTTTTTTTTATTAAATACAAGAAAAGCTTAATATTATGTATTAGCATCTGCTCAAATCAGATGGAACCATTTCTTTGTAAGGCTACCCAAAGGTAAAGGTTTTATTCAGTTCTATGACCAGAACAGTGTGCCTCAGTTACACAGTACAATTAATTTGTACAAAAAATAAAAATAAGATTTACATAGCTCCATTTAAAATTATGGCTTAAGAAAGAAGTAAAAATGCTCCTTCACATGACATTGTAAAACAAAACTCAATGACTGGGCATGCACGAGTGTTAATGAAAACAAGAAAGAAAGGACACAACCTCAAACAACTCCAGGAATGAAATTCATTGGCAACTGAAACAAAGAAAAATGTCCACTTTTTCAAAATTGAATTTGCTGATTTTTGATCATGCAGGGCTATAATGAACCCCTTTTCAATATAATTTTAAATGCACCATAAACTCATGTGCTAAAATTATGAGTAAAAATAAAAACCAGTACTTTAAAGCTCGTCTTAAAATGCAGTCAAAAACCTCAAAAAAGCTGAAAGTAGAACACAAAAAAATTCAAGTATAGCCATGTTTTGTTATTCCTAATCTCGAAAAATCCAACTGAATCAATATCCTCAAGTTTTGTAAATATGAATTCGGAGAATGAACTTTAGCATTTCATGTAAGCACTTACTATCATTTGCAATCATTACAAGATATATTTAAAAGAAATAAAAACACAATATTGTATTACTCAAAGCATACAGATCTGCCAGCACAAAGAATAAAAGTCACACAGCCAGTTTTAACTGATTTTATTAATTTATGGGTGTAAGCCTTTTTTGCATAGGGGCCAGACAAACTGCCTCCTGCTGCTATTCGTCAGTTATTTTCTGTGATTATCAAACTGTTGCCCTCTTGTGATCACATTTTCAAACAGCACCTAGATAACCAAAATTTGAAGCTTCAGTCTGTAATGAATGAAAGTTGGAATAAATAAAATATTGAGAATGAGGCATATAACAAGTTAAAATACAAACATACAATTTAAATGTGCATTTAATACCTGTAGTATTATCAGTCACAGGATGTTTTTCTCAAATATTATAAATAGTCAACTGCCATTCAAACTGTTGGCAAAAAATCCTACAGAACCAAGTGTTAGCTTATCTAAGTAATGGAACCCTGATTACACTCAGCTTTAGTTTTGCTCAAGTGTTACGAAATTCTTGTGGTTATGAAAATGCCAATAGCCCCTGAAGAAAAAAAGGGGGGGGGGGGATACTGAAAAAGTTACCCCAACACTAACCAATAAAACACCCATTCATCCACGTACTAATTTTGATAAAATTTTGCTAGGGTCTTATGAGTAATCTGTCTAGGGGAGGGAAGCAGCAGAATAACATTCTTCACTGAAATAGCAATGCTATAATTGCCATGGTTACGCAACAGTACATTACAACTGTTGCAGACTCGATTCTGCATGTCAGATCACCAGCAGACAGCTGTCAGTTATATATTTGATTTCCAGTGGAAAAGTATGTGCAGAGGAAGGAAAGCATTCTTTTGGACAAAGAACAAAGGACTAACATTACTACACCAGGCAAACCAGAACACAGTGATGGGCAGCATCCAGGCAACAAAAATACAAATGAAATAAAAACAGTCAGATGACATACACAACTTAAAAAAGCCTTACAGGTAAAACCTCTTATTTGGTCTCCAGGAATTAGTTTGTTTATCTAAGAAAAACAAACAAACATATGAAATGAAGATTATAAAGCCTTTTAATTGGCAGTTTGTTCAGATCATTCACTCTTTTATCTTTTTTTTTGGTTTGAGTGTGGTCACATTAATCTAAAGTGCCCACACAGATGAGCAAACATCTTCCAACACTCTCAAGGGGAAAACTAAGATACCTGACTGGGCATACATAATATACAAGATACATGATAACATGAAGATTATAGTTGGGGTCCGTGCTCCAGCCATGTTCAGTCTGATTCCTCATCCATGTGCACATTGAATGAAATGAACATTAGCACTGCCGAAAAGGACACCTCATGGAGGAAATCTAAAGCTATTCCCATTCAGCACTCACGCGAAAAAGCCTAATGTCTCCTTTGATTTCCAGTCATTTTCCACTTGCTGAAAGACAAACACCACCAAGTCACCAGGACTGTTGCAGTGAAATGTCCTCAAAGAGTTTGGTCTCAGAATCCTAAATGAGAGAGCCAATCACATCACAGCAGAGTACTACCATTGCATAAAGGAGTTTCTCTCTTTCTAATTGGGGCTTCATAGACTGGGGCAGGGTGGGGGCACAGGTCCAGCCCGTCCAGTTGCTTGAGCACAGTGCGACCGACAGTCGGAGTCCATGAAGAGGAACGTACAGTGTACAAGCACACGGTGCCATAAGGCCTAGCCCAGCTGGATCTGCCCAGAATACATTGTAAGGAGCAGCATTATGGAAAAACCCGTCAGCAGCCCTGCGTTCTGAATGCCAAAGGTCACCAGGGAAGCACTGCCTCCACTCTCTTCCTCCTCACGGCTGACCTCATTCATCTCAGGAAACTGGACAGAGAGAGCAACCAGGAAAAATGGTCAGGAGGCACATTTCAGTTACCTCGTCTTCAATAAATACCCAAAAGCTGCAAATCATCAACGCACAAATCTATGAAAGACATCACTAGTTTCAGACACACGGTTTTAATAGCAGTTATGTATATCCATCTGCATTCAAGACTTAATGTCAGACCTGAGTCTGATGTGAATATCCCTGGCAGAGAGTGCACTGAAAATGCTTAGGAGTACCACCATTATGTTTCATTAATCATTATCTACATCCTAAATATCAATTTTTAGATTAAAAGAGTAATTTATTATTAAATAATACATTTCAAAGCAATTTGGTCATTCTAAGTGGTTTTCTTTTTTCTTGGAGTAAGTATCTGCTGTAGAGACTTCCCAATCAAATTTTTATGTAATAAAACAGGCCATCTGCTGGCTGCTATTTGGAACAGTGATCACAATCTAATTTGCATGATGCTTCCCATCTCACTAAGCATTTCACCATCAGTGACATTTAATCTTTTTGTAGTACAAACTGGTTTAAACTGGAAATAGTTCATGGGAACTTCCTTTATGAAAAGTATACATTGATCAGCCATAACATTAAAACCACCTGTCTAATATTGTGTAGGACCCCCTTGTACCACCAAAACAGCTCTGACCTGTCGAGGCATGGACACCACAAGACCTCTGAAGGTGTCCTGTGGTATCTGGCACCAAGATGTTAGCAGCAGATCCTTTAAGTCCTAGAAGCTACGAGGTGGGACTTCCACAGATCAAACTTGTTTGTGCAGCACATCCTACAGATGCTAGATCAGATTGAGATCTGGGGAATTTGGAGGCCAAGTCAACATCTTGAACTCTTTTTCATGTTCCTCAAACCATTCCTGAACAATTTTTGCAGTGTGGCAGGGCACATTATCCAGCCAAAAGTGGTGTCAGCAGGGAATACCACTTTCATAAAGGGGTATATCCCCTGGTATACCACGCACACGCACCCAGCCACATGATGTAACAGAAAATGTGACTCATCAGACCAAGCCACCTTCTTCCACTGCTCCATGGTCCAGTTCTAACACTCACATACCCAATGTAGGTGTTTTTGGTGGTGGACAGGGGTCAGCATGGGCCCTGACTGGTCTGCTGTTATGCAGCTCCATATCCAGCAAGCTGTGATGCATTGTGTGTTCTGACATCTTCCTATCATAGCCAGCATAAACGTTTTCAGCAATTTGTGCTAGCTACAGTAGCTCTCTTATAGGGTCAGACCAGATTGATGGGCTAACGAAGGCCAACCTATGAGCCTTGGGCGTGCATGACCATGTTGACAGTTTGCCAGTTGGCCTTCCTTGGACCACTTTTTGGAAGGTATTGACCAGTGTGTACTGGGAACACCCTATAAATCATGCCATTTTGCAGATGCTCTGACCCAGTTGACTAGCCATCACAATTTAGCCCTTGTCAAAGTTGCTCAGATCCTTACACGTGCCCATTCTCCCTGCTTCCAAAACAATAACTTCAAGAACTAACTGTTCACTTGCCTAATATATAATGGCACCCTTGAAATGCATCGATGTTACAAGAAAATCTAAGTTTTTCACTTCACCTGTCAGGGGTTTTAATGTTATGGCTGATTGGTGTATAAGAGGAATGCTGTACATATTTACAGGATTTATATTATTTAAAAGAAAAAAAAGATATTTAAGCATATTAATATTAAACATTTATGACATTGACTCAATGCACTTATTTTGGAAGAATTACCTCTTTAATGGCATAAAACAAGAGCAGCATAAGGCACAAAGCTGCATAGGGCACAAGGCTATGGTACATTCTGGATGGAATGCTTATCCATCACAGGGGACAAACATACACAATTAGGAATTATGGCCAATTTGCTGAAATTGCTCAAATATGTTTTTTGTTATTTTATCAAACTTCTGTTTTATTCGTGTTTGTGAGTGACCAGAGAGTTCCATTAAAAATTTCACGAAATAAAAGGAACATAGGCCACTATGCCTAATTTGGTCTTTAAACAGCCAGCCTATCCTAGAACTTTCGGAAGGCCATTACCATTTTGCAAGTCCCTCGTCACTCTCGTGAGTGCAGGTAATGAAGCAGGGCCTGCACGAAAATCTTTAATGCCTGATGATATAAGTGCCTGCTTAAGGAAAGGTGAATATAAAACTGACAGACTAGGCAAGGAAAGTCAGATATTTGGCAGTCCTTGTCATTGTAACTGACCACATTGGGAACCACTTGCCTTTTGCTCATTGTAACAAATGTAGCAAAGTGCTATCATACACTGGGCACAAGTTTGGCATTTCAGGGCCAAGTTTGTTCAGTTTCAATGGACCAAACTACACTGACACTCACTGCAAGGGCAAGCAAATCAAAAGTGACCACTGCACTAAAAACTGAAACAACACAAATATACAGATTTTGTTTTTTGCAGATCCACACCTGTTATTGCAAACGTTGAAAGTTGGAGACTTTCCGTGGGAATTAATTGGAATATATGAAAATTAACGTGAATAAACTGGAAATTTACTAAATTAGCGCCTATAACAGGGAACTTAAATGTAATTGGGGAAAAAAAAAATCATCTTGACAGCACCAATATGATATCATTGTCTAACCAAGTGCTTGTGAATAATTATGTGTACGTAAAAACACCCCAAAATGAGCATCTGCCTCAAAAAGCACTACTTATTCTATGTTGTACTATTCCTGGAGTTTGCTTTCTTTGCCGTATCTGACAGCTCGCACAGAGTTCCAAGGAGTTTAATATTTCCAAACTTTCCATGGAAAATTTCCAGAAATTTTCTGCCCCTTTGCCATCCTAATAACTAGCCTACTATTAAGTGAAAAACATAGCCTGTTTTAACTACTAAATATTGAATATGACCTATTTATTAAGGCTACAGGGCTGAGGACATGAAGAGAAATGAAAACATCAGCTAACGCTAAGCCGTGAAGGTTGGAAGTTCTGCTCCCACAAATGTTTATGTTCCAAACTCGGCCCCAACACCAGGCTGCCCCTCACCATGTCAGCCAGAGCGATGTAGAGGAACATGCCCCCCGCCAGCGCGAAGATCCAGTTGGCAGAGAAGTGGCTCCCGGCCAGGATGCCGAAGCCCATGCCCAGGTAGCAGCAGCAGGCCGACAGAAAGTTAAAAAAGAGAGCCTGCTGGATGCTCATACCAGCATTGAGCAGGATCACAAAGTCACCTTCGCACCCGAAGCAGGGGGAAGAAGACAGGCATGAGGTCACTTTACTACTGTATTCAGAAAATGCTGCTGCACAGCAAAACCTGTAAATGTGGATGTAATAAGTTAAGCACATTGAATATATCACCTTTACAGCCTTGCATTAATGTATGTATTTTATTATAATTTTCTGTTATTTAAAAATTATTTACATCACTCATTCTAAACAAGCAGATATTTCTACTTTTGCCGTTTTGCCAGGTCTCCCAAGGAAAATCTCTTTAATGCACAACTGTAACCCTCCTGGTATCTAAACCCACAACTTTTCTGATCCAATCCCAGACATCTCACAAAGCCACTAAGCAAACCCGGTATGCAATATGCGAGAGGATAAGATGCTCACCCAGCTCATGGGGGAACTCCTCGCACAAAATGGCTACTGAGGTACTGATGCCTTGAAAGACTGAGACAGTGAAGGAGGCTCCAATGGCAAGGCCGTCGATAAAATTGTGCAGCCCGTCACTGAGTGTGATCATCCAGGCCAGTGTGCCGATGTCAGAGTATGCAGTGCCTTTCAGCCAATAGCAGCCACCCCCGCCTGAGCTTTGGGACTCCTGTGGACAACAACAACCTGAGGATTAGGACATCAAACACGACATCTCCATGTCTCCCATTATATAATATTTCATTATGGGATGGTGAGTGGCTCAGCGGGCTAAGTCTCTGTGCCTATGATTGAAAAGTCGTCAGTTTGAACTCCGGCCTTGGCACGATTGTCACATGTCCATGGGCCCTGTGGCAAGGCTCTTAACGTTGGCAGATCCTGTGCAGACCCCCCAAGCTATCGAGACCAAGATGGGGTAGGCGAAGAGAAGCATTCCAATGTACTTGTACAAATGGCAAATAAAGGATTTATCTTTGAAACTGTTCTTTGGAAGTTTACCCTAAAAATATGTATGTTTCATGTTTAGCTTAAAAAATAAAAGGCAGGGGTGTGAAGCTCATTTCAGTTAATGTTGGACCTTATCCAGTCTCAACAAGGCCTCATTAATCACACCTTTAACAATTGTTCTTACATATCTATGGAAGTAGTAGGACAGCAAGGTATATTATGAATGCACAATTGATCATAAATCACCCACAAATGGTGAACAGCCTGCAGGAATTGAAATCTTGTCTGCTGCCGCATTGTCGCACTCAGACAGACAGTCGTCAAAGGCAACTATAAGAACTCATGCCTGCAGAAATTCACCATAAGTGTACAATTTCAATGATATTGACATTTCACTATTTTTTTTGCTCTTGAAAGCCGTTATATTTTTCAACACCAAACATTATCCTTCAATATTATAGTCCCCCCCAGTGGAAAAAATAAGAACAGCAAGTTTTTGTTTTTTTTTTTTGTTTGTTTTGTGATGCAAGATTTTTCCAATCAATGTGTCCATATTCTAAAATGGTCTTGTGGGCTGGGTTAAAACCTTTACCAATATTATTTCTCATTCACCTGTTGTTCAGTTCACCTGAGCTGCATAATCATATTTGTGCCATATACAACCTTGAGCTTGATGCCTGTGTTATATGGCATTGCTTCCCAACCAAGTCCTTGGGGACCCCTGGACATTCCATGCATTTCTTCCTTCCCAGCTCAGCTCCCAGACTGTCTGGGGGTCCTTGAGGTTCGGGTTGGGAAGCACTGCTTTATAAAATTGCTGGTTAGCTACGAGTATTTAACTTCCCAGATCATGTGCATCTCTCAGATGATTAATAAACCAGATCATCTCTCTGTTGGTTATACATTATGAAGCCATGGTTAGAATTAAAATCATGATGTTATCCCCAAACTGACCTGCAGGGCCTGCCCGGCATTCAGCACCCTTTCATCTTCAGCTGTCCCTTGCAGTGCTCGGTCCAGTCCAACAGAGGGCACCCCTGCCTCTCCGTTCTGCAGTTTCTCCAAAGCCCCTGATTCCATGTCCACTTTGGAGGCGTAGTGCTCTGCTGGAAAGTGGCTGTGGCCATGTCCCTGGGCTTTCTACAAACAGAGGAGGAACATATAAAACACCACAGATAAGCTAAGATATTAATATCCAGACTTCAATCACTCAAGCCTATGAGTGAAAATGAGGTACTAACCTAAACCTAAAACTCCTCAAGAAGCAGATGTAACCAAGACCTTTTCATCAGTATCAAAAAAGACACCGAAAAGGCCCTCTGTAGCAAAGTGTATTAGTTTCAGTACACTGCACTCTTGTCTGCATCTACTGAGTTACCCCTTGGAAATGAATGAAGTTAATCTGATCAGCTCTCCATCTTAGTTTGTACTAACCCTTTCTTTACTTTTTCCTCTACAAAACCTTAATGAGAGGAACTTCTATAATATAAACTTTCTATAATGGCATCCATGATTTTACTGCAGGAGGTTTAGTACTTGCATGGACATATACCACACTGCTATATTAAACAAACTTAACTTGCATTTTCTCATTCATTATAGCTATACGCACACTAAACAACTTAAATCCAGTAATTTCAACGTGTTTGCCCACAAATTTTCTTACAGACATACGCCTGCTGAGCATTATCAGTCGTAGATAATTAAAATTTGTTACAGTTGCAGGTTTTATTATCTTACAGCACACTAACAGCCGATTGGTTGGTGACAGGTGACCTGAATCGTACACGATGGTCACAATCACATAAATTCACACGTAACACCGAGAAACCCAAACCTGGACTCATAGCTTGAGGGCATTATGTCTTTAGTTCAAGTTCAATTAGCTTCACCTTGATCTTTTAAAGTGCATGAAAGTAGAATTATTAGGTATGTCGTTTCATGTCCGCGCATACCACTGAGAGATTAACATTAACTTGCCTGTTAAATCCCATAAAGACCTAAAATACACTCACCCCATCTTTCTGTTTCAGGACCATCTTTAAAATCTTTTCTGTAAAAAAGAACAGGTAGAAGCCCCCGAATACCACTGCTGACTTGAAGATGTAGTAATTTTCCTGTGGGTCGAATCCAAAAGCCTAGATGGAAAATCGACAGCCTTACTAAGACTTGTTATGAAAAATGCTTTAAAGCCAAAAGACAAAGTGAGCCAATTAGCCCACTCCACAGGACAAATATGGCATTGGAATCATATGAATTTTAATGCTACTACAGGCAAAGCCACCCGCAAAGGTGATTACTATGCCTGTCAAGTTAGTGCTTGTTTCAAAGAATATTCAAATATTTTCAATTTTTTTATTTGAAACATTATCAAAAGTCATCTAAGTGAGCATGCTTCGAAGTACTCAGAAAGGGAGTACTCATGGACTAACAAACAAAATATCAGAATAGGGTTAAGGACCCTTTAAATACAGGCCATGTTACATGCAAGTTATGTCAAAACAAACCACTGCACATTTAACCGTTTTCTTTTTTCAATGCAAAAGTCAATTTTACAGCACTAAAAAAAACAATTAGTCCTTTTTGTGCAAGGACTGAAGATAGAGACAGAAGAGAATATCTTACGGCTATGGGCCTGATCTGACAAAAGCTCCTGCTAAACTATATTATATGTAAACTGGGACAAAGAGCCCCACTAAAACAAGAAACCCATTTTAAATGTTAACTTGGCAGCACATCAGAATTTTCCCAATCCTAATCCTTTGAGACCCAAAACTAGCCGTGATTTTAAATGCTGGTTCCAACTACCACCACCCAAACATAGTGACTGAGTATAGTTTAGGGATCACAGGTCAAACAGATGGCATATAAATTTTGGTTATATCAGCTGGACTAGTGGAGGGTCCCCCAGGTTCGGAGCTGGAAAACTGTCACCCGGCACCCCACGGTACCTCTGGGATGAGCTGAAACAGGGCGTTGGAGTACAGCGTGCCAATGGCCAGGGCTATGAAGTAGAGGAGCAGCCGCTTGTAAAAGGTTTTCCTCATGAAGGGCACCACACTGGCACCCAGCAGTGAGCACAGGGAGATGACCGTGACGCACAGGAACCCATAACCCCAAACTGACCATGACCAGAGAGAGCCAGACAGGGAGGAAATAGGGTGGAAAATAGGAGGAAAGAGAGAAAAAAAAAAGAAAATCTGTTTTTTTCCTGTAATCACTGATTTATCAGCATGCATTAGTTGACATGCAGGTTTTCTTTACAACAAAAAAAAACTGCATGATCAAACCACTGTATTGTCATAAAATAGCAAGAGATTCATGAGGACAATGTGGCATTGATGCCTGCAAGGAGGGATGTCTTTGGCAACGGTCAGGCAACAGTGACTGGACATAAAGAGGATACCTCTTTCCTGGGAGACAATTACTTATTCAGGTGAATGATCATCACAGTCGTGCAGAGATTGATGAAGATGAGAAGAGCGGTTCTGATTCAATACACCTTGAGATTAGAGGTGCCGACGGTGTTTCGGCTTCAGGCAATGTAAAGACAATACAAGGGAAAAAAGGTACTCTTCAGGACACAAAATGGCTCTTTTCACACCAGAAATAAGACTGCCTGTCAGCCAACGCCCCCACCCCAATCAGTGAGGTGAGAGGTTATAGCTAGCCAGAGGTCTCTCCGGCCGAGTGAGCGCACGCTCTCCCGATCAAAACTGGGCCAACTCACAGAGCAGCCTGGCAGGTGTGTCTGCACCACCACACTGAACCACAGGACATGGCCACTGACCCAAAGTGCAAAGGTCAGGCTGCATCAAAAAAACAAGCTGGGGAGCACGAGAATGTCCTAACCCCATGTTATATTGATTGAGCCCTCATAGCAGGAACGTTCGATTGTCCCCGCCTCCCCAAATTAATTTCCTATAGAAATACAACTTACAAGTGAATTGCACACCCTAAGTTACATTCAAAAAGATTTTTAAAAATACATAGCTCTACTTTGGCCAGATTTTCTTTCGGACCCCAGATAATCAGCAAACTGAAGACAGTGTAAGTGCGAACACGAGCCTGGGATACAGTGTGAGTGACACAGAGGGGTGAATCAGCTGAATACCCTCAGAAGAATCAGTCAACAAATGCAGTATTAATTTCCCAGCATGCCTTCTCTGTTAAAGTGGACCACCAAGAAAGAAGGGGAAAAAAACAGTTGGATAATTTTCTGGTGGCAGCCCTACTGTGGGAGGGGGACAGAGACTGGTTTTGCGGGGAGTGGGGTTGGTTGGTGGTTTACTGCACCTCAGGCAGGAGCTGGAAGACAGCAGTGGAGAAGAGGGTCCCAATGGAGAGGGCGATGAAATAGACCAGCACCCTGCGCATGAAGCGTGTCTTCATACAGGGTACCACAAACACGCCGGTAAGGGAGAAGATGCTCACCAGCGTCACACTCAGAACCGAGAAACCCCACACTGTGAGACAGAGAGCAACAGGGGCTGCGATTAACAGCACTTCACAGGAGGGCCCTCCGTCCTGCGGGACACCCCCATTTCTACAGGCAAATCTGTCCTGCCACCCAAACCAGCTTCAGATACAGCATGGCCACAGGTAGGATACTCCGATTGGTCCATAGACAATTAATCAGAATCTGTTACGTCAGCAACAGACCTGAAAAAAAACAAGCACTTAAGATCTGAAATATCACATGAAGAACACCGTCCATCTCCTGAGAATGATAAAAGTACATGACTGTGCCGAATAACGGGGTGGTGCGTGGTTAGGCCTTTGTGCCTGTGATCAGATGGTCAGTGGTCCAAATCCCATGACTGGCAGAGTGATGTCACCTTTGGGCCCTTGAGCAAGACCCTTAACAACGACTGCTCCAGGGACTGGCTGACCCTGCTCTGTCAATGGTAGCGTCACTTGTCACTTTGAATAAAAGCATCTGCTAAATAAATAATACAATGAATAAAAAAAAACAGGTTAAGACAATGGCATGATGTGGGGTGTGTCAGTTACATAACAGTTCTGAAAGGCTCTGACAAACTCTTCTAGTTCCGCACTACCCGGGGGATTCTGGCCTGCAAATGTCGACGGCAATGGTGAAGGAGACTGTGAAAGGAGCTAAAACCGGGAGAGGGGATTGGCAACAGTGCACGACCATTTATAGCAGGCATCGCTGTTCAGCTGCTTCCTAGATATCACAGTGCTGTAAAGGAAAGAGTTATTGGGGAAGAAAAGGCTGTGCCAATCCCTGTACCTTCACATTTTTAGAAAACTGATTAGAGCGAATGTGAGGGAAACATGAAACTTGCATGGTTCAGGCCACATCCTGTTAAGTTGGATAGGCCTGGTCAATGACCTTCCTTCCTCTCATTCAGTGATTGTTCAAGAGAAGGTGGAAAAAAAAACAGCAACTCTGCAGAGTGCTGTTATCAGTGAATAACACTGAGAGCATATAATCAGCATGTGAGCCTTGAAAAGACACCTAAAGCACAGGGTGGGGGGGTGTGAGACCATAACCAAACACCCTGCTACTTCACCTCAAAGAACTTCCTTATGAATCAAAAACAATATCCAGCTTGCAGAGACACAACAGCATGTATAAGAAGAGATGGGGGAGAGGGAGAAAAATAGCTAAATGAGGGCTATTGAAAAGTCCCCCATAATGCAGGCAATGCTCACCCTCTGCAGTCGAAGGCCCCCCCTCTGTGGGCTCGTCTTGGCTAGGCTCTGACCTGGACTTCTCCCTACAAGCCCCAGTGCTCAGCTGCTGCAGGAGGGTGGGACAGAACTCCTTCAGGCCATTCTGGTCCAGTTGGGACTTCTCATTCAAGCCATGAGCCCCAAGCAGGGCTTCCCAAGCCAAGCACTGTCAACAAACGCCCAGACCACGTCAGGCCAGAGCTGCCCTAGTCCCATAATCAAACCACAATGCACCAACTGCGCAATACGTTGACAGAATAAATGTAGAGGCTGCTTTTAAACACGGCATAACATTAAGCACAAACACATATGCACAGTGATACACACACCATGCAAAAATGTAATAATTACAAACTCTGAAATCTGAGGGATGCAGGAATAAACACATCTAAACATTGGGCCTTATTTCATCACATTTCTTTTACTTATATGTAAAATTTGAAACTGTAAGAGGTACATAATTATTTTATTGGTGACAAGTGACAGATTAGATTAGGCCATAAACCGCTAAACATTGTCAAATATGCATATACAGCACAACAGTTCAATCATAAAGTGAATGAAAATACAAGAGCCAGAATACAAAGGATCCGACCTCAATGAACTGACAGAGAACATCAATTGGAACACACCAACTAGAAAAATGCTACGTGGCAGTTATTTAGAGCAGAACACAGCAGAGATGAAGCTGGCTCCATTGGGCCGAGCAGACTCACTCTGGAAACGGTGCCCCTGAGAGGCCATTCCCCTGAGCTATTGTCCCCTTGTCCTAAACTGAAGTTGGAAAGCAGAGCGCGGAGCTGGGATACGAAAACAGTGCTATTGTCTCCATAGTGACTCAGCAGGTCGTCGATGAAATCAGTCGGAGAGACTTTCCCCCAGGCCCTTGCCGGCCCCAGCAGGCACAGCAGTAGGGCCAAGGTCAATGTCAGCTGGGCACCGCCATGGCCAGGCCTCTGGATCATGACTCTCCTGGTGGGTAGGTGAGGGGGGGGGGGGGGGAACAGAAAAGTGGAAGAAGGCTGTTGGAGAGACAGGGCACCAGGTCACAGGAATCTGTCTGAGAGTGGTGAGTGGAGATGCATGTTCTCAGCCTTTGAAAGGAGGTAAAATTAAATGCTACAAAAAATTTGCATACTACACAATAGTAAAAAAGTATTATATACCCAAATCTTTCAAATATCAAATAATTCCAGTCAACAATCAAAGTGATTTGAAAACTTCAAATACTCACTTCTTCCAACCTTTAACAGCTCGTCCTTGTTTGTATCGATGACACCAAGCTTGGACACTCGGGAAGCAGTGCAGAAACCGTTGGAAAGCAGCAGTCTGAGAAGGACAGCAGAAGAATGGAGCCAAGAGACAGCACAGAAAAAGAAACTTAAAAATCACTTGGTGCACAGCCACAGGGCAGGGTGCTCCACATCCAGTCAGACAAGCAGCATTGGCCTGGTAATTCTCAACTCACTCGTCTATACTTGTAGCCTCATGCAGATCACCCCCAGAGTGCATCTATCAGACATCCGCACTGGCACAACAGCTGCTAACATCAAGCAAGTCGGTATAGCCTTCCCACAAACCCTCCCATCGGATCCACCCACTGCAGCGTGGGTCACCACTGGCTGCAGTGCAGATGCCAACCAACTCAACCGCCCCATACTTTTTACATCAACCTTGTAATAAGTGAGCAATCTGCAAGGTCTGTAACTACACAGATGTGGTCATAACAAAGGGAAGGAAAAGATGCCTGACAAACAAAAAAAAAAAACAAAATCAAAAATAGAATTAAGTTCTGCCCATGTACACAAAAGTTCTCATAGCCGTCTATCAGGCAACTCCGTCTTCCAGTGATACCTAGAAGGACACTTGGACTAGACAGCCAGGGCACTTTCTGTCCAGGCCTATTTTTAAAACAATGATACAACGAACGTGGTGGAGTCTCATTTGGGGAAGGTCGAGGCAGCATACCACAACCTGGAGGCTTGTTATGCCCCCATTACACTGAAAACGGTTTCATGCTACGTCTCTTCAAAACACATTATGGGGCGGGGGGGGGGGGCATTTCCGTTTCCAAATAAACACATAAAAAGACAGACACACATTAGAAGAAGACTGCAGCCGTGCATTCACCAATTGTGTTTCACAGCAAACGGGTCACTTGGCTTTGAGAAGGGCAGCTGAGCTATTCCTCAGGCAACTTGGCAGGCTTACAAACACGTGGCACACCCTGCTTTTACCCCCGGCCGCCTGCTACAGCAGCTACTCAGGAGTAAGCAGTTTGAACGTCTTAGCCATCTTCCCTCATCTTTCTTGAAGTGCATGAACGACATCATATCACTTTACCAAAGCAGACAGATCACTGCATTCTGTTTGGATGGCACTGTGGCTCAAGATTTTTCATAGGGCTGTTCAAGGTGGGAGAGATGAGCAGGCACTCCTTAGCAAGTAGAGTTTAATGTGGACTGGGGTAGCTGACCACAAAACTGTCACCCCCTCACTGGCTACTGAACGCAGTCACTGAGAAAAACACTGAACTGACCAATCGTCACTGATTAAAGGCAATGTAACAGACTGGCATTTCACAGGTAAATTAAACCGGCGCCACCAAAATAATAATATCATAAACACAGACAACACTAAACTGTATAGAATATAATGCTATCCTCTGACATTTTAGCCATGTGTGACCACTAAGCAAGTATATCCAATCAATGTACCTGGCACAATCACACTGCCAAGTGTCACCAATGGTAAACGTTTGAAAAATTTGTCTCAATGTTTTTCTATAATTTCCATCTTTAAAACACTCATTCTGCAAAGATCACTTTCTTCTACCTAATGGAATGAGGATTCTTTCCTATGTGAAACGAGAGCAATGTTCCGTATTGTACTGTTTTATACATGGAAGAGACTAAGCAAAACTAGCCATCTTCTGCAAAGGTAATTAGAACTACACACACCACCAATAGTGGGAATGTTATGTCAATGTTTGCTCCTCTTTGTCCTGGGCAACGATATCATTACCGAAGCTTAAACTGTATTATTACTCTTTGTACAACTATCCACTAGATTTGTCAGAAAAATATCTGAAGTCACAAGCCATTAATAGTACCACAAACTCCAAGATCTCCAAATGAATAAAAGACTTCTGCTTAAGCACATCCTACCCAATACACTGTGCCATTGTCTACGTGTCAGTAGGAGAATGAAGACCTAATGCTAGGTAAATCAAAGCACGTTAAGTTCAGAGTTCACCTTCTAGTTATAAAGCTATCTGTCACGCAATAGTTCAAACAAATTAGCACTCAATCTCAAATTAAACATTAATACTTCTTTTCTGAATACTAGGCTACCACTGGATGATAAGTCCATATTTTTCCTCCACAACCAAAGTGCTTAGTAAGGCAATACCATTGTTGGGCAATAAATAAAGCATTTAACATATGACATTTCTATGGTGTTTCAATTTCAGACAGACTCATACAGCATAAAGAATCTGTTAAACCAGTTTATCTAGTTGAAAAGCTAGCTTCATAAGGTCTTAGGGTAGCACTACATAGTGCAAAAAATCAAGAAAAGCAGCATTCCTTTTGTGTTGGCAAGGTAAGACTGAGTTTAATAAAAAGTCAAAGATGCTGAGTTTATGTAACATCAATATCTAGCAGTACAATTAAAATATCCAGAAATTCACAAATACAACTGTAATAAAATATATCCAGAAATTCACAAATATAACTGTAAAAAAAAAACAAAAAAACAAAAAAAAAAAAAAAAAAAAAAAAAAAAAAAAAAAAAGTCTGATTTCAATTTCCCTTCAAAACCACTAAAGA
>JAAGVU020000040.1:14116062-14139079 GCA_011763525.2 Mormyrus iriodes | reverse complement strand
TATATATATGTTATATAAATATTATTATAATAATATGGCTTATATTATTAATATTATTTAATAATTAGAATTAATAATGTATAATAACATTGTGAATTTGAGTTACGTTTTTTCTTTGCTGCTGAGGAAAGTCTTGTTCCTGGTAAAATGGAGCATGGTGCGAGAATCAAGGCATTTTGCGTTTGTCGGGTTCTAAGGGTTAATCTTTTGACTTGGGATGGCATGATTTAACAGTTATAGTTTGTACTTTTTAACAGGGTTAAAAAAAATGTATAACATTGTCAGGTACAGGAGTCAGTGAGGAATGGGACATCACGTGCCTGGAATTTTTAGTCATGGTCCGAAATCAGTAGTTGCATGGTGCTGTATCAGCCTTCATGAAGAATTCTGATAAACTTAAAGGAAACCTTCAAAGCAGGTGTAAGCTATGCACGTTCGGCCATTTTGGTGCTACTAGCTTGCAATCCAAATGGGCATTCATGTAGCGGTGCTTATAGGGAATCGTATACAGGGAGTGGCTGTGCGAAGCAGGCATGATGTGGAACGGGGTTGATTGGAATTGTGGGAGGGAGCCCTTGTTCGGTGTGTCACTGAGCCAGATACTGGGGCCCCCGTGCAGCAGGTGGTGATTGCTGTTGTTGAGGCTCGTCAGGTATGGGAAGCATACCACAAAGCAGCAGGCCATGCGAGTGGTGACCAGATGGTCTCACTTCTGCGGAGGAGATTTTACTGGGTGGGGATGAGCAGAAGTGCCCGAGCTTGGACAACCGAGTGCCTCAATTGTGTACTGGGGAAGCACAGAGCGCAGCCAAAAGCACCCTTGTGCTCGATTTCTGCCAGTTACCCATTTGAAATGGTGGCACTAGATTTTTTCGTCTTTGGGGAGACCTCATGATACTTACCCATATGTCCTTGTGATTACCGATGTGTTTTCCCGATATGCTCTGGCAGTCCCCACTCGGGATTAGACTGCCTCCACCACCGCCAAGGTTCTGTGGACTGCACTCATTCTCCCATTTGGTTGCCCAGAGCGAATTCTGAGTGATCAAGGTGGGACATTCGAGTCAGATGTGATGCGGCAGCTTTGTGCGCTGTATGGGTGTAAGAAGGATCGTACTACACCATACGACCCGCAATGTAATGGAGTGTGTGAGCAATTTAATCGCACCTTGCTATCCCTTTTAAGCACTATGGAGGTGGCCTCTCAAGCTCAGTGGCCCAATCTATTGCCTGCTTTACTGCAAGCCTACAACAACACGACGCATGCGAGTACAGGCCTGACCCCTCACTATGTGCTGTTTGGCCACCATGCAAGACTGCCGGTGGATGTGCTTTATGATGTTGCGCCACCACAGTATATGGATGGTGTAGATGGGTGGGTTAAGAACCATTACCGGACCCTTCTTGAGGCCTACACTAAGGTGTGAACCAACATTGAATGTCGCCAGCAGTGGAATCAAGCTCACTACAACAAGCAAGCTCGAACCTTGCCGTTGTTACCGGGGGAGAGGGTGTTGGTGAGGAATTTTCATTGTAGGTCTCAGGGGAAGCTCGCACCACAGTGGCTTCCGATGCCGTTTGTAGTTGTGACACAGCCATGACCTGACCAACCCGTCTTTAGCATTCATCCAGAGGGTAAGGAGGGCCCAATCCCATGGCGTTCCCGGGCCCAATGTGACAGTGCCTCCCTCCGTTGAGGTAATGCATGGATCACCTCCAGAACTTAACGTAGCAGTGCGCAGCCCCGCTAATAATTGGTACCCCCAGCAGACTAATCGTGGCATTCTTCCTGTGCGCTACAGGTTGTAATGGGTCGAGGATGGCCGGCCATTAGCCAGTGGATTTGAGGGTGCAGTGGCCGGGACGACCACTGTTAAAGGTTGGGGGAAAATGTAGCGGTGCTTATAATGAATTGTATACAGGGAGTGACTATGCGAAGCAAGCATGATGTGGAATGGGGCTGTAAAAAAAATGGCAAACGGCAAATTTTGTTTCAAGTGGGCGTTAATGGAGGGGGTACCATGGGTGTGCATGCATGGGTGTGTGTGAGTTCCCGTGACAGGTGCGCCCAATGCTGTTGATGAGCTGTGGGGCAGGCAGACCGGGAGATAAAGATGCAGCGGGAGCAGGGCAGGACAGGATCTGAACGGGTGTGAAGTTTACGTGACGACCGACCTGCTGTGGTGTTCTCCAGGAGCGGTTCCCAGTGGACGAGTGTAACGGCGGAGGACCAGTGAGATTATTCAACGTGCTCTAGTTCCTTCTGATAAGGGAAGTGACTAAGTTTTTTTTGGGTGAACGTGCGGACACGAGCTGTGTGTGTGTGGGTGGGGACTGACACTCCTCTCCCGTTTCACAGGCCCGTGGGGATGGTCTCTGCGCACCTTCGGAGCGACTAGGAGAGAATCGACGCTCGACAAGGGCAGTGCGCTGGAGCCTAGACCACTGTTATATACATACATTGCTGATGTGGTGCCGCTTTCCTACCTTTACGGCAGCCTTGGAAGGGAGCTGCGCTGTGTGTGGGGGTCCAATTCCCCAATCGGCACCGACCATTCGATACGCCTTCCCCTGCGGCGTTCCTGCAGGACCAGCAGGCTATTCCACGGGTTTCCTTGCTTAAACCTCCCCCGCAAAAAACATTCATTGAAGGGGTATTATGTTGAGGGTAAATACCGCTGTCCTAACGTAGTCGGGCTCCTGTATTCCTTGAAGTGTTTTGTATTTTATCTGAGGGTGGTTTTATGGTATATTCTGGATACACCTGAGCGCATTCCCTGAATGTTTTTTATGCTTTTATTTGTGGTGAATCTTTGAAGTGGGTGTGTGTGGTGCCGACTGGTGCTAGCTAACAGGAGTGCTGTGTATGCTAGTGCGTGCTTAACCCACGTCGACGGCCTTAGGGGATGCGGTAATTGCTTGGTATGCTGGTTGGATAGGCTAGGCAGGGAGGGGGCACCAGTTGGTGATTGGTTACCTAACCATTAATTTGGAGCCGGGTGGTGTAACCTGGTTATTGTGCGGGGGTCTGATTTTCCTTGTGCAGTTTTGTGTGGGATATTTTGTTAATAAACTTGTAATTTTGAAGTTCCTTGCCTTTGCCTATTCCTTGTGTATCGCAAGGGTTGGAGGTTTGTGCCTGCGGCGGCACCGTTACTCATACAGGTTCACGGAAGGCAGCAACTTGCACCTGGTAGACCCAGAAAAACACTGTCTATAGTTCGTATTACAAATAATCAGACTCACTTAAAACAAATTCTGTTACTGACCTTGAATTTTAACACTACATTATTTACAGTCACACTTTTTTTTTTTTTTACAAAAAAAACCTTTTTAAACACATCGTGTTATTTCATTGCATTTTTACATATGATAATGTTAGCCCTCAGTGGATGATCTGAATTGAAGGTATCTAACTGCGCAATAAGCTTCCCAGTTTTTTGTCATAAATGTATAAGATTTGAACTTATATTCTAAAAATATGCGGAGGGCCAGCAACTACTTCCACCATGACAGAGCTGTGCTGTATATGTTGGATTTATTATTTATTTCAGCATGTGTGTCTGTGTATTTAGGCGGCACGGCGGTGCAGTGGTTATCACTGTAGCCTCACACACGGTTCGAATGTCTGCCCTGGCTGCACATGTGTGGAGTTTGTATGTTCTCCGTGTCATCGTGGCGTTTCTTCTGGGTTTTCCAGATTCCCCCCAAAAAATGTTACGGTGTATTTGAGTTGCCAAATTGTCCATGAATGTGTGCGTGCCCTGCAATGGGTTAGCACCCCTTCCTGGGTTAGTCCTTGTCTTGTGCTTCTGGGATTTGCAGCCCTGCATAGGACAATTGGGTATGGAAAATGGATTAATGGATGGGTGTGGGTGTGTGTTTTCCAGTTTTGTACACCATAATTTTTTGCATGCAATTTAATATTTGTCCATTTATAAGTTATAGACAATGGTTTTGTCTGTACATGAAGAGTAAATTACATGACTGTAAATTAAAAATTACTTGAAGTAAAATTAACCTTTGCCAACATTAAAATTTGCATACTCATTAACCCCCGCCCCCCCCAACCCAAACAGCAGGTAGAAAATCATACTGCCATGCACCCTCCCTCCGCAGCCATGAGTTCAACATAGCCTCTTGCCACCAAAAGTCCCCCACGCTGGCACTAAGCGTGGGTGGTATCTCGTTTAATACAGTCCAGACATACCGTGGCGAATGGTATTAAATACATGAGTTTATATTTTAAGAGTATATGTGTAATGGGGAGTGCCAGTAACTACTTCCACTATTATAGAGCAAACGAAAATGCTGCTATTACCATAATACCACCCAAGTATAGCCCGCATCCCCTCCCTCCTGGTTGTCACTCATCCTCCTTGCTGAAATCAATATGTTTATAACAGGGTTTCCCAATCTGGTCCTCGGGGTCCCGTTGCCAGTCCATATTTTTGCTCCCTCTGGGTTCCCTGTCTGTGGGTCCCCGAGGACCAGATTGGGAAACACTGGGCTGTAAGGTAGGAGATCTGTGATCAGTAAGAAAAGAATTTAAAGGTGAAACATTTTTAGCAGCATAAAAGGAACCCGTACAGCACTAGGAGAACAAATGAACTCCACACACACAGAAACAGGAAATAGCCATAATTATTGTGTAATTTAAGAAAACATGTTAGTTGTCAGGTATTATGGCGTTCTGAGAAAGAAGTAGGTGACAGCCTACATTTTTCCCTCTTGAAATGCTCTCCTCCTCTCCCCATTTTACTATTATCCCTGGTGACTACAACCTAAAGGTGCTGCAAGAGAGGGTCCCTCGAACGGGATGGCAGAATTGTTCATGATGTCCTTAAATTTTGCCACCATTATCTTCACTACAGCTGCTTCCAATAGGTTGAAGGTCAGTCCTCTGACAGACCTGGACTTCCTGATAAAGACCACAGCATAGAGAATTACACTGGACATTATGGACTGGTAAAACATGAGGCTGCTCTGGTCTTTCTTTTATAGTAACAGTGTAATGCCCGACCAGTCCAATTTGCTGTCTAGTTAAATCTCAGGTACTTGTAACACTTCACCACCTCTGTTTCCTCCTGACTGGTACCTTAGCACCCAAAAAAAACAATAACTCCTTTGTCTTGTTGATGTTCAGCTGTAGGTTCTTCACTAGTGGCCTCTACTCTAACTCATCCTCATTGACAAAACATCCTACAATGGAAAAATGAGAGAACTTCTGTTGGTGGCATGAGTCAAGGTTGTACTGGAAGTACATCTTTTAGAGGGTGAACAGTAAGTGTTACAGGATGGCTCACTGAGGTACCCCAGTGTTGATGGCGTGCCCCATCTTTGGCACCAGAACCACACAGGATGCTTTCCAGAGCTAGGACACCTGCTGCAAGGATGGAGAGATGGACAAAGGGTACTTTGCCAACATTAAAATTTGCATACTCATTAACCCCCGCCCCCCCCCCCCAACCCGAAGGATCCCACAGAGCTGGCTAGGAAGATTCCATTAGGCCCCATAACCTTGTCTGTGCAGAGTTTCCTCAGATCTTTTGTTTTTCCTTAACTTGCACACCTGCTTGTCCCTGTAGGGGATTTTCCCCTCACAGAGCTATTTGTTCATCTCTGCCTGAACCCGACTGACTTCCTCCTTATCTCCAGAACTGAAGGCTTTTTTGTTCTTGTTCAGTAGATCCTTCAGTTCCTTTTTGACCTACAGTTTCTGTTGCTGTCCTTCTGGGAAATGTATTATCCACAGAGAAGTGGATGTAGTCCGTAATACAATGATTCCCTCAATGTCCCTCAATGTCCTCCTCATGTAACTCAGAGAACATGTCCCAGTCCTTCTCCTCTGGAAGATTCTGCTTACGTTAGAAATTAATGTTGTTTCCTAATTATTCTATGCATCTTCTATCCTCTTATCCTTGTCAAGGTTAATTGGGGAGTTGGGGAGGGGGGGTGGAGCTTACGGTAATTATTACATCTTCAGTAAGTATAAGGAGCCATATATGATATTGTATGTCAGCGGAATCAGGAGTGTCCAACCTGTCGCATGTTCCATTTTTTGTTCAGTGTTCAAAAATGGGACAGTGTTTAGCCTCACCTGGAATGTCAAGTGTCAGTCTGGAAAAACTTAAATGTATTGTACCTTATTCAATAATTATAAGAAAAAAACTACAATGATTGATAATGAGTCATATTAATAATGAGAAGTGTATTTTCGATTTTCAAGTACACTGGATAAATTTAAACAGCAGATAAAACTACTTTTACAACCAGGTTCATAGTACAATTTAGCTCCCTCTGTCTTGTCATTATAAAAGTTTTTACCATAATAATTTATTAAATTATATCAAAATATATGCTCCTATCACTCAATGGATTTCGGTCACACAAAACACACAAAAGTGCTGCTTTGATTACATCCAAAAGGGGGCAGTAGAGTCGATCTGAAATAAATTATACGTTTCAGCACTTGAGCTCAGGCAAATTTTTCAGTTTATATATTCTTCCACCAGCTGGTCTTCTGAGCAATTGTTTTTTTCTGAGACGCCAAATATGCCATTTAGCTTTTAAATGGTTATTATGTAATAATGGCTTTTATCACATGATAAATAATTGGGACCTCTTTGTATTAAATCCAGTTTTACATTATATCTATATCTGGCAAAAAAGAGTAATCGTTTGGACATCATGTTGTAAATATAGAATTTGTATGTTACTTTTCCTTTGACACAAATTGATTATTGCAAGTCATTGTCACCATTTGATGAAATACTATCAAGAAGACACTCATCAAACAAGATAAGATCTTTATTAATCCCAAGGGAAATTCGCCTGCTTTTAACATGCTCAGTGCAATAGAAACAGAAACACTGGTTGTACAGAGTCACAGACAGGATTGTCAATCACTTCAACCTCAGTGTGGAAAGTATTAAAACAGGTAAATGTAGTGTTGATTGATCTTCCTTTCCATCTGCATCATTAATTTGTGATGTTCTGGTATAGCAATCAGTTCCTCTAACTCTTAATAAAGGAACTTTTGTGTAATCGTATAGATCAGTCCTATCAAACCTATCCAATTTAGTATTTATCTGCATTTAAAACAAGTAGCGATTGATGATGGTTTATATAATACATTTTTTGAGTCAGTCATTTCCAAAAAAGATGTCCATAACAATTTCTAAAATTTAAGTTTTTAGTGTACCCAGCAGGATTAAACCAAATTTGAAGCTTTTAGTGTTAATAATGCAGAACCCGGTAAGACTCAGCTTTTTCACTCCTTGGTCCAGAATGTTGTATAAGGGTTGTCTAGGTCACCTTTTAGTGGAACTGCGTCTGGATGTGCAGAGAATGGAAAACCTGTTTCTACATGTAACCAGCAGAATATGCTGAGTTTGTGTAGCATGAGAACAGCTGTGATTTAGTCATCAGAAGGCCAATAAACCTAACTAAGTGGTATTTCACTAACTCTGCAGCTATAAAAAGGCTAAATTATGTACACCCATTATGTCTGAAATTTGCAGACTGTTGTACACCTAAGAATTGTTGTATTGCACCAGTTTTGGAAATATACTCCTCCCTGTTGTATTGCATTGTTTTTGCAAAGCAATAAAAGTCTAAAGTGAGCAGATTGTGGTAAAATGATTACTTGGACACCTAGGACTATCAGGGCTGTCTCAGCAAAATTATTTCTCAGATATTATTTTGTTTCTTCCTATTACACATGTATCTGTTATTCTCAGATTTCTTTATATACTAAAAAAAAAAAGTTCTAACATTCAAAGGAGGATGGTGGTTCCATTGCATTGCTCCCTGCTTTACATGTAACTATTTCTTTGCATTGTCTGTTTTTGGCATAGATTCATGATATGAAAAATCAGCACTCTCTGTCTTAATCTTCCTTCAATATGTAAGTGTGGTACTAAAATCAAAATGAATCTATGAATGAAGCTATCATGAATTTGCGAAAGGAAATCCACTGAAATCAAAGAAAGGTACGTATGTGACTGTAAAGAGAAGGAGCAATTATAGCCATAATCAGAAAATAGACTGGGACGACACCATCTACGCCTTCGCCCCTCTCTCGCCAAGACTGCCAGGATGATTCATCCTGTTAGCGAGACAGTCATTGAAAGCTTTAGGCATTAAATTCCCCATCACAGACACCAAGTGCACAATAAAAATTAAATTAATGAGAAGGCATTGATTATCAGCATTTTATAAATGCTGATAACATTTGTAAAAACCAGAAACTAAGTAACAGCTATTTGTGACAGAAGGAGAATATTGGATAATCTGTACTTTGAGTATCTTTTCCCTTTTACATGCAAATACTGTGTCTATCTCTTGACCCCTTATCCTGGGCAGGCCTATGAGGCCATAAAGATATTAAACTTTCTGTTTCATTACATTTGGTATTTGATGAACATAATATTCATCCATTTTAGTTTTTTAACCATTCCTTACCTCATTTTTTTGTATTCACATCATATTTTTTGGAAAGATATGGGCAAACATTTTGAGAATCAGCTTTTATCCGCTAAAGATTTGTGTGTATTGTAACACAGAAAATACAGAACCACAAATACATTATGAATGTACATGTATCCATTTTCTAGAACTTATTTTCTTAAAACCCGCAGGTTATATATTCATAATGAAATAACATTAAAATTCCACTGCATATAATCATTTCCTTCTAAATCAGTTGAAGAGTTTGTGCTGCACGTAATTAAACCTGGCACTACTCTGTGTTCGATGTAATTTGTGATTACATTGAAATATAACCTTCAAACCTTTACATGGCTGTCTGTGTTTTTAAATATCTGCTTCATTTAATATTTATTACCTTAGGTTTTACCATTATTTTTAACAAATGGGTAAAAATTGCAGTACTTGTATTGGCAGACCCAGAATGTACTTTTCATCATTCAGCTATAAGGAATACAATCTGTTACAAAGATTGCAGGTCATATGTTTCTGCATAAAGGGATATAGCCTCCAATCTAAAGCAATCATATCCAGGGTAACAGCTGAAGTGGTATTTCATTAATCAATCACTCATTGGTATAAATCACTTGGAGCAGTGTAAAAATCTTCTCCTACAATGCCACAGTAAGATTATACCATTTTAATTCTTGGTATCATGCCTGGAGACCTACTGCACAAATAGTGTTGGAAGTCATTTTGTCATCATCATCCTTAAACAATCCATCCATTTTGTCCTATGCAGGGTCACAAAAAACCACCTAGCAATTATAAATCTCAACCTCATATTCTAGGGATTGTGGCAAATGGGGTTACAAGCATGGAGTCTGGATTAATGCAAGCAAGTACAGTTGTGCAAATGCAGTGCTAGTGTCAGGGGGACTGCCATGGTATTAAAACCGCATGTGTTACTCACACCTATGTACTTAATGCCAGATCTCAAATCTGGTGTTTTTCTCCTTCCCACCATTAGGCTGTCCCTCATGTAAATATATTACAAAGAAAGATATAGATAGAACACATATGACTAATTACTGACTCCCATAATTGGTTAAAAGAAACATGTGGATTGAAAACCAACAGAAAACAGTAAGGTAAACTGATCATGCAGCCCTGTATCTTGTTTATTTTTGGAATATTCTGAGGTTTGTTTTTCAAACACACCTCCTTGCTTTGTGAGCATTCGCTTTCCACAGCTAATATTTAGTAATACAGGCATTTTAATTACATAGAAACCCATATAGCTACATAGTGAAAGGATAAATGATAAAACAAAACACGTTTCAAAGCCTAAACTGCTCAAAATAAAACTCCGAAAATATTTAATCAGGGCGAGTCTGAAATAGATGGTTATTGATTCGATTTTAAAAAGGGTTTAAAACCTATAATCTTACTCAAGCACAGAGTAGGACTTGGTTTTAAAATGAAATAACAGTATTCTGCGTTGCGGGGGAGGGACTGTAAGTTTATTGGGCTTGTATAAGTTTTTCAGAAGCTGTTAACCGAGTAAACGCCGGAGAAGTGCGTCATATTCTTATGGGGGGGTAAAGCGTGATCGCAAACCACGGCACTGGCGTATGCAGTCGACACATAAGGTATTTTGGGAGTATGTGAGCGACGATCGAAACGACCATTTATTAGACCAGTTGTACTGAAATAACACGGCCATTTGTTCCAATCTATACGTTTTCCAGACCGGAAAATAAAACCCATACATTTTTCCACCAAGACGGCATTTAAGCAAGATCCACAAGCGCGAACTCCCAGGCAACGCTGGGTTTTTTAAGTATGGACCGTATTTTACTTCGTGTGCTGCGGGCAAAACTTGGCTTTAAATCTGAATATGACTGGAATAACCGGACATCGCTTTTCGTGCTTTCTGCATTTTTCCGTTTGTGTGGGTGATACAGTTCCTTTTGGGACGCTAAGAAAGAGACAGCAGAAGACGAAACCGAACCTAAAGGCGCTCTCCAGTATGCGCTTTGCGAGTGCTTACAGCCGGCGAAGTGTCCTTTGCATCACCACCCGGATTTTACCGTCGTGATGTTCAATAGCTCGGACGTCGATCCCACTTTAAGCCACCGAGAACATCTTGTGGAGGTCAGCAATGGCACTATACACAATTTGCAGGGTCCCACGTCCATGTGGAATGAATCATGCGGGGAGCAACTGCTCGACTTCCGCACCGCGGAGAAAATTATCATCGGAGTGATGCTGGCCATTATAACAGCGATTACAGTGATGGGAAACACTTTAGTGGTGATCGCCGTCAGTGTTGTAAAGAAACTCAGGCAGCCTTCAAACTATCTGCTGGTGTCTCTAGCTGTGGCAGACCTGTCGGTAGCTCTTGTAGTCATGCCCTTTGTGATAGTGACAGACCTTACCGGAGGCAAGTGGCTCTTTGGGGAGGTTTTCTGTAACATCTTCATTGGGATGGATGTAATGTGCTGCACAGCCTCCATAATGACCCTTTGTGTGATCAGCGTAGACAGGTAAGTTATAACTGTGTACCGAATAATTCCACGTATATAATATATAATTATATGTAGGCTAGTATTTTAACTGCTCTTACTATGATTTTACAGTATTCTTGTAGAAGCCTCACGGTAAAGATTTATCAAATATACCAAACTCTAGAGTAATCATGGAACATAATAATACATATCTTATATATATATATATATATATATATAATGTTTTTTAATCAATAGTTGCTTCTCATGTATATTTCTATCAATGTTTATTCATGCTTACACAAAGATATTTGATTACCAATAGAAAAATCAACCACAATGTAAAAGACTATATTAATAGTGTTTACCGAGAACAATATGTTAAAATATATCGGTAGGAGTTCATCAGCAAAGATCCATAAAATCACGTTGCGTGCGCTATGGGTAACGAGGACCCGTGGAAGACAGCAAATATACCCCTTTGATCGAATCAGTTGCAATATATTCTTATCAGTGGGTGATCTCAGTGTAAAGCCGACCTTTAATGCAGTTGGTAAAACTTTTTATACTGCCAGACTCTAATACTCTAATATATATAATTTTCCGAAAGTGATGTCTACACATGCATGCATCTTCTTGAACAATGGGATATTCCAACCCGACTTGGTATACAGATGAACTAGTTTCTGCACCTGTTGATAAATGTGTAGCGCAAGCAGTCGACAGTGAAACAATCTTTTAGTCAATGTTTTCATTAGTAACTGAAAGTAATGTTATTTATCCACGATACTTATGTGATTTCTAAAACTAGACATCACCTGTCACCTCTGCGATGTTTTGTTTGGCTATTGAAATTCTTGACGTTAAAATAGCAATTTATTCTGGTTTTTATGAACAGCGCAGTTAGATCAGAGAAGGCGAGAGGTTGAGAATAGATGAATCAGGAAGAACATGCGAAAAAGAATGGAAATTCTTTGTTATTTCACAGAAAGACAGGAACTGTTGCATTATTCGTCTACCTATGTAGACGTTAAATTTAATTACGGGGCAAAACAAAAAGAATCATTTTCCTACTTCTTATTATCCCAGATCCCAGCTCCCTTGCAACCAGTGATGGTATTTTAAGTCTACATATACCTTCTGGACGAAATATAACATAAATATTAAACAGCTTTACACCTAACCAAAAGGGCACATATACTTTTATGTTTTATAGGGATTTGGATGACATGTATTGTGATATCAGACACTCCAGAGAGGAATGGGAAACTGCAGTTTTGTATAAATACAGATTATGTGCAGAATATGATCTTAAAGAATCGTTTACACTATTTCATCTGCAAAATAACCGTACATTACTGTACATTAAACTAGAGATAGCAGGAAATATTCAGCTTGATCAGTAGATTTTATTTGCATTCCATGTGTTGTTTGGTGTGCATAATGCAATGTTTGTCATTAGACATTTTTAAATGAGATGCATATTTTTCATATGCAGAGTATTTGAGATAAGCTGGGTATGATGATGTTCTTGTTGTTGTTGCTTTCCCTGCTTATCTGACTATTGGCTGTCTGGCTATTGACTGCACTTTTCCCCATATGCAGTATCCATGAAAATTCTTGAGTGGGAACCCCCATTAGCAGTTAAATAAGAGCAGCAAACTTATTACTTGGATTAATTAATTTTTTGAACAAAGTATTGTCCCTGAGGTCATTATCTCTGTAGAAAAATTTAAGAATATTTTATCACCAATCTTTATTGGCAACTTGAAAATAAATGGCTAATATAAAATGAATAGGAAATAATTGTACAGTGTATTCCATATTGATAATCTTACCTGTGGCCATTTTATTATGAAATATTATGGGAAAAAGGCAAAGACACATTACTCATCTTCTAGGTCAGAGTTAAATATACAAAGCTCAGTTGGAAATTGCTTATATATTAATAAAGATATTTGAGAAGTCTATTAATATAACCAGATTTATATTCATGTTGCATTCTAAGTACAGTACATCATTTGTACATTATAATGCTCTTTTTATTATTTGTATTGCTGGGAGGTTAAGTGTATGTGCTGTTCGGGTGTATGTGCTTAGGATTTTCTATGTAGAAAATAAGCTTTATTTTCCATTAATTAAATGTTTTGTTACTATGTCCTTGGCGATGGACTGGCATCCCACCCAGGTTGTTCTTTGTCTTGTATCCTGGGTTGTCGGGTATAGGCTCCAGGCCCTCTTGTAACCCTACACTGGATAAATGGATGAACATCTTATTTACATGTGGAATTTACAATTTACAATTTTATGATGCAGAAGTGCAGTATGTGCTGTTTTTTTTTTATCTAAATGGGTGCCTGCATACCAGAAATATATTTTGTGGGGGTCTGGCAACCCTTCGAAAAGGTCCCTCTCAGTAGATTTTGCCAATCGTGTGTGTGTGTGTGTGGGGGGGGGCTCAGTAGGCTTTGCCAACCAAGAGATTTAAATTTGCAACTTGGGTTCAAACTCATTATTTTACTGGCTACATACTATATCAGTAACAAAAACATTTTTAGGGTGGGGGGTTCAAGCACATTGTTTTACTACATGGTTTCTTGCCTACTGCATATCCAAAAGAATGGATATGAAAAAAATAGACTGTTACCTAACACCTTTGCAAAATTACTTAATCAAGGAAAAATGAAATTATATATTTATACTGGTATTAATATTTAACAAGCATGTTATAAGCATGCGTTTAGCTAGGATGTAATGGAACATTTTGATTTCTGTTCACCTGACCCAACGATCTGCTTCCATTTCCATGTCATGCATTCAGTCCCAGCTGACTCCATTATATCCCTGAAAAACAGACAAATACTGAATGATAAGGTCCCATAGTAGCTTGGGTTTTAAAGGTTCCATAACCAGGAACAATGGCTAAATTCTCTAGTTCTCTAGAGTGTAGGGATCAGCTGGTTTCAAATGCTTATTTTCATGAATGTCAAAAATGTAATTTTTCATCATTCTGTTTTATTGTATCCCCCCTCAAAAAGTCCCTCATTAGATTTGTAATATTTCTGAAATATCTTCTAATACTTACTTACGTAATTGATCTTTTTTTTCCCTTGTGTGCTTCGTGTTTAAATTTTAATTTTGTTTTATGTAGATGCAAACATATTAATGATAAGCAAAAAGAAAAAGGATAGAATATAGAAAATAGGATAAAAGGATAGAAAATAGAAAATCATCCACATTTTCCCAGCAGAAGTATTCTTTTTTGCATTTTTTGCAATTTCCTGTCAAATATATGCATAAACTATTACACTGTGTTGTTAGCAAAACTGCTAAACTACTAAAGAGAAAATACCATATAAAATACACAAGACAAAAATTGCATTTTATCTTCAAAACTATGCCAAGGTTAAATATAGCATAAGTTGACTGCCTCTTGGGGTCCCCGAGTCAGAGCTACGAATAGACACCATCTTTATGCTAAGAGGATATTTGGAAGTCTCTGTGGATTTAATGTGAGCAGTAGGCAAATGTAAGATAAACAGCAATGGAACCGAGTGCTATAATCAAATGAAAATGGAGCACTTTGGCCATGCATACCGGAATTAGGTTTGACATAGGAAGAATGATTTCCATGTAAGAAAAATGTAGCTATTGTAAATGGCGGTATATCATCAGTCTTATAGGATTGGCCACAGGCCTTTCTTAAAGTCATCTTGATGTTGAAGTAATTGAGACCCTAATTCTGCCAAGTACTAGGACATTAACAGAATCTGCTTATGTTGGGAACATCCTCAGTTTGTTCCAGCAAAACACAGTGGGAGCAACAAATGGTTCCTTAACCAATAGAAAAAACACAACATTCTGAAATACACATCTGAGTGTCTAGGCTATTTGAATATTTTGAACTTAAGAACATTGTACAATAGAGTAGGCTGGGTAGATAGTGTAGGAGTGGTACAGGATCTCTCACAGTATATTTTCTAATATTGTAAAACATTATGTAATCAGTGCAAGTACATGGTGTGGTAAGTATGGAAAACGGGGTCGGTGATAATTGATACTTGTCTATTATTTGTAAATTTCACAGATGTTTAATTTCATGTTGATTTGATTGAATAATTGAGTTTGTTCCATGTTAGAAAATTACAGTGATGCTTAGGACTGCCATTATTAGTTTTTCACTCATTTTTATCCAGTGTGATGCTAAGGTGGAGGTGACTGCACAGTTATGTACCCTTATGTGACTGCACAGGTTAGTGCCCCCTATGTGCTCTTGTACCCTGAGAAAATTTACAGTCTGTATTTTTGCATTAAATTAATAAATCATTATTAATTATAAAATAAGTACTTAAAATAAAACACATAATGCCTAAAGCACTTTTTTATAAACAAAATTGTAGCTAAGTTGAAATGTAGATAGCTAAAAATAACATGCAATTGGCAAACAAGTTCAAATGGCCATAGAAGAGGCTGTAGTAATATTACAGGTAAAGAAACCAAGTGGAGGTTTGCATGTGCATTTGAATTTAGTCAAAATCTACTTGACATTGAGTTCTAAATTCAAACAAAATCTCTACAGAAACTCAAAATGAAAATCTTCTTTACACTGAAACTAAGGAATGGGGATGCATTAAGTAAACTAGAGAAGGAAATTCTGTTGATGGTATAACTACTTTACAGTAATTTAATATTCAGTATTATGTATAAAAATTGCACATTATAGCCAGCTATCAGCTATGTCCAGGGTAGGAAATACTAAGAAAAATGCAAAATGAGGAAAAAAAATTCTTACTATAAATAAGATGTTAACATTCCAGGATATTCAACTAATTACATAAGACTGTAAATACATAACAATTATGTTACATAGTCCAAAAAATACAAAGTTTTGGATTGGGCACCGGCTCCGGCACGGCGTTGGTGGAAAGGAGCCATAAGAGAACCACTGTTCTCAGGGTTACCAAGAGAAGAGTAACACACCTGCTGTAGTGCATGTCTATTTAACTGTTTGGTTGAAACACAGAGAAGCCTCCTGTGACCTTCTTTGGATGTTCTAGCATGCACTCAACTCTCCTTGGCCCTTTTACGTTAAGGAACTTGGCAGGGTCCAGCACTGTGGAAGATAGTAAGTGTAATGACTGTGGGTGACAAGAAACTGACTTAACTGCTGTCACACCTCCCTGCTCACCATGAACTTTAGGGTCGCCCAGCAAGGATATTAAGTGGCAGTTTATTTGGACTGGTAGGTTTAACTTTGCCTCTTTGGTAGATTTTGCCGAACAGGGGGTCCCTCTTGGTTCATTTGCCAGCCTGGGGGTGGAATTTTCATAACTGGCTGAGAGTGTCTGGCAGCAAAAATTTCTCAGTTGGGGGGGTGCTCATACCTGTAGTTTAACTATGCTAAAAATAAATTAATAAATTAAGCTGTTTTAGCTGCAAGGGGGGGGGGGCAAATCCACATTGATGGCTGTGGATGTCATAAAAGTTCCTGTAGGTATAGTGTGCCTGACTACAAAATGTATGCATATGCATGCCTACAATATATGGACTGTACTGGGATACCCCTCTCAATCATTGAATTCAGGTGTTTCATTCAGACCCATTTCCACAGGTATATAAAATCAAGTGTCTTGCCATTTGTGAAAGAATGGGTTGTTCTGAAGAGCTCAGTGAATTCAAGCATGGTACTGTCGTAGGATGCCACCTTTGCAATAAATCAGTTCGTGAAATTTTTTACCTGCTAGATATTCCACGGTCAGCTGTAAGTTGTATTATTGCAAAGTGGAAGCCTTTAGGATCAACAGAGTGGCAGAACATGTAAAGTAACTGAGCAATGTCACCGAGTCACTCTTAATGCTTCAGCAAACCAAGACATTTTGGTCAATTCTATGCTTCCCACTTGATGGGAAGTTTGGGGAAGGTACTTTTCTGTTCTAGCATGACTGTGCCCCAGTGCACAAAGCAAGGTCCATAAAAATATGGTTGGCTGAGTTTGGTGTGGAAGAACTTGACAGGCCTGCACAGAGCCCTGACCTCCACCCCATCAAACACCTCTGGGATGAACTAGAATGGAGATTGCAAGCTAGACCTTCACGTCCAACACGAATTCTCTTTTAGATGAATAGACAAAAATTCCCTCAGACACACTCCAAAGTCTTGCAGAAAGCCTTTCCAGGAGAGTGGCAGCTGTTTTAGCTGCAAAGGGGGGGGGGGGGAAATCCACATTGATGGCTGTGGATGTCATAAAAGTTCCTGTAGGTATAGTGGCCAGGTGTCCCAATACTTTTGTCCGTATGATGTACATAGCATAATAAAATACTAAATAAATTCTAACTTGTAACACATTGCAGCCGCTGCGTATATTTTGGACAAATATACTACATACATAAAAACAACAACCCCTAAGTGCAATTTCTCACTTCATTTTTTTTTTCTCAGCAAGACAGTAGAAACAACTTGTTTGCTAATTAATTATAGGTCTATGTCTAATTTAAAAGTAAAATTTATTGTAAGGCAGAATTTCATAAAGCAGGCGAAGTATGGGCTTACATGTGAGACCAAAACCGAAAAAAAACAGTAGAAAATGGCATTCCTCAAACCTTTCGATTGTAAACAAATTAATAGAAGCGGCATAAAAATACACTCACCACTGGATCTTAAATGAAATAATGGTTATGATGTTGCATGGTGATGAAGTATGAAATGTTAACTTTACTTCTTCAATGTAACTTGAACTGTATAGAATCTGTAGTTCTTCTAAAACTTGTAACCTTAAGATCTTGAGAAAATTATTCCATTATCACAAGAAAATGGTGTAATAATATTTATATTTCATTGCCGTTCTCAGCTTTGGTAATTTACAGATTTTACAGACATTATAAAAGAATAAACGAAACCAGATTTTTGGGGGGCTGCGGAGGTCATTGTACTAGGGGCTAGAGCACTCCCAAGCTCTTCCCTGGTGCCACCACAGGGGATATCAAGTAAGGTAGACTATCTAACTTAAAGCAGAAAGATACAGCTTGAATTTAGAGATATTTATTTAGCAGACACTTTTGTCCAAAGCGACATAAAAGTGAGGATCAGCGAGCAGGTTGAGATAGCATCCTTGGAGCAGTAAAGAGTCTTGCTCAAGAGCCCAATGTTGGAAGCACTCTATCAGCCATGGGATTTTATCTGACGACCTTCTGATCTTAACCTGCAGAGCCACACACATCCCACTCTTTTCAGGTAATTCGTGATCTTATAAATTCACTCATTTGATCTCAGTTGAACCCATCATCATTAAACCATTATTATTTAACGTGCAATAAAAAAAATAACACTGTTCCTCTGGTGTAATTTAAACAACGTTTTTTCCTCCTGTAGTATGTACTTCTATAAGTTGCAATGTAAGGCTAGTTCTGAACGAAGTTGTAAAGAATCATTCCTGGTCTTTGTAAACATCTCTGGACCGGCACCCTAAGGATTGTTACAGTTCGCATTTGAACGCGATACCAAAATTTAAATTATAGTTCAGAGAAAGACTATTCTACACTCATTGAATTCCAGTATGAAAGAATGATATAGGTATCATTGATCTTAAATTGCATCCTTCCACCTTACAGTACTAGTCCTTAATAAGCCCAGCTCTTGATCTTATACCCCAGTGACAGAAAACTCCCATTAATATCATTGATATGTCCAATATAGACCACAGCTCAGAAGAATGTCTTCTGTGGATCCCTTCACCTAGATCTGCCATCACACCTGTGGTCCACCGTATCAACCACCCACAGCTGTACTGGGGAAAATAGTAGTTGAACCAAAATAGAGGGGACTTTTATGGCATCACATGATTGCAAACGTGACACCATGAGCTGATCCAGCAGTATAGAGATATGCGACTGGCTGAAATGTCTTCCAGATCTGCTGCTAGCGGGTTACATGATTGTAACATAACAGGGAAACAAAGGAGTTCATGCAGGAGTACAGAAAATTTGCCCAAATCTTAAATCATTTGCTGAAATTCTATGCTTTATTAGGGTGAGCCTATGGAAGATTGAATGTACAGTTTCCACATAAAAAGTATTGTCAACAACATAATATTGTCACATGAAACAGAACATGTATGATTTATTTGTGTTAAACACTTTGTCAAAGCACATAAGACTTATCTCATGCCTCAGGGCTCTTCATTGGAGGGTATTGCCCTCCAATGAAAAAAAAAACTTTAGAAGCTGAACTAGTGAGATATCAAGCCAAAATATCATGGAAAGAGTAGTCCTTGCAAGTATTCATGCTAAAGATTGGTGTGCTACAGCACATTGTTCGGTATACACTGTATAATCACCTAATTCTCCCGCAGCTAAATGGGATAAACTGAGAATGCATGTTTTCCTCATAGGGAATAACTTGTACAGTAGGCTATGAGGTATTGTTGCAAGATTTAAAATATGGGTTTAACCTGAAGGATTGCTTCTGCATATTTTTTATTCCACTTCTTCCATAAGACCATACTGAGCTGTGTATCTAAGGACATATTTAGTTTAATTCAGTCAGTTGATGGAATTGTCAGTAGACCAGTCTGTTGCTAAAGCCAAAAAATATCACAGAGAGTATCCGCTGAAGGCACCACCTATCAAACACAAAAAACACGTTTAGAGGCCGGCTCAACCATTTTTGATGCGAATCAGCACTAGAAAAATAGCTATCCGACTGATTAATATTCAAACAATGTATTTTGTGAAATTGCACTTTTATGGTTTGGACATAAAATGCTCCATTTTATATGGATCACCTCATGTGACCTTGAGCACTCCCGGTATCCTGAAGGGCTTGGCGGATGTGATTATTTAAAAACTGAAACGAGGGTGCTCTGATTGCCAAAACGTGGACATGGGCTAAAACAGGATGCAGCGTGCTCTACTTTAGATGCGGGGCAAACACGGGAACAGAAGGTCCCTTATTTACAGGATATACACACTCACTCAATATTTATTTTAGTTCAATAAAAACTATTTTTGTTCCCTGCGCCAAAACAAAAAACAATTACATGAACAAAGACAGTTTAATTGTTAGAAATTGGCACACCAGAAAACTGTAGGGCATGTGGCTATAGTAGGCATACTAAGCATATACTGTTTAGCTGTTCATACTGTATGAGTGACTGCATGCAAATAATATCAGCAATCAGCAGGGATGGGAACAAGTCACTCCTTGGCATCTGCGTCAAGTCTTGAGTCAAAACATTTGTGTCTTGGTCAAAAATGATCAAAAATGCCCATAAACACACTCCTAAACCTTGTGGAAAGCCTTCCTAGAAGAGTTGAAGCTGTTATAGCTGCAAAGGGTGGGCCAACTCCATATTAAAGCCTACGTGTTAAGAATAGGATGTCATTAAAGTGTGTGTATAAAGGCAGGCATCCCAATACTTTTGACAATTTAGTGTAGGTTGAAAAGAAAGTCTCCACTTTGTCACAGTTGTCCTCACACACAACAGACTTTGTTGATTTATTGCAAAGGTGGCATCCTACGACAACATCTCAGGAGACCTTGCATTCAGCCAAATGAAAATGCAGACAGCAGAGAATTAATATACACTGAAATTATAAAATTATTGTTATGGTATTCAGAGAGGGGACTATAACCTCAAGTCTTCTCAAGTCGTAGGGTCCAAGTCAGGTCTAAGCCTCGAGTCATCTACCCTCGAGTCCAAGTTGAGTCCAAGTGTTTCCATCGGTTTTGCCAAGTCGAGTCATTAGTCATCAAATTTGTGACTTGAGTGATTCGAGTCCCCACCTCTGGCAATTAGCAATAAATAACTTCATTAGTAACTATGTGGGCACAACCCGCATATTCAACTCAGCTGCTCAGCCTACAAATGCAGTTTCCTTACAAATGTGGCACCATTTAAAAGGGAAATAAACAGGCCTTCCAACAGTATAAGATTTATTGCCAAGAAGGATTGTTACAATAAAGAAATAATTGACCAAACACAAATTTCCTTACTTTTTGTGCTACGTTTATTTCAAATTAAGAGAAAAACACACAATGCAGCTTGGGTCTAGATATTTTTGACAAAAAGTTAAGTTAACAGTATTTAATGTTTTACGTTTTGCAATATTTTTTAAATTGCAATTTTGACAAAGCAATTTTGCTTTTATTTTCACCAGAGCTGCTCCTAATGATTATTTTGTATCAATTAAACTGGAAATTTTTTGATTAGTTGAATAATCTAATGAGTATTTTTTGAAAAACTTTATAAAATTTGATTACTTCATTTAAAATTCTAACAATTTAATTCTATGAAGTAAATACTGAACACTTACCATCAGAATGTTAACATGTTATTGTATAATAAAGTGCAACAAGGTATGCAAACTAAAAATCTTTCCAAATAAATTAAAATAAATTAATTCCAGTTCAGGAATAGCCAAGGGCTGATAGCAAAAGTAGTGCAATGTAGCAAAAGTAATGTAGTTCAAGCAATAGTGGATATATGACAAAAACCTCTGTTGGATATCAGTACAATGATATCACATTTCAAGTAACACTGGAGATATAGCAAACTAGTGAAGTCTGAATTTGATTTTTATAACACACAGATAAGATCTATTTATCATTTCAGCATTAATGCAAAGATCAGTTTAAATAACACTTGAGCACAGCTTGCAATATATTGGTGTTGGCTGATATTCCTTAAAAATCAAGATATCGGTATCGGTCTGATATGTCAATCTTGGCAAATAGTGCTGGCCAGTATTTAATCATTACCATTATTCAAAGTTATCAGGTAGGGCTGGGTTTAAAAAAAATGATTTCATGATTCAAAATGATCTTCATTTACATTATCTGATATCAATTTATAAAATCCTAAGATTAATTTTTTTAAATAAATACCTTTTACCCCGCGACCCATGTGGAATAAGCGGTTATAGAACATGGATGGATGGATAAATACCTTTTACAGTTTATTCCCTTTTCATGTTGATGTGTGAAGCTTTAACCCCATTAATCTCACATGGCCAGCCTCACACAATGACATGTGGCATAAAAAACATGGTGCGAGCTGCTCTACTGAAGGTAGGACTGCACGATATCGCATTGTGATTATTTGAAATATTTGTGCTATCTATAAAACAAGAAGGGGATGAAATTTACCCAAAATGAAGTAGAACCAAACACAACTTATTATCCTTAATTTTAATAAACATGTCAGACTTTAATTTACAAAATGTACCATCACACCACCAACGTCTTTTTACCTTTTTGATATGTGTTTATCCACAATATCTCCTTTATTATGTTAATAATAAAGATGTTGTGGCTGCTGAGCTGTCCTTTTCTTCACCACCACTTCAGTGCTTATTGCTTATAAGATACACCAAAATAGTAGCATGTGGCATGCTCTGCTAACCAAATGTAAGAAAAATAAGGATACACAGAATTTATACAGATTACCAAATTTTGGGCATCACAGTTGATATTGAGTCAAATTGATTGGAATCGGAAATTGAATTGATTTTGGACTTTGTGAATCGGAATTGAATCAAGTCTTGAAATCATTGGTGATACCCAGCCCTATTAGTAGCACCAGAATTAAAAAAACAAAAGTACTAAAATGACACAAATGACTGCACTGGACGCTCAGCCATTTTCACGGAAGACGAGGGATTATTTCGGATCCTTCACATATAGGAGGTCTCAAAGTACCGGCCTGCTACATCTTTATAATTCATTATTAAATCTGGCCAGATCAATCTTTCACTTTTTCAGAATAAAAATCAATGTAATGTTGTTGGGCAAATCTGCTCCGGCAAGTTGCACTGCCGGCAACCCCTCGATGTCAATGCATTGTCCCAGTGCTAATTTTCTCAAAATAAACAAACTAACAGTATTTAATTCTAAGGCACTGTAAGGTGGGGCGGCACGGTGGTGCAGTGGTTAGCCCTGTTGCCTCACACCTCTGGGAGTAGGGTACAAGTTTCTGCCAGGGTTCCATGTTTGTGGAGTTTGCATGTTCTCCCCGTGTTTCCGTGGGGTTTCCTTCGGGGACTCCGGTCCCCACCCCCCCCCCCCCCCCCCCCCCCCCCCCC
>JAAGVU020000040.1:14071479-14098197 GCA_011763525.2 Mormyrus iriodes | reverse complement strand
AATTTATTTTCTTATTAATTCTTAATTTGTTCATCTTATTTTGTGTTAAAAAATAAAAATAAAGAGATTTGAGAAGACTGGAATTTTTTAACAATGCTTTTCTTGTGGAAAACCTGCAGCGGCCCAGCCTCACCCAGACTCTGCCTCCAGCGGCCCCCAGCTAAAATGAGTTTGAGACCCCTGGCTTAGAGAATGTTCATCCAATAGACAGATGTTACCAACAAGAAATGGAGAGGTATGCTAACTATTGGTGTGAAGCAGATACCTCATTTAAGCAAGCTTCCTTCTCTTCTCTATTTAAATCAGACACAGCAGCAGTGATTGAAAACTCAAAGTCAAAAGCAATATATATGGCTGCTCTTCTAAACAGCATATTAATGGAAATCAATAAATAATGAGCCACATTGAAGTTTTTAAACTGCAAAAGTTACCTTTTTAAATTTTTGTGTCATGTTGTGTTATAAGAGACTAAATCCTAGAATTGATTTAAATTCTTTAGGGTTCCCTGGCTATATTCCTTGCTATATTCCTTTTTAATTTTTTATGTCATGTGAAGTTTTCAGAGACTAAATCCCTGATTTGATTTAAGTTCTTTAGTGTTCCTTGGCTATATTCTTTCGAAAAACTTAAGAAAACTTAATTGTTTTTAAATGCACTTTGCATTGTTTAGTCAGACTTAATCCTTATAACATTTAATTAAATATCTTATTAGATTCTATGTAGAGCCATCAGTTATCAGAGTTATCAGTATCATTACATCTATTCTTGCTGGGTCATTCGCCCACTCTGGTGGCATATACTGCCATAGGCTGAAAGCGAGAAACTGCGGTCACATGACACTAAGCACTATGCAACTTGCACCTCTCACTGACCACTTTGCAAGGTCTGCATAAAAAAGCATCAACCAAGCTTCAAAATAAGAGGAATCCAAACAGAAGTGGAAAACACAGCATAAACAGTGGCTTTCAAATGGTCTGTTTTATCAAAGAGTAATTATTCACTTAATGTGGTTCTAGTGTGAATGCATTCACATGGCTAAATTAAAAGCGATTTTTGCATTAATATTTATAGTCGAAGATTCACCCAAGCTAAGGTTTCATATAAAGGCTTGGGTGGACCGTCCCTCCCCCCAAAATAAGCAGACAACAAAATTTGTCAGCTCATTTACATTACAAATATTTCAGTAGTACAGGATATCTGGCTGCTAACTACCTGATGTCTGTTTCACAAAAAGTGAAATATTACAATAGTGTACATAACAGTAATATTATGTATTTCTTATTTTTTTGCGCTCATTTTCGCTCCCCATAATCAAATGGCGTTTTCAGCGATGCCTATGTCATCTACAGTGTGGGCCAACCATGTGCTGGACAAACTTAAAACAAAAAAAAAATACAGGAGAAATGGTAACCTAGCCTGAACACATGTTAACATGTGAACCTAAAAATAAAAGGGAAAAACATGAAAAAGAAGGTGCAATAAAGCAAAATATAGTTATGGAGAACCTGGAGTTTTGCAGCCACATACACTTGGGTGCAAAAATGAGAGAAGAAATTCAGGCTGTTAAGACACAGGTACAAATTTTCTGCAATCACCAGAATGACAGACTAGGTCATCTAGACAACTCACCAAGCCAGAAATTGGTGAAAACTCAACACAAGGGGAAAAAGGGCAGGAAACGAATGGAGTAACACATTGTGAGTTTAATTATTCTAATAAGTTTTTTACAAATTAAACCAAATCAAATGAGCATATTTTCACATGACATTTGCTTCTTGACAGATTTGTATTAGTCACAATTGTTTAAAAATTACAACATATTACATCTGCACCAAATTTGTGACATTTTATCAAAGAATTTGGTTACACCAGTTACCAACTACTCTGTAATTCCTTTTAAGATTATTACAATAAATAGTCCAGATGAAAAACCATAGAAACCACAGGCCACACACATCTCATCTCCTTAGAGTGTGTGTGAAGATAATGTTTGGGTTAAGACCCCATGCTCAAGCAAATATGCACACTTAGCACCTTGCTGGTGAATTGTCCTCATATGGTTCATCTTGCATCAGAGATACCTTCAGGGAACTATGAAAAAGATACTCATGGGAGTTTTACTTACACAAACATGTTCTGAGGGCAGAAGGAACAATGATTGGTTCGGAGAGTCGTTTGGACCTACCTCAGACCTACAAGCGAAAAAGATATATGACCAAGGCATCACTATTCAGAGCAATCCTGTCTTCCTTATTCCTACAGATCAACCCAGTTAGTAGAAGACCAACTGGAACAACACATGCCTGCCCCTAAGATGGATTCTACCAACCCTGTGGGTAGAATGCCATCAACAATAAATAATCAATATGGCACTAACGTTTTTAAAGGCAGATATATGAATGTTATTCTCCATTCTTGTTTTGTCATTTAACATTTGACCCCAATATTTCACCCCTTTGAAGGGTGAGTCACTGGAACACACACATTTAAATACAAGATGGTTTCCGTGTGAGGCATGAATCCCTCAGCATGTGTGGGTACTGAACACCAGAAGAAGCCTATTGCCCATTTCACATTAAGTTCCAATACCATACAGAATGCATATGTGTATTAATGTCTAAACAAAACTAGCTATCTTAGTTACCACAGTGACACTGTTCCACATTGTTGCCAGACCCACTTTTCACTGACACACTATCAAATCCCAGTTTCATAGAGCTATCCTAAAAACATAAGTGTCACAGATCTCCATCATCTTGGCCTTTGCTTACCTCTTTGCGCCCTGAGGAGCCAGCCAGAAGAGTCCCTCCCATTGATCTTCTGCCCATTGTTCCTCTGAGTGCTCTAAGAGTCATTAGTCTTATCTTGATTGGGGTGCTGAATACTAATATAACCTTGACTTCTTTTTCCTTCATCCAATAAAGTAATCCATTAAAAAATACTTTCCAAATGACAAATTTTGCATCTTTATTCTCTGAAGGCTCACAAAGCAATCTGATAATAAAAAATGTGTAGTCCTCCACAAAAATTAATCCTAGATACTGAGCGAACTGGACAAATAGAATATACTCCCACAGTGGTAAGGCGAGTGAAAAATTTTGATGAAAAGACAAATTGGCTGAAGTAAGGATAAGCTTTCTGAGTGTATGGTGCGATATCAAACCCTGACCTTCCTCCACTTTCTAAAAATGTTTCTCTGATTATATTGGTAAAGTACACAAGTAAATCATGCAAGCTTTGACCTTAAATGCATTAAGCTGTTAGGACATCCATGAACCATTTATGATAATAGGCATAAGCAGTTTTATCCTTGATCAACAGCAAGGCTGCCCTACAATGACAGTCATTTTTAAATATCTACCAGGCAATGAAGCAGGTGGAAAGCCGGCTACAATCTGAACGGCTGTTCATTTTTCTGTTCTTTGTTCTGGTTTGAAATGCGGCACTTTTACAAAGATGCTGTGATGGAGAGCCACTGGGAAAGGAGGTTATAACCATTATTATGTATCTAGGTAGGTGATGCTGCATGACATTAAGCACGTCACGCTCTAATTGCAAGAACAAGAACAAGTAAATGCAACTGCACATTTGTCAAGATACACTCACGCCTAGTTTCATTCTAAACTAGATAGCAAAGAAAATGCAATAAACAAAATATATGCAAACAAACATTGTATAATCTGCTCATTGCATATGCAAAGTAATAGACATATTCAATGTACTTATAAATCCATTTTCCAACCATTCTTCCTCGTCAGGGTCATGTGTACATATACACACCGAATAAAACATGCAAATCTATTTCTACTATTCTTCCACTTTTGATGATATATGGAAGCATGAGAGTGGTATTAAATGCTAGAATTCTGAACAGCCGATCTGGTATCAAAAACCGGGGATTTTAAAACTGGATTGGAAGGAATTGTCACTGAAAATAAAGCTGCTCAGAAAATGAATAAACCAAATGACATGTTTACTGTGCTATGTGATTCAGAAACTGCTTTATCTAGACAGTGAAACCAAATGAGCGGGGATCTTGTTTCCTACAAGGAGTTTGACAAGGCCTAACGAGTATCCTATATCCCAAAAAGGAGAAAATCACACCAGAAATAACATAACTTGATTTAAACATAGAAATTGCCCATGATTCCATGACACTGATGAGCAATACACAGCATTATTCTTTATGAGCAGATACAGTCACTTTACCAGCACCTGTTTTGACTATTTAACCAAGAATGCTGCACCTGCCATAGTTAATAATCTCTACAGATTTTTTCAAGATGTGATCCTTTAATACATAAACTATCTAGTCTACTATATTACCCTTGCCCCATAAACAAGCTTCATCTCCACAAATGTGTCTATGAAAAATGGCTGTCTTCAGGTGTTTTTTGCCCACCCCACATCAGGGCCGGGTAAAATGGTCAGCCACCTAGGGTGCCAACTTCTTAGAGGGCGCCGACTTTGCTAGCCAACATCACTGTGCCTCGGGGGAGGAGTGCCAGTGGTGATGCTCACCTAGGGTGCCACATGGGCTAGGACCAAAACTGCCCTACATAAAGGATATTAACATGTGCATTTTACGTTTATTTAGCAGTTGATTTCATCCAAAGCGACTTACAGTTGAGACAGCAGGGTGAGACAATCCCTGTAGCAGTTGGGATTAAGGGCCTTGCACATGGGCCCAACAGTGAAATCAAACTGCTAACTACAGGATATTTTACCAATGTTTTTGTAAGAGGGAACTGGAAATTCCCCATTCCCAAGCTTGTCCCAGTTTTACAGAACATAGTAAGAATAACATTTCCATTAGCAGGAACTGGGAGTCAGCTTTTATTCTGTAGTCAGCACATAAAAATTCCAAATCCCTCGTGTTCCTATGGTTGCAGTTTTAATAAAATTAATAACTTTATTAATTACTTATTTACAAATCTCCACGTGGGACACTGGGGAAACTTCACAGTATTTTCATTTAATAAAATTAATAAAAAAACAGTTTTTGATCAAGGTTACGTTTTCTCAGTCGAGGTGACATTCGCCAGCCTTAAAGACCCCAATTCACAACTCTGTTTGTTAATTTATTCTACAAAAAATATCATTTTCAGATCAGGCTGACTATCCAGAATGTTGGTTTAATGTGCCTGAGCCATTCTGTGGTCATAATAGATCAGAATTACCGCAAGCACTGGCTTTTGAAAAATATGAGTCAGCATACTATTATTTTTGATGATGCATATAAAAAAAAATCATTTTGAACACCAGAAACAGTTCTGTTGCTATAAAAACAGATAATGTAATTACAAAGTCCACTAGAATATAATAATGCTTGTGTTCTTGAACATAAGGACACATGCAATGCAAAGCACAAAGCAAACAACTGTGGATTAAATGCTTGTCAAGACCAATTTCACCGTCATGTGGATAATGGACAGGTTCACAAATATTAACTTGTTTCTTTGCCATCCAGAGCTGCCAGTAATTGCATTCTCATTTGTCCCACTCTGTAATGATAAAGTGACAAGAGTGCATATTCCAGTGAAATAGCCAGCAGCAATGAGTTAAGGACAACCATGATCGTCAATATGCATTAGAATGCCCCGAAGATTAAACCAGTCAACCTTCTCCAGGCTAATTCAAATCTCATCAGTAACTAGGGATTCTTATGTAGCTTCGGGGTAGTCTCAGGAAGCAGAATTCAAAGACTCAACATGATGGGGCTGAACAGGATCGTTGTCAAAATCTATAAACCAACATTACTGACCCATCATTTCACCGTCAGCCTAAGTGAATAATAAGGACCAGTAAGATGGGTGATACTCAAACTCAATACAACTTGCCGTTTTTCTGAAGAAATAAGTCAAATATAGCTCTCTCTCTCTCTCTCTCTCTCTCTCTCACTCTCTCTATCTATCTATCTATCTCTCTCTCTCTCTCTCTCTCTCTCTCTAATATTATTATAGTTAAATATGGAGGGGGGGAGGAAGCAGCTTTTTTGTTAATTGTCATAAGTGACACTTAGCTTATTAACATGTCATGAAGGGCCCTTTTGCTTTTAAAAGGAGTCCAAATTGCAGTTAAGCTGCCTGTGTTCTGGATATCCACCTCATAAGCTGTTCCTGAAAGCAGAATGCAGCAGTAGATCAGAGAATACAAAATTCACCAGAGCATTAAAGGTTTTAGTTGAGGTCAGGGTTAAAGCTGTGTCATGGGCCATTGCAAAAACACACACATACACACACACACACACACACACACACACACAAAAAAACCTTGCTTTATAAACAGCTCTACTGCAGGTTCCAGATTACCACTCAATGTATGACCACTTAAACTGGGCCATCCCTTCGCCAGCTCCTCAGGGGTACAATATAATTGTCTAGTGTGTGGGGCACAATTTATACACTGTTTTTTAAAGCTATTTTTAGGATGCAGCGTCTGTGTTTTCAGGAATGCAGTGCAGTGGACACTCTAGTTTCTGCTTTTGATTTGCCGTGTCCTGGTTCTTGGGGCTGCTGTTTCCACATTATGAGCTATTGGTGGTGCCCTTGCATGGACCTGTGTGTGTGTGTGAGAAATAATGTCTGGCTATGAAAAAAAATACCAGCTTTGTATGTGTTATTCCATGATGACTCACTACAATGCACAGAGTGCTATTCATAGATGGCTTGCCTGTAGCCTGTGCAACCCTGGATTTGTATTGATATGGTAGTTCCATCAAGGGACTCAACAATGTATTGATTTGGAAATTGCTACAATGACAGCAAATGGGCTTTGGGCAGTTTAGTTAAGCCAAATGAGAAACAGGACTGAAACCCCTAAATAAATCAAATTGATTAATATATGAAAAACTTTTATATTATCCCCTGCAAAAGGACAAAAAAGGGAGCAATGTTAATGCTCTCTTTTCATCTGCTGGCCTTTGTCCATTTACTAAAGACCATGCATAGCGAGAGCTAATCAAGGACACATGGCAGTTCTGCCTTCACACTCCAATTAGTGCATTGAAACCTAGTATTGCTAGCCATGCTATAAGAAGTTTAGGTGTTAACAGTCACCTCAGATATTTTTAACAATCTCCACCTTGTTTTAGGTTGTGTTGGATCTCTGAGCTGCACTAGCTATACCATCATCAGTCTTCTATCCTTTGTAGTAGATGTTCAGGTGGACACCCACAATTTGATCTGACCAATTTAACTTCAGCGATAACAAACCATTTCACATTTTTCCTACCTAAATACTGTGACTTCTTCAGATTTCTAGAGACAGGAGAGAAAAGCTGGTAATGGATTGCATAATGAGATTTCTCCTTTTAAATCTGAATTACATTTTCTTTAAAAACTATATTATGTTTGTATTTAAGTTTTAAAACACGTGAAGCAGACAAATTAGTCATTGCATGAAATTTACTAGATATTGCAATATTTAGGCATGCCCAGATCAATCATATATCATACATAGGACTGAAAATCTACAATTTTCCAGGGTTAAGAGCATCTTGGTTACGTTCCCTCTATTGTGCAAAAACTTCAATGATCAGCAAAGACAAAACAAAGAAGGAAGCAATCACTCAGTCAATCATTGAGGCTAGTTATTGTTCCACACAGCTAACCTGGAAACCTCTTCATAATTAGGGGACTGAAGCAACCCTGAAAATTACTGTATATTTATTAGCATAGCTTTTGGATGTAGTACCAATTCACGTGTTTTTTTTATTTTCTATTAATACCCATCTTCTTCAACTTTTTTCCAACTACAGTAGCGTATGTGCAGTGACAGTGTATGATCTGTAATGAATGACATCAGTGAAATGCTAGTGTTAGAATCAGAACAGAAGCACCCTGAACATAGCAATGGACTGAGGCTGAAAATGATGCGCTCACAACTGCCTGATGCAAATAATTTAGACAAAGGGGGTGTACAAAAAACTGAACACTACTCCATGGAAATGCAAAAATAAATTAATAAATGCATGTACTGTAGGCAAAGTTCAAACATTAGCATTAATTGTATGGTCATAACACCTCATTAATTCTCTGTGTTGCTGTATTTGTTAATTTTGTTACCCAAATAGGAGAATAGTATGAGATTTTTATCAGAAACCTATAGTTTCCCTCTTGGTTATAAAGAATGTGAGCGCTTCAATTATTACTTTGTGCAGATTTCCAAAATTCACAGCTAAAATCAAATTCAGTTAATGTCTGGCAGGAAGCTAATATATGCATAATTTATTTTTGTCTTTATTTTGAGAGTTTTGTTTGTAATAAATATATTTCTACACTGAATATATAGATTACATTATTTTTGGAATGCATTGCAACATGATTTAATTAAAAAAAAATCGTTTGAGAGCGAGGAATTAGCATAGATGTTGGCAAGCTAGATAGAAACTGAAAAACGAGATTTAATGGATTGCTGATGTGAGAATGCACCATGTTACCATGTGGTGCTCAGAATAAGTAAATTGTTTATGGACATTTTTAACACGTGATGGCCTTTGGTTGCGCTTTAAGACATTGTACATTGTGAGCTAGTGATAATTTGTCTGGGCTAGTAAATTTTTTGGCTAATGTCATAGCATCATTTGGCTAGTGTCAGAAATTCCACTCCTGACTTGGACTTATTTATACTCGGAAATAACCTCGCTAAATGTGAATATGCATATAAGAAAGGAACTTGGAGGCAGGCTAACAGGTTTCGATCTCAATGTTGAGCTCTACCTAATTTACCCATTGACATCTGGCTCTCTGAAGGTAAGAGGTCATGTAACCCCCTCCCTCTATTAAATAAACCAAATAATATAGAAACTGAATATCATTTTGGTGGTTTTCCTCTATTATGAGCATATGAGTCTCCTCCCATCACCATGTCAAGTTAAATGACAAAATAATTTGCCTGACATGTTGATTCAAGATGGCAGAACATTTATAGGTGCAGTTCAGTAGCTGGTTATTGTGCAGCAAAGCTGGTAGGGCAGCAGATAGTTAGAATTTGCTAGTTACATGGTTTATTCCACAAGAGTCTCAGTGGGTAGCCAAGCACTTCCAGGATCATGGGTCTGCTACTTGTCCTCTTCTCTCTTGGTATGCACGTTCTCCCTGTTTGTGTATGTTTTCCTCCACAGGCCAAAGGCATGACGTTCAGTTCAAATTCAGTTGGTGTCTGAAAAATTGCCCTTGGTATTTGCATTGCTCATTTGACTTTGTGGTTAGTACGATTAACTTGCAGTTAAAATGGCAGATAACTCACTAGCATATTGCTAGTTTTTCCACATGTGCTATGAATATCTGCGCATTGTGGCTTTGCTCTGCCAGCTTGTGGGTGACTGTGTGCAAAACATTTGCATGTTCTCCCTGTACATTTCCTCCAGGCACTTGGATTTCTCCCCACAGTTTAAAAATACAGAGGTCAATGGCTCTGAATTGTTTATATACACCCTGGGATAGTGAGTGACGAATCATAGCTGAAGTTTCTTAGTGAAACACCAATACAACATTCTAGAAGTTATGTATTTCTACCACTCTAGTAGTATTGCAAATTTCTATACATACCAGATGATGTAATATACATCTATATTGTCACCACTGATACAGAGATCATATGACTGGAAAACAAACTGAAACAAATGTATGAATATACATGTTAAGGAGTTCATTTTAACTTCCAGTAAAGGGTGACCTTTATTTTAGTGAATACAGAGGCTAGAAACTTCACAGCTTGTCTACACCTCTGAAGTGGCACTTCTAGAATAGTATCATATGGAGAAGATCCAAGATTCAGAGCCATTGACATACTGTTATGCTATTGAGGAACAATTGTGAGGTACTCCAAGAAATTTTGGCACAGACTAAAGATATTTGCATTTAGTTACATTACATTCAGCATTTAAGCCCTAACTTCTGAATCAAGACAGGACAGCCTATGAAACTAGAAGAAATTAAGTAAAATATAGTTCTCAATATTAGGCATGGCCCTATGAATACCAAAATTTCCATAATTCAACAAATTATGCTACATCCTTAAATGATCATTTAAATTATGGCATGTCTAACAGGTTTCAGGATGTACAAAGTTGCCCTCCATCCTGGCTGTAATGCACTATTTTACATTGACTTTGCACAACCCAGCTTTGTTCTAACTTTTTAACACCAGAGTCTAGCAGTTGTTTCACTGCCAAGCTAGCCGGCACAAAGTAGCTTTACAGAAGGAGGGAAAAAAAACCCACCACACAAAGATAAGTCTAACATTACATCCCGGTGTCTGTTATCCTGCTAGAGTGAGACACATTGTGAACAGACATGGCAAAAAAAAAAAAAAAAAAAAAAAGGAGACTCACCTTAACAAAAGAATGAACAGTTAAACTTGGCAGATCGAGCTGACAGCACAATACCTGCCATCAGTGAATTTTACTGAGTACACTCTGATCAGTAAGTTTTACTACTGCACCTTGTGCTTTGATTAGCATATGACTGATGTTCCATTGGGTTTAATCCCCTCTCCCGTTACGGCACGAACGAGGCATAGTGCCAATTACAAAGGGGAACGATCCATGGACAACTACAGGGTAAAACTAGGATTTATTGGGGCACAGGACACACCAGAACACACAGAAGCCAAAAAAGGGGGAAATAGGGGATCTTAACAGAAAAGAGAGGACACCTAAGCAAGGGATCATGGGGGAAGCTCCAGGGAACAAAATCAGACTAAACAAAGGGGACTGACCTAACTGAATAACACAGGGATAACTAGAACTTAAACCTAACACCAACACAAATCAATGACATGAAGGCACGCACGCACGCACGCACGCACGCACGCACGCACGCACGCACGCACGCACGCACGCACGCACGCACGCACGCACGAGCACTAAACTGACACAATGACTCACCTAGGGAACTGAACAAGAGCGAACACTTAAATACACACAGGAAGCTGGGGCAACGAGGAGCAGGTGTAAAACTAATCAAGGGAAACAACCAATAAACACAGGACAAGGAAAAAAACCAACAGGTGAAGAATCTTAACGAGTTAAGACAATGAACCAAAAACTAGAACTAGGAACATGACAGGAGGTAAACAACAGGGAACACAGATATACAAAAGCAGGGGAATAAATCTACAAACTAAATCAAATCAATCAAGGACACGGGAAATAAACCAAACTCACATTCAATACACAAAATCCAAAAAACCTGACATGGATGAGGCTGGACTTAAACCCATGATCTGGGACTACAGCCCTTCTACCACCAGCTCAGCCCACTGAGCTATGGCGGCCAGGGAACTTAAGAGAAACACAAGGGTTTAGGCGAGACAAACAGAGGAGGAAAACCACAGAGGGAGGGGCCGGCAGATGCCAATCAAGACACTCTCCGTTCTCTTTTGGCTCTAAAAAATTTGCTAACATGGCCCACTTAGGAGGCCCCCTACCCATGTCAGCCTAGGGCCCTCAGAGAAGGTAGTCTGCCCCTGTATAGCGTATACCAGTGATATCAGAAGGACAACACAGAAGAGCACAATACTTAGACATCGTCTATAATATTCACAACAATCATACTACTGAGTAAATGTGGAGACTGCTCAACAGGTCCTGAATAAAAGCTGAAAATAAATGTACACAAATATGTAGGCTAAATCTTAATTTTAGACGTCAAACAAACTTTAGGCCACAACAATCTGATGCAGTTAACCGTATACTGATATAACACAAAAATGCACCAGTCTATTTCTGCCATTGCCAAGTCCCCAGAAACTGTATCAGAACCATATTCCCTAAAGCCCTTCAAAATTAAGGCTTTGTAGGAAACAAAAGGCTGCCTGAAACAGCGGCTGCTGGGGAGAGTGCGGAGTGAAGCGAAGCCCCAGGGAAGGAGTCATGAGCCACCTTACATAAAGGTATAATTACGGTTCACCTGAAATCTTTGCATGAAGCCCCCTTTCATCCAAAGGTCTACAGCATGCTGAATCACGGCCCACGCCTCCACATCGCACCATGAGGCTCCGGCCTTCCAGAGCCAAGCGCTGGCCCCCGGCCCCCACCTTAATGGGCCCCTTCAGTGGTGTCAACCCCACCTCTGCACAAGCAAGGGCCAATGGAGGAGGCGTCAATTAATACCGTAGCCTTCCCAGGCCTAGCTTTTGTTACAGTTGGGCTTATGAATTGATACCAAATGGCACACTGTGTTCAGGATTTTTGAAGAAACAACGGGAGGTTGGTTCTAATCTTTAAGTAGCAGAACAACTAAAAATGGCCTGCTGCCCCTGGTGACTTATGGGTAAATCTTAAGGCTCAGATTTGTACATTGTACTTTTCCTGTTCCAATATGAACTGAAATAGAACCCTAAGGTACATTAACTACTTTACATTTGGATGCAAGGTTTCCATTAGCTTTTACTGGGTGACCAGACTGCTCATTCTTCTTTCTCTTTCCTTGTGCCCTTGTAGCTATGCTTGTAATTAAACTGTATTGTGTATACCCATAGGTGGAGTTCCGGTTTTGATGTGGCATGATCCAAAAACAATCGCAATCAAATGCTAGAGTAAGCCGTACTATTCATGAAATGAGGCTACTTGATACATTGATAATGTAGTTGTCACTTGTCAGATTTCATGTTTTTTGTTTTTTTTAATTTTCTGTTACTAGATATCTTTTGGAGGAGTCACTCCAAGTAACTGGAACACCTGCTAATTTCCATAGTCACTTATCCAGTGCCAGGTCCCCATGAACCTGGAACCTATCTTAGGACACCCTCAGCTGGATGCCAGACCATCACAGGGTACACACTCTCATACAAGCAATTTAGCAACACCTTTATAATAAGCTTGATTGTATATAAACTGGCCACAGTTCCATCCAAACAAACTGGACAAACTCATCCTCACAGAAGGAGATGAAAGTGATGAGGATAAGTTAATATAATTAGATGTGACCCCAAAACAGGTGCATTTGAGCCTTCAGACTAATGCTCACTAATTGTGTAATGATAATAAACAAAACATTTCTTAAGTAAAACAGAGTTCCATTAGAAAACATCTCAAAAGATTATCTTAGTGCTGGATTGCAAGTTTTCAGCAGTTCTTTATACAGTATAAAGCAAATATAGATTACGGTGTACCAATCACTGGGAACATGCTGTGTAGGAGCCATTTACTATTTCTGTTTTAAAATGAATAGCTTATTGATATATAGAAAGTGCAGCTCCTTAAGTTCTCCAGCTTTACATATTAAAACACATCTGACCATCTAGTCTTCACCAAATCCTCTAAATGGAAAAGACAACATTCACATGATAGATAACGACAAAGCATATTGATTTAAAAAAAGCCAACATTCAAAGGCTCCGAGATAAAACAAGAAACCTAAAATGCACCCCCCCCCCCCCCTTGTAACAATCACCGTTTTGCATTCCAGCTGGTCACATGACCTGGGAGAAATGTTGCTGACCCTTCATTTTTTTCAACTATTCAAACTGCAGATTGACTGGCGTGTTTTGGATCGTTCCCCTGCAGCCACGATCCACCTCCTGGACCATCTCACGTTTTCCACTAGAACGCACTGCTATGGTCAGGAATTGTTCATAAACTCCATTACACAGTGTCCAATGGCTGCAGCTATGAAGGTCTAAACATTCATCCCTTCACTACCACACTTGATGGTTGCTATGGAGTCCTGGTGGTAACACGCTGCATGATTTTCACCAAACATTTGATTTTTGCATCATAACCAAACAGCTCCAATTTCTTCCGATCTGCCCAGATAACCTCATTCAGAACAATCGTTCAGCATTCAGGAGTTGTTTTGCATGCTCTTTTGGAGAGGGCAATCCTTCCATTGAAACCTTGTTTTTTTTAAATGCTATTCCCATGGAAATAATCTTGCAGTTTAATAGTTAGAATATTGACCGAAGCCAGTAAATCCCAGAATGCAGGCTTGGCTCTTTATGGCTGTATGAGTACTGGTCCGATTTCAGAGAGAAATTGCTCGGAAGTCCATAGACTTCATGTTGCATGAAAATAGCGATAATCCATTCCAGACCAATGAGCACCAAGAGACTTCTGCAGATATCTCTTCATTACAATCATAAACAGAATTACCCAAACCAAACAGCTAGTGGTTCTGATAAGCAATTAAAAAGCACTTCCAGGTGATCAAATAATCATACACACTAGAAGCATGCAATTCAATTCATATACATTAATAGGCAGACACAGTGCATATCAAAGCCCATGTGGTGCCCTAGGCAAGCGCCTGCTCCCCCTAGTGAGCTTCACCACTCAATTTCACTTTGTCTCGGAAGCATACATACAAAACTTGTCGATTGGGGGGTGGCATCAGCAGTTTGCTAAGTCAAAGCACCCTTAGACGATGCTGCCCTGGGCAATTGGCCTAGCTTTAGTTTTTTGTTTAGCTCTTTGTATAATAGGAGCACGTACACCACATCAAATTTTTTGTATGCATGCATACTTGGCTAATAAAACTGATTCTAATTGCCCTTGCTAGAATCCACCCCTGGGGAAACAGAGATGCACTTTTTTATGCAATGCTCCAATGCTTTTAATAAACAAGTACAATTTTTATATTTGCTATTCCTCACAAGTTTAGATGATTTCTTTGCTGTTGGATGCGTCAATATATAAAAACAGAGAACCTGCCAATGTGTATGTAGACCAACTAACCTGGTTTATTAGTTTAAGTGCCGATCTCCCACAAGAAGCCTCCTGTGAGTAGTACTGCGCTAGAAATGCTGCAGTCTGCTGGTTTCAGGTGAAATTTTCAGGTGGAATTATTACTATTGTGATAATTTAGTTCATTTTAGGCTGTGAGTGTATGACGTTCCCCAATTATCCCAGCCTGAGACAGACATCTATGAAATCTATATTTAGGATTTCTCCAGAACACCCAACAGAATAGCCACAGGGTTAAATGATCATCCTGAATACCCTGAAGTCTGCATTAAATTTATGGAATAATGAGGAGCGCTGACCTTTTTAAGGTTAATTTTACTGTGTGCAAATGAGAAATTACACTAATTTTGGTTCTGGGGAATATACATGAGCCTGAACAATTACAGCAATTAAAACTACTGAAAATGAGAGTCACATACACTATATTGACAAAAGTATTGGGACACTTGGCCATTACACCCACAGGAACTTTTCTCACATCCCATTCTAAATCCATAGGCATCAGTACAGAGTTGGTCCCCCCTTTGCAGCTATAACAGCTGCCACTCTTCTGGGAAGGCTTTCCACAAGTTTGTACAGTGTGCCTGTGGCCCATTGGACCTGAAGGCCTGGCTCACAATCTCCGTTCTAGTTCATCCCAAAGGTGTTCAATGGGGTTAAGATAAGGGCTCTGTGCTACTACATCAAACGAACCCAACTATATTTCACCTGGACCTGCTGGAACAGAAAAGACATTTTGGATAATTCTATGCTTCCAACATTGTGGGAACATATTGGGGAAGGCCCTGTTCCATTCCAGTATGGCTATGCCCCAGTGCACAAAGCAAGGTCCATAAAGATATGGCTGGGTGAATTTGATGTGGATTAACTTAAGTGGCCCACACAGACCCCTATGGTCCATTTATTTATATGGGAAAAATCCTAATCCCAACAATGACAATCTTAACCCCTACCCAGCCCTAACCTTAACCATAAGTGACCAGTAGTTACTTAGTAGTTTCACTGTGTGGGGACTGAAAAATGGTAGAATCAAAACACAAAAAAGTAAAAAAGTTTTTCTTGATTATCTCGGAATCAGTGCAAGATAGAGCTTTGCTTTGCATGCGTAGCATATACAAGACAAGGCCCCGCCCACCCCATGTCCAAAAATGGACAGGCCACTGATAAAAAGGGTGATAGGACATTTGATCCCCACAATGTAATATAATAATATAATATAATATATGTATTACATTGTAAGAATATAATATAATACTTAGTTGTGCGTGAACAACTTATGGAGCTAGAAATATAGACGTTGTTACGAAGCATCTGACATTTTTTTTAAAAGAGCAATTTGCTGGTGTGTTACTTTGAAATTTTCACTGTCCCAAGAGCAAAATAAATTCATTTTATGAGGTACTGTGAATTTAGTCTGTGAAAAATGCTAATACGATTTCATTTGTAATCTACCCTTGAGTACTTCAGGCCATTATAGCCCACAACCAAACTGCTGAAAAACACCATTTGCTTTTGGGACCTGTGCACTAAATCTGTACCGTTTGACCTTCTGCCACCCCACAGCTGCCTTTTCTTCCTGAGCACTTTGACAATACATTATTTGACTTCTGCCACCGTTCTGCAGAACCCCACCAAGGAAGCCCTCCAGGGAGTAATAACAGCCCAAACATAATAGGAGAGATGGAGACATAAACGGAGATCTTAGCTAAGACAATGGCTGTGAGCTCTGATTTCCACATATGAACGTTAGGAACTCCAGGAACAGCCCATGCTGAGTCACAGGGGTGAAAATAATGTCAGGCCATATGACAAGAAAATTTTAGAGTCTGCACTGTTTGCGTTTTAAAGCATCAAACAAGTAAAGAGGAAGTTCAGATAAGGTCTCCTCACTCATCCATCAGTACATTAACAGGGCTTTTATACTTTGCAGAGTGCCCAGTTCAGTGCAAGGCACTTTTACAGAACCTTGGTGTTTTTTTTTGCTATGTGATTAAAGGCAATTTTAAGTATATTTCAAAATGCTGCCTGTTGGTGAACAGTCTTCCTTAAGCACACCAATACCTTACAGAATATAGACATAATTTGTACACTACCATACTTTTGAAAAAATGACATTGAATTGTACAAATAAGTTAGCTAAAGCTTGGAATTAAGGAAGACATCTGTCAGTGTGCCCCTTACTCCCAAACTTGCCAAAGGTGACAAGTATAATTAGATATATATATCCTGTAACCCCTTTTTGAGCACATTTGCCAAACACGGCAACTTCAAAACTACACACCACCAATCACTAAAAAGCCCTAAGATACTTGATGTTGTACTCGCATATCCTGTGTGACTTCATTTCATTCAGTAAAAAGAGGGTTTTTTGCCTGTTAATATGTGTGTCAAATAAACCAGCAACAAATGCCAACATTTTAAGCAAAATCACAACGACATGTGAGAGGTCGTGATGGTCGATTTACAGAGGAAACGTATTCTGATACAAAGCTAAGCTTAAACTCAGAGCTTGTGCTCTTTGACATGGCATCCCAACAGATGGCCTTTTGTGCTTACAGTTCATTTGATGAAATGTTTTATATCCATGAAGAACTACTATTGCTAGATTGAGGATGTAACATATCTGCCAAAGCAGGCTGAAAAGAGAGGAAGGAGAGAGGGAAATAAATTCTAAGGAATAATGAATCCATCTGCAGGGTTATGTTAGTTTTACTTACAGTTTGAGCAGGGAACATCGGTTACTTCCTTCAGCTTTATGCTTGCACTGGCGGATTTTAAATTCCATTTGTTTATTCTAGAATGCACTATATGTGTGTAAAAAAATACAAACTGCTCACTGACGGGAAGACAAGGCAAATGAAACAACGGGAGAAACAAATGCACAGCTGTTTCAGATGTTTATTTATACACCTGCTCGTTACTGCAAACAGCCAATAATGTGGTTCTAACTATATATATACAATATGCAGATGGCCAAAAAGTGCTCTCAGTATGTGGCTATACATTAGAATGACTCAGACACATGACTGTAAATGAGGTATGATTGTTGGTGCATGATATGGTGGTTCCAGAATCTCAAGAACAGCCACCGTTCCATGTCTAGAGTTTATAGAGAACAGTGTGATAAGCACAAAAAAAATCCAGTGGGTGGGTGAAAACACATTATTAATGAGAGGGGGCAGAGGAGAATGGCCATATCCATTACAACTAACGGGAAGTGCAAAAATAACAGCTCGGTACAACAGTGGTTTGCAGAAAGGCATCTCTCAGTGTACAACTTGTTAACCCTTGAAGGAATTCTGGAGCCAAAACATCATTACACAAATTAAAGATAAAACTCCTTACATAGTCCCTAAAGAATTTACGCTCCCTGTTTATCGGGCTAAATGGTCATAATCTAAATGCAAGAAAAGTCAGTGAAGATCCTGTGCTATTTACAGCTTTAATTTCACATTGACTGCAGCCACACAAATTCTGCCTAGAGGCCTGTAAACAGTGTGCTACTGAATGCAAAAGTCGGAGCAAGTTTGAAAATACCAAATTTATCACAAGAGAGTACTGAAAATGTCAAATTGCATGTTTATCCTATATTACACTTTCTTGGACAAAAAGAGTGATACTGTACAACATCTTGCTATAAAAGTTGTACAAAACAATAGAAACACATAAAATTATAAGAAATGAAGAAACTAATAAGGAGAGGGTCATACATGGTCTTAAGAACAGCTTCATCCTTCTTGGAATGCTATTATACCTGATATATGTGAAAAAGGATTCTGGAATGTTCTACCAGAAGATAAACAAGATGAAGGGAATGAAAACTGCTTTGTGCTCCAGAATTTTCTACAAAAGATCAATGATGTGGGGGCAGCACAATAGTGCAGCGGTTAGTACTGTCGCCTCACTCCCCGGGACTTGGGTTCAAGGTTCCTTCAGGGTTCCATGTGTGTTGCATTTGCATGTTCTACCCATGCAGTCATGTGGTTTGGGGTACTCTAGTTTCCCCCCACAATCCAAAAACATGTGGCAGTTAACTGGAGTTACCAAATTGCCCATAGGTGTATGTGTGTGTGCCCTGTGATGGGTTGGCATCCCATCCTGGAATGTTCCCTGCCTTGCACCTGTAGGCTCCAGGATGGGCTCCAGGCCCCCCATTGCCCTGAATAGAACAAGTGGTTATGGAAAGTTGATGGGTCAATGATGTTTGGAGCTGCTGACTGGGGAGAACCTGAAACAGGATTGACTTCATGTTGGTGTTTACAAAACGACAGTCAAGTTTGTTTAGTTGGGTGTATAGTGTAATTTTCATCTTCAAATATGGAAACAGCATGATAGAACAACATTTGCACAATTGGGTGCATTCAGTCTGATAAATGACCCTGACTATTACATATTCTTGTAGAGTAATTTTTGGACCTAATGATTCCTCCAAGATAACGTTACAGATCCACAATCATGTTTAAGAATTGGCAACACACATTATGGGTTGAAGGGATCTTTTTGGCTTTGTCCAAATGTAAATCCATCAAAATGTAGTAAAAACGTGTAACAAACAAATCAACCCACCATTTTACTTATTTCCATTGCTCAAGGGTCCAATTTTCAGGCTTCTTACTCCCTTTTACAACTCTATGTGCATTGGCTCTGGATACAAGTGATTTCTGAACCATAAGCTTAATTACCAGGTTTGTTCAGATCATAATGTAGATTTTGTCAAGACTGGGTCACCGGGGTGCTTATTCATTGGTATGATTTCTGTGGTAATTTATCAGGCTGTTGGTTTATGGCTTTTAGCAACTATCTCATTAAGTGTCTCTAAGCCCCCTTCTGTGAACTTTGAACGACAAGCAATTCTTGCAGACATGGTTTCTTCAAGGGTAGAATTTTTTTTTAATAATTTGATGCCACTCCTTTTTTCACTTTTGTATTTTATTCCTGACCATGGCCTCATTGAAATGCTGTTACTTGCCTCATGTTGCTTTGGAGACATATTTAAATGCTGATTGTCAGAGCCGTTTTTGTGGACACTAATAGACATTGAACTTACCATGACTCACTCGCATAGCTACTTTTGTGCTTGGTTCCCAGCTACTTCAAATTTGACGTCCTTTCCCCTGCCATACCATGTTCCCTTTACTTTGTCCACACCCTTTAAATATTGTAGGGCACTGTTTAATCTGTTATTTGCCTCAAACTGCAGTTCCTTAAGCAAACTGATCAACAAACTTTGTGCAGCAAAAGGTGTGCTATGTGCTTACGGAATATTCATACCAATTACTGTTTTGTTTTACACTTGACAGAAGATGTCAGGCACACTTAATTTGAAATGCACCATACCTAATTGATGAACTATTGGACGGAAGTGTTAAAATTTCAACTGTCTACATAGGGCTAAAAAAGACTTCTAAATTAATCACAAGCACGTCAAGCACGCCAACAGGCACCAAAAGCATACTAACTAAATCATCTCCCTGAGACACTGGAAAAATTAGATACCCCTTCACTTCACCCACACCAGACCTTCTGTCAGTTCCCAGCATACAGTTAATTACTTATCATTATCCCATCGCCTGTCTGCGCATATTATGCTTTGTCCTGCCTTTTCAACACCCCTGCTAAAACTAACTGCAGTGACACCTGCTCCTTGATAATGGTTATGATTCAAGGACATGACGTTGGATCATTAGACATCAGCATACCAATTGCATCATATTAGTATGCTGGAGAAACAAAGCATATTTCATGCTCCATGCAATTAATCTTATCTAAAGACTCATCTTATCCTTCCTAGGTCTATGGCAATGAAGAATTTTGATCATTAACGCTCACCTTACTGTCTATGTCAGCTTGTATTGTTGCTGCAGGCAGGCATTTGAGTGATATGGTCCAGAAAGGGCCCCTGTATCACTGCCCCTTGGTGTTACATTCTCCTTAACAGTCTGTCTGAAGCAAAACCTTGTCATTATCCATCCATCTAATGCTAACACTTACAGCCACCGGAGATGCCACTTCAAACAAAGGGAGCTCAATCGACACTATGCCTTCGATTTAGCAGAGAGTGGAAGTAATACACATATTTAATAGGTGTACACAACGAAATTTTAGACAAACTAGGTGTGAACCAGCTTTTTTTGTGCCTTTCTCTCCATTGACCACCTCCCCCCCCCCCAAAAACCCCCCAATTTAATCTCGTTGGCCATTAAACGATTTACACTGCCTAGAGACGGCTACTCCATGGTTATTTCTCACTCATAGCCACCATTAAAAGTGAATCACACAGTAACACACTAATCTACACTTTCATACTGGGTACATTTAACTGGGTGCCATCCAATTTGTTTGCATAACAGTCAAAGCTGTGATGCTCTCAACAATTTAATCAAATGTACCCTAATGTTACACTATATGAACCTATATTAAAATAATACAATATTATATTATACTGCACTCTATTATAATATGCCAAAAAAATAAGCATGTGTAACAGAAACAAACTACTCAGGCAAAACATTTGCATGGTTATGTTTTTTTTTTTTAATTATTAATTTCAGCTTCTCAAACCTACATATACATAATAATGGTAGTGCCCACCATATTCCTATTATGTTAAGCATCGTATACAGGGTTGGGGGATGAAACTCATTATCTTTATAAAATAAATAAACCAAAAATACCATAGTTAAAGTGATAGCTGCAATAAACAGCTGAGAGTTCATGGGGTTTTCGGGGTAAATATTCTGGGCCAGTAACACAGATCAAAATGGGTGTTTGCACCATTGGGGTCAAACTATATACTGCATATATACTATATCTAATGATCACAGCTGCACATTTCCTGACCTCAACACCAGGTCATGATCAGTTTTAATGCAGACAAAAATAGCCTGCCAAGCAAATAGTAAGCATTTAAGGGCCTTCGTGTCCTCGGAAACTTATCGAAGAAAATGTCCTATTATTCCACTGCACTAGCTGAATTTGCACTATACTGGCAGTAGTGAACCTTGAAAAGAAACCAAACCAAACTTCAAGTTGCTGAACTAAAAAAGTAATAAGATTTCACTGGCCAGACTTATAAAAATCTTTTGGAGAGGTTTTTTCGATTTTCAGAAATATCCTTGGGAAACAATTTATTTCCACTCATAGTTGTGCGAATTTCTGGTTCCAAAACTGAGTGTGAAAGTGCATGCAACAGTTGGACCAAAATAATGTACATTAACGTCAACACAAGCTTTTTCTAGGTTACTTTTTTGCAGCCAAGAACTGATTGTTGTTTTTCTGTTTTCTCATACTTAGCTTCCTAGTTCTCATACAACTTAGCAAGCTGCCACAGCAGTTACAGAAGTAAACAATGGGAGATTATTTTGAGTACTACTTAAATGAGAAGACACTTTAATGATTTGGTTTCTGTGTTGGGTCACTGCTTTTTCGTTACTGGAGCGAGACCGAGCCTCTCCATGGAACGCTGTGTTAATGCCAACCGAAAGGTGCCGTTGCTAACGAGCTGTCACTTATCTGTTTATCTATGAATAGTCATGAAGAAATGGACACTCCCAGTGCATACAGAATAGACACAAGGGATCTGAGAATGCAAGTTAATTTGTTTTTCTGCCGGGTGAAGAGAAAGCAAATTGAATGCATTTCATTCATTCTGGTAACAGAAAGTTCAGCTTTGGGTTTTTCGGCTAGATAGGTAATTTAATGAGATGTTGAAAAGGTAGTTTTTGAGCATTGCTGTGTGGGATGCTGCGGTGATTGATGGCAGCAACAAAGAGTGCAGAACAAAGAATAAAATAAACCATGATTCTAGAAATTTCCAAGGCTATATTAATCTGTTCAAAACAGGAGAAAGCTCATGAGACAATTCTGAAATCTTTCATCCATGCAAGCGTGATATCCCTCGTTCTGTATGAGGTCACTATAGCCAAGTGAACAGAAAATATAGTGGAGTGATAAAGGACAAAAATGATTATGGGTGAAATTTGTAACATTTTAACTTCGGTATATAAAGACTGTGCTGATGCTATTTTTGTGAACTGAAAGTGCCTCAAGGTACTGTAAGAGGGAATGAAGGAATCCCCTCTTCATCAATCAGAACTCCCTGTCCCTCTTGGTCAGAGGCGTAACCTACCTTGTATCACTGCTTTGGAAAGTGTGCACATTTTCATTTTGATTTGTTCAGGACTGACTGTATTAGGGTTTACACAAGAGGGTCTTCACTGTAATTCAAGACCAACTTAAAATGTACACGTTAATATACATGGGAAATGAATCTGATTAATTAATACATTTTTCTTTGTTGAACTCAGCTAATTATTTTTAATATAAGCTTACATTTGATATGTTTCAAAATACAAGGGAAATGGCACATTTCTTTCCCAAAATAAACATTGAAACTGGAACGGTAGTGGCCTCTTGTGGTGACATAAAAACCAAGAAACGTTTAAAATCCTTAATATTACAAAATAAATTCACTACCAAGAACTGCAGGTGATGACTTATCATCACTATTATATGACCATTTAAACCTAATGAGTCATATTACACATCAAAAAAGCCATTTCAGGCACTAATTGTGACGACGCTCATAATCACCTTACTTGCTATTTCCAGATTAAAATTGATATGGACAGGCGTTTGACCACGTGAACAGGTCTCTATGGAGACACAGAGCCAGTGTTTCTGATTACATCCATCTGAATGACTCATACAAGCCTGAGCTTTAACATTTCAGTAAGAATGCAAAAGATAAGTGAAATGAAAAGGAACAAATCACTAGCATTCTCAACAAAACATTCTAGTAATGGTAGTAAACTGTAAAGTGTCACTCATAAAACAGACCTTGTGCATATCTAAAACAACGTCTGATGGTATCTACTAAAACAAATGGTCAACCTAGTGCTTGAAATATAAATACAAGCTCTTTCTATTGGAATCCATTTCTAAGGCATGCAGAAAGCTATTTGTCATTTACTAGGACAAGACGTATACATGTCAATTTATTTGGAGGGGACAATGGATTACCCCTGAATCTGAGGACTCTGTTCTTTTTCATAACAAAAATTATGGACCCAGGACTGAGAAAACAAAAGAGGAAGGATGACAAATAGACTGGCACATGCAGACTGACAGGACGAAAGACAGGCAGAGAGACAGATAGACAGACAGCTGCCTTGCAGACTCCGAGAAAGCCTAGGTGTGGCTGGTGTTACAGATACCCTTGCATCTATAGACCCCAAGACAGGGTGTGAGACAGTAGGCAAGGGCAGGAATTCTAGTCCAGGGGCATCTCTTTCAGACTGCTTTGGGACAATGCAGCATGCCTGGACTCTTTCATTTTGTCCAGACCTAAGAGAAGATCCACTTGAGTCACCGGTCTCAGACGGTCCTCATTCACTGGCCTGACAACAGAGGAAACGAGAGTGATATTACACCACGGGAAAACAACTTCCCAGGACATTATTGAGAAGGACCATAGCTTTATTCCAGGGTAATAATTGCTGGTTGAAATAGAGATCAGGTGTTTGATGAGGGCATTCTGTGGTGATGCCTGGACCTTTACCCATCATCCGTGTCGCACTCCCGCAGCTGGCGGGCAATCTGTTTCATCTGCTGCTTGCGTACATAGTCGCGGACGCGGTACATGGCGGCATCGCGGCACAGCTCACGCAGGTCGCTGCCTGAGTAACCCTCTGTCCTCTCTGCGATTTCCCTCAGGTTAACAGTATTGCTGAGCTGGTGGGGGAGGGGGGGTGGAGTTGGGAGTGCACAATACAACGACGTTTACAGAAAAAACCCTGAAAGCCGAGATACATAAATTCTGGTACAGAGGCTCCAATTAAAGGACTGAAAAGAGTTTTTTGAGGACTGATCGAAACAGCAATAGAAAGTGACATGCACTCACATTCTCTCCAGCTAGAATCAGCTTTAGGATGTCATGACGCTGACGTTGGTTCTAAAGACAAGGATTCAACATTCATCATGAATTTCCAGTTTGAGAACTGTAATGCAATTAAAAAGCAAAGCATCCTATGAATTACTAAAAAATGTATAGAACTGACAATGTCCTGTTCATAGAGGACCAGTGCTGTGAAGTTAGGTGTCACTTATTTCACATTACAAAACAGGTGCGTTGTTATCTAACCACAGACAAGAAGGAAAACCAGAGCAGAAGTTCATCAGGAAGACTGCATGAGTTGCCTGCCTATTTCACGTTCTGACAGTCTTGATTAACATTCATTATGAACAGGCAGATCCTCTGCAAGGATGTAAAGACATCTTAGGCAATACTGCACAAAGAGTGAATGCAGACTATTCAGATTTGTTTATCGACTCATTTAAAAACAACAACAAACAAGTCCATGCATTACATTTTGAAAGAGTCAGGGGTATGTACCGGCAGACCAACGTGAAAGGTGGTAGGCATCCTTCGAAGGATGGCAGGGTCTATGTCTTGAGGCCTGTTTGAAGCTCCCATCACCATGACCTACAGAGACACCGTGACACCTCAATGGTACTCAGCGCAGAGACTCCAAGACGGATGACCATGGGCTACACACACACACATACACACACACACACACACACACACACACACAAACACACACACACAGAGTCAGAAGTGCAGGGATTCCATCGAGTGAGGAAGGCAAACACACAAACATGAACTCAGTACCTGGCAGTCTGCGCTGGTGTCCAGGCCATCCCACAGGCTCATGAACTGGGCCTTCATCATGGCAGTAGCCTCATGGTCCAGGCTGGAGCGGTTCCGTAGGAACGAGTCTGACACACAGAGGTATGACTAAATCAGCTATTAGCAAAACTTAGTGACTCAGATCAGGGACTGAGTCACTCGACACATGCAAGCTACCCATCCTCTTCAATGCGAGAATGCATAATGCCAGATGATTGTGGAGAAGTTTACTGAACATCATCCAAAATTCTAACATAGTGATGCGTTGACATTGCGTTTACTTAATTAGCAGACACTTTTTTACAAAACGACGTACAAGTGAGGATCAAAAAGCAGGGTCAGACAGTTTCTGGAGCAATTGGGGTTAAGGGGACCTTGCTCAAGAGCCCAATGGAGACATCACTCTAACAGTCACGGGTTTGACCTAATGGTGGACCTCATCATTTTACGACCTAAAGGTTTCATGGATATGATTCAGATGCACCTAGATTTGGAAACTAAAAACCAGGTGGAGGCACTTCTCCATATAGGTCCACTGAAGAAGAACTAGACTGCAAAGATTGGACAAGACGTTTTCTATGGGATACTATACTACAAAATACTCCCACAAATGTGTGCCATTGATTGCAAACAAGACTTGTTAATTTGCTTACACAAAAAAGTAAAATGTCCTAACAAATTCATTGAAGGCCATGTTGCAAAAATGAATACACCCCATTGAAAGTCTTAGGAGCAAAGCTAAATTTTAGAATACAAAATTCTAATCAACAAGATGAGTCTAATTAAAGGTGAGTATAATTATTCATTATTCAGGCATTACTTAACAAAGAAACCCCTTCCCATTCCATGCTGTCAGCAATGGCACCACATGGAAGAGAAAAGTCAAGACCTGAGAAAGGAAATAATTTCTTCACACAAGAAAGGTGAAGGCTACAAGAAGATCAGCAAAGCTTTACTTATCAGTCAAAATACTGTAGCAAAAATGATACAAAAGTTTAAGAAAGATGGAACTGCAACCATCTCACAGAGACATCCAGGCCGTCCACGGAAGTTAACACCTCGACAGGAGCGTCTTCTGATGAGAAGGATTGAAGAAAATCGGCATGCAAGTTCACTGCAGTTAGGTAAAGAAGTAGAAAGCCAAACTGGGGTGGCTGTTTCCCGTGACACAATATGGCGTACACTGCAGAGAAATGGCATGCATGGGTGTCGTCCACGAAGGAAGCCTCTCCTAAAGCCCATGCACAAAAAAGCCCATCTAAAATTTGCCAGGGCTCATGCTGAAAAAGATGAAGACTACTGGGACTCTATACTCTGGAGTGATGAGACCAAGATAAAT